>CM053773.1:207586278-207609833 GCA_028658325.1 Potorous gilbertii | reverse complement strand
CCTGAGTTTTCCTTTATAGCTGCCCCAGATGCCACCTACTATGGTTGGATTGATTGGATGACTATGGAAATGATTCCTTTTTACCATAGACTCTCCATGTCAGAACAATATGAAGTACTTTTTCAGGTTTTTCATCTCTTGGAAGATGATCCAATGACTTTTCTTAGACAGCCTTTGCCTTTGTCTAGAACTGTAGGAAATAGGGTTTGGGGGATAAGAGCAGCCCAGGGAAGGTGGTTTTGAGGGTTGGAGGAATGTGGTTTGGGAACACTCCAGCTTGAGCTTCACAGAAGCCCTTCTCAGCAACTTGGTTTCCATCCAACTTACACCTTCGTGACTTGGGGTTAAATTTTTCTACTTCTGGTTTGCTTGTAGCTTCATCAGGGGCTTGGACAGGGTCCTATTCCTCTTCTTTGCCTATACTTCTATCCCTGACCATACACCTCAGTTGCTAATTTAAGCCTAATCCCAAGATAAAAAGGATCATGGCATCTCAGGGATCCTAGGGAGAATGATCCAGCTGAACAGTAGCTGTTTTAAGGGCTAATCCCACCCCTTATTCTACCCTCACATGTTAGTTCCTAGGCCTAAACCAGGAATTGTCTGTCCAGGGGCCTTCTTTACATTCTATAACAAAACATCATCCACATAAAACCGTACTTCACAGGGAGTTAGCTCAATATCTGAGGGTCTCTGCCCATAGAGTATGATGTCAGGCTCCATCAATTTTCTTTATCCCTTGACCTCTTATTTCATGATTTTCGCAGCAAAACTGAAATGAAATTCTTGGGTTCCCAGTAGCTAGTGGGAGAGGTAAAGCTCAGAGTAGCATAGTACCCTGGTAGGCAGCCGAGATTATGTTCACGCTGTGAGTCCTGTCCTTTACAAAGCAGTTTCCATGAACTCCATGTTTCTCTTTCATTTTGGGTGCCCATTCCCTCACGAGGGAGTTGGTAAGGCAACTTGCTAGTCTAAGACCATAAGCCATGTGCTTGAGGCTGCGTAGCAAGTTTGCTTGGTCAGTGGGGCATTGGCTTGGGGAACGGTGAGCATGTTCTAGGCCCATTTGCCCAGTTCAGGAGCAGCATTTAGCAGTGTGGGAAGAGCCCTGGGGTTGAAGTTACATAGCAGATCCATAATCCTACTTCAGATAATGGATAGCTCTGTGATTAAGGGATCATAGATGTAGAGCAGAGGAGGAGTGCAGGGGCCATCTGGTCCAATACCCTCATTTTCCTCTTCTACAAAATGGGGATAATTGGAGTATTGCCTCAAAGTGCTATAGAAATGTAATGACTACTAACTGTAACAACTGAAATACATCCCCTAGAAAATATATAGATCATAGGGTTATGGAATTTTAGAGCTGGAAGGGACTGTCTTCTCATTTTACAGAAGATGAAATTGAGGTTGATAGAATGGTGGCAGAACTGGCCACACCCAGTGAGTCAGTGTTAGACCTGGGACTGAAACCAGGGTTAGTGATCCATGCCACTCTCAGGCCTGTTGAAGAAGGACCCAGCTCTGGTCTTAGGTCTTTCTTGTTACAGCAACTACAAGATAAGGGAGGTAGAGGTGGGTAGAGGAGGAGCTGGAGATATGAACCAAGGCTGTAGAGGCCAAGAGCAGGGCAAAGAGGACTAAAATTTAGGGCTGAGTCACCTGGTCCCATGAGGAAACTGAGATCCAAAGAGATTATGACTTTGTTTCAAAGTCCCAAAAGTAACAGAGTGGTTAATTGCCCCTCTGTTTCATGAGCAATGAAGGTTTTAGCACTGGCAGGCACCTATATATTGGTGGCTGTGGGGCCCCCCCTTACTCCACATTTGCATTGAGAGCTGGCTCCCCTTCCCCTCTTTCTGCCCTTGCAGTCAACTGGCCCCTGTCATCAGCAATAGCTTTTATTCAGGAGCTTGGCACGTTTCCCAGGGGACGTCAGAGGGAGCTTTGGCTGCCACTTGGCCTTTTTTTCCGTCCCAACAAGTGCTCAGCCTATTTTCCTTCAGCCCCCTGAAAGCACATTTTCTGAAAACAGTTTAGCAAAAGCACCCAGAAGAATGATGGTACTAATAGTACATGTCACCTTCTATTTTTTTTTTTAATTTACAAAAAGGATGCATGTGGACTTCAGCTTTGATGATCTAGTCAGTTCTGTGGTCAGGTTTTATTGACTTACTTTTCTTTCTGTTACAGTTGTTTTTCTATTGTTATATTCTTTGTCTCTGTTTTTCTTTCAGCTTTGCCTTCTTTACTTTATTACTACACATACCGATCTTCCCAAGTTTTTCCTCATTCTTCATATTCATTCTTTATATTCCATTATATTCATATACTACAGGTCAAAGGATACAATTTCATAACTTTTTTTGATAACTCCAAATTGTTTCCTACAATGGTTAAACCAATACACAGTTCCATGTGCAGTGAATTAACATACTTGTCATCCTATAGTCCCTCCCGCACTGGCTATCCCTTTATTCCCTCATTTGATGGCTTTAAGTGTATATTTCAGAGTTTTAATTTGCATTTTTCTGACCCTTAGTAATCTTGAAGTTTTCCAAATGATTATTGTGTTTCTTTTTGAAAACTTTTCACATACTTTGATTGCTTGTCTACAGCTATTAGTCTTGCAAATTTGTCAGTTCCTTATGAATTTGAGTGGCAGACTTTTATCAAATATTTAACCAAAAAAATTCCTGGCCACTACCTTCTCATTTTTAACAGTACTCCTGTAGGACAGGAAGGTATTCTTGTCTTTATTTTGCAGGTAGACTCAGAAAGGGTAAGTAATTCTGAGTTAGGAAGATTTTGTCTCACCATTACCTGAAATGTGAACTTGCCCACTTAGACTGCGGCTGACTCAGAATTATAACCCAGGACTTTTGATGACCACTTCTCTGGCCTTTCTACTACACCAGTTAGAATAATGACATATGGTAGAGAGTTCACATTTATATGATGTTTTAAGATAGCAAAGAACCATACAAATATCATTTAATCTCTGCAACAGTCCTGAGAAGTGGGTGCTATCATTCTCATTTCTTGCAGAGGAGGAAACTGAGGCAAGGAAAAGTTAAGTGACTTGTCCAAGGTCACATAGTAAGTCTGAAGCAGGATATGGATTCAGATTTCACCAATTGGCCCTCATCTAGCAGCCTTCTGACATCTGTTCTATTTTGTGAGAGCTCAGCATGTCCGGTAGTAGAGGCCAGCACTGTTCTTAGAACAGCCTCATGTGGGAAGGCAGTGTGAGGTCATTCTAGGAGAGAGACTGCGTTAGGGGTGGTTTCACTGTTGTCTGACGCCTGCTGAGAGGCAGAGGGAAGAGAAGAGAACCTGCCTTCTCTTCAGGGCTGCACTTGAGAAGTGCTGGGAGGATGTGAGGAAACAGGAATTGGTGGATGGGAGATATTCAAAGCCTGGAGAAGGAGCAGCTGCCTAAAGTGGGGGAGGCTTTTTTTCTGGTGTACACCATCACCATTTTGAGTTCCTAGAATTCTGTCTCTGAGCATACCATTCTATAGGATTGCACCATCTCCCAGGCTAATATCCTGGACAGTGGTATGTCGGATCTAGGGGATCTTTGAGCTCCTTTGCCAAACATCCTTTCTGTATAGAAGGAGGGTCCTGAGCACAGAGAGGCCGTGACTGTGGGCTCCCTGAGCCGTCTCCTCCATCCTCCCTTAGCATCCTGGGAAGTCAGAAGTCTTTGTTTCAGGGTTTTTTTGTCTGATTTGTATGTTCAGCACCTGAGATCAGACCCCCTGAGCTATAGCCCTTGAAAGACTGACCAGAAATTCAGTTCATTTCAGCAAGTGTTAATCCAGGTACAGGGGATATATAGAAATAAAGGAAATTGCCTGTGCCCTTGGAACTTCCATCCTAGTAGGGATCACAACAGCATGTGCATGGACAAATAAATATAAACTCTCTACAGGGAGTAAAGTGAAGAGAGGGGATCGAGGGAGGCCTCACATGAAAATGGAGCTGAGGGGGGCTGGCATATTGAAAGATATGGGGACAGGGTATGAAGTATTCCCTGAGAGGGGACAGCAGGGCAGCCAGTGTAGCTGGAACACCAAACCAACCGGAGCACCTGAAAGGACTAACCTTCATCAGGTTAAACACAACAGGATCCACTCTCACTGCCACCCCTTGCTGCAGTAGCTCTGTTTGAACACTCAGTTTCTCAAATTTCCTCACTAGGACATATGACATAGCCCTCTAGGCTGTATTTCTTCCCAGGAGTCCAGTCCCTGGTGTGTGCCCAGGTAACGGAGTAACTGAGGAGAGCATTCTAGTAGCTGGAAATAGATAGAACATAGCAATGAACATGCCATCTAGCCTCCTGAGGTCCTCAGTTTCTTCATTTATAAAATGAAAGATTTGGACACAGGCATGTGAGTTCCCTTCCAGCTCTTAGATTTGTGATTCAAGACAACAGCAAACTCATTAATTCACTGGGCCTTGGCTGGACTTGAAAGCCAAATGTAAAAGTTACGTACAATAAATTTCCAATAGTTCTACATTGGGAGCACAAGGATTCCCTGTGGCATCTGGGGGATAGTGTGAGTTCAGCCTTGGGGTCTAGCTCTGGTAGGAAACCTGCACTGTATAGCTGTGTTCGACAGTGATCCCAAACGTGTTTTTTCTAGTCCCTTATGGAATTGTAGATGAGTTAGACTAACCAGGGGTGGGAAACCTTCAGCCTCAGGGCCACATGTGGCCCTCAAGGTCCTCAGGTGCAGCATTTTTACTGAGTACAAATTTTACAGAACAGATCCTTTGATGAAAGGGATTTGTCTGTGAAGTTTGGATGTGGTCAAAGGGCCACACGTGAGGACCTAGAGGGCCACATGTGACTGCGAGGCTGCATGTTCTCCACCCTTGGAACTGTTGCTCTATCATTGCCTGCATGAAGCTGGCAAGAGAGCTTGCTTTTTTCCTAAATACGTAAAACTCAAGAACTCTGGTTCTCCTGTTAATGTTAGATGTCCCCATATGTCCTTTTGACTTTCCACATGCGTTAATTCACTTTTCTACAAGAAGGAGTTGGGCTAGACAGTGTCCCAAGACTCGTTCCAGCTGTTGTATTTTGTCGTTCAGCTTCTCAGTGGGAGTTACCATTGTTCTCTTGCCTGTCTATAAACTAAGTGCTCTATAAAGTTTTAGATTCTCTTTTCGGGGCTCCCTCTCCTCATGGTAGTCTTAGTCTCTTTGCTTCTCCTTTGCTAGACCTCTTCTGTTGGTGGATAGATGTGGATTTTGTAAGCTGGGTGCCTGTTGTGTTTGCTGCTCTTTGGGGCTTATTGCTCCTGATACTGCAAACTTACTCCCATTGCTTAGAGCACCACAGCATACTTTGGATCATTTCACCAAATGCACAACTTCATGTTTAGCTAACATGCCACCCCTCCATCCACTCTCACAACCTGGCAAAATCTTCCTCTATTTTATTCTCCTCAGGGTGCTCTTTCCTTAGTTGGGAGAGGTTAGTATCCTTTGCACACCTGGTGATACCACTGCCATTGATCCCAGGAGGAAGGGTTTCCCCAGGCCTTAGCAAGGATCAATTGAAGGAACTGGGCCTGTTTAACCTTGAGAAGCAATAACTAGGTAAGGGAGAACAGGCACTATAACTATTTGAAGGGCTAGCTAAGGAAGAGGTAGAACAGGTTTCCATCACTGGAGGTGTTCAAGTGGAAACTGGATGCCCATTTGTTGGGAATGTAGAATGATGATTGCACGTGTATAACTGATAGTTCATTGCTTGATGTCTCAGGGAGAAGGGAGAGGAGAGTCAGAAGAAGGGAGAGAATTTGGAACTCAAAAAAAAGGTTAAAAATTTTTTCACACGTAATTGGGGGGAAAATAGTTTTTTGTTTTGTTTTTTTTTAAAGAGAGAATGTTGTAGAGAGAATTGCTTCTAGGTTGCAGGTTGGACTACTTTAGAATTTCTTTTCTGTTTCCACAATCTGTCACAACCATCCTTCAGTGAGGTCTCATGGGGGCTGATTTTACAACAGTAAGATTTCCACTGGTCCACTCACACAAACCTGTTTTTGCCATAGCACCTGCCACTTGGGTATGAAGTTGTGCACCTCCCCAGAACTCATATTAGGAGCTTGAAGCAGAGCTCATCCATCTCTCTGGGAGAGGTTCCTGTTCTGAGTGTGCTTTCTTTTTCTCCAGGATAAAGTGTTGCGTCTTCTGTATGTGTGGGCCCTCTGTAGAGACCAGACTGAGCTCAACCCCTATGCAGCCTGGAGGCTGCTGGACATTTCTGCATCAAGAACGGAGCAGGTTATCTGAAGACAGCTGTCGGGGGCCTGCTGGATTGTGCTTTGCCGCCCTCCCAGTGAGGGCCCCACTACTGCCAGAAGCTTCAGGATGCAAGACCATTTGGCTTCTGCAGGGTGCTTTGTGACTGCCCTCCTCTTTCCAGGATCCAGTACGAAAGGAGGGGGCGAGGAAAGACTGGGTACTAGATAAGATAAAGACATGAGAAATTTCCCCTCGGGAAATGCAGTTGTCTAGGGAGGGGTGGTGTTGAGGACATGGTAACTATGAGCAGGGTAACTCATAGGGTCCCAGGTTTGTAAGGTTAGGACTGTCACAGAAGATCGCCCCTCCCCCCAAGAAGCTTGAGGCCTGGTACACTTGTTTTCTCCATCTTTCTTTCATTGGACCCAAAAGATGGATCCAGAGAGCATCTCTACCTTGGCCTGCTGCCTAGAGACCTTTCCTTCCCTCCCCATCCTCTCCCCTCTCCACCCACAGGCCAGTTGGTCAGTAACATTAGCTAGATTGGGTGCCAAAAGTCCTGCAGAGGCTCAGGAGCTGGGCATCCCCAAACTAAAGTGAACTGAGGTCCCCAAACACAAAGCTTGCTGAAGCAGTTGTGGGGGAGAGGGGAGTGTTAGGGGTGATTAGTGGAGCACAAGTCCATATGAGGAGGCAGAGAGGGGCAGCGGTACCCCGCTTGGTCCTGTGCAGTGGGACCTGTGGCCTGTGTCCACTACCTGCACATAAAACTTCCCCTAGACCCGGCAGCCTGTCCTGTCTTGGAGGGGTCTTGAGGGACAGAGCCCAGTGCTGGCTCCTCCCCTCTCTGGCCTCAGTTATCCCTCCTCTTCTCTGGTGAAGGGGTGCCCTCCCTCCCAGGTGCCTCCATCTGTGGCATGAAATCAGCCAAGTTATTCTAGGGCCTTTTTAAAAATAACAAAACATGAATGTCTTTCATTTCTGTACGTAACTGCCTGAAGATTTGAAAATAATAAAATGCCAAAATGAATAGCAAATAGTGTTCCTGGGTTTACTTGGACTTTAGACTGTCAGGGGTTAGTTGGATCAGCCACCACCTCGGGGATCAGGGGGAGGGAGGGAGGAGGTGTGTAGAGTGTGTTGGACAAGCAGTTTGCTTCTCAGACTTCCCCAGGACTCGAAGGCGGTTGGAGAAACGGCAGCTGGAGGCTTGGGATTCATTGTCTAGTAGTTCCCTACAACAGAGCCAGCTTCTTGCTGAGAAAGGAATGGGGTCAGTGGGCCAGGCCATAGTGAGACTGCCAGAAGATCTAGTCCCTGGATGGGATGGCTTGAGCCCCAACGGAGGGAGCCAGATTGGACCCAGGTTGGAAAGGAAGTCACTGGCCTGTACCCAGGGGCAGAAGGGGCCTTAACTCCAAGCCCTTCCTTTAGCTTCCTCTGCTCCCGCAATGAATATGCTTCTACCTCTGGATATGAAGAATTTCAGGGTTCAGTGAGAATCTCCTTGGATCCAGAAGGAATCACCCTCCCCAGAGAAGTTTTAATACATACGCCAAGCCTTTGGTTCCTTCTCCAGGGAAGATGATTTCACTTGCTGGGCACAAAAGGTTCCAAATGTCAGGAGATGTGGGCCCACGCCAAGGTGAGGGAACACCCCTCCCTCGTTCCTGAGCCCAAAGGGAAGGGATGGTGAGACCCCGAGCATGTCCCTCCATCTGGCCTGTGCCAAGGGGTGAGAGGTTAAAGGGATGAGGGTAAGGGGCTTGTGGCTGAAGAGAGAGATCACTATCCATTTCCATTCTGCTCACCTCCACAACCGAATTTGGGGCCTAGGACGGGGTGGGCATTGGGGCTGGGCAGAGTCGAGGTGGGGTCTGCAGGACGGGAGAGGGAGCGAGTCTTAGAGCCAAACGTGTGTAGGATCTCCCTACCCAGATGAGATCATGTGAAGGGAGAAGGGGAGCCAAAGGAAGAGGCATTTATGTAACTCCTACTACGTGCCTAACACTGTCGAGCGATTTAAATACTGGATCCTCACAACAACCCTGGGAAGGCGGGGCTCATGTCCCGCTTTGACAGTTGAGGAAACTGAGGCAGGCAGACAGTGAAGTGACTTACACGGCCCGGAAGGTTCTGGTGCCCGGTTTTTCAGCTCGGGCCTTGGTGACTCACGGCGCCATCGGTCTGTGGGGTTTGCCTGGGGACGGATGGGGTGGTGGGTCGGCAGAAGGGGGCACCGGCCTGGGGCGGGGGGTCGCTGGGACCTCCGCAACGAAGGTGGGGAGCCCGAGCAGCTCTCGGGAGGGAGTGGCCCCGACAGGACGACCCGGCCCGCAAGGAGTTAAGGGGCTGGGCGGTGGGGAGCCCTCCCGCCCCCGCCCCCGCTCCTCGGGGCTCTTGGCGGCGGCCCCGCCCCCGTCGCCATGGGAACAGCCGCGGCGGCTCGGGCTGCGCCTCCTCCGTCTACTCGGGCAGGGCAGGCAGGGCCAGCGGAGCCGGGGTGGAGCGCACCGAGCCGCGGGGAGAGCGAAGAGGAGGAGCGGGGTGAAGGGGGAGCACCGGCGAGCCCTCGCCCCCAGCCTTGGGTGAGGGAGGGGGCAGAGGTGGGGCCGGAGGAACTCCGGGCGGGAAAGCAGGGCTGGGGGCGAGCGCAGACGGGGAGGGGGCTGCAAGGGCGGGGCGAGCGCAGACGGGCAGTGGGGGCGATCCTGGGCGGAGCAGGGGCTGGGGGCTCGGGGGCACGTGGGCCGGAGGGCGAGTGGGTAGAAGGGAGGCGGGCAGCGGCCCCTGGGCACCCTGGAGGGGCGCAGGCTGGGCGCGGGTGGAGGGTGTGGTGCGGGGCGAGGTGAGGACCCGAGTGCCCTCCGAGATACGGAGTCGGGGGGCCGTGGGGGAGGGGACAGAGAGGGCAGCGGGGAAGGAGTACACGGGCGTGGGCAGCCTTAAAGGTGGGGAAAGAGGTGCAGACGGGTGGGATGTGACGAGGTGTAGACGGGTGGGATGTGATGAGGTGTAGACGGGTGGGGACGTGGGTTTGAAGTGCTGGAGGCAGAGGGAGATGGGGGATGGAAGCGAGGTAAAATGGGGTGTAGGAAGGCGGGGAGGGGAGGAGTGTGGAAATGATGCGATAGCAAAGTGTGCGGAGCTTCCTGGGGCTGGGGTGCCTGCAGGAAGGAGGTAAGGTGGGACCGCGGGGGTCCAGGCGGGGACCGAGGCGCGGGGTGCGTGGCTAGAGGGGGATCCGGGGTGGAGTCGGTGACGGGACGTGTCTGGGGGGTGGCGGGGCCGGGCGGGAACGAGGGCGGATGAGCGGCGTGGGAAGGAGGGGAGATGGGGATGGGCGGGCGGGGGGCCGCTGGGGGCGTGGCAGCCATGCGGGGCTTCTCCCCCCCACCCTCCGCAGGTCTCCGTGCCCGTCCGGTCCGGGTCGTGGCCCCAGAGGGACAGGCGGACAGACAGGCGATGTGAGCGGCCGGTGGAGCCATGAGCTCCGCCTGGACTCCGGACTACGAGGCGCTGTCCCCGGCAGGGGCTCCGGGGCCGGGCGGGGCCGGGGGGTCCGCGGGGCTGGACGCCGAGCAGCGCACGGTCTTCGCCTTTGTTCTCTTTCTACTGCTGTTTCTGGTGCTGCTCATGGTGCGCTGCGTCCGCATCCTCCTGGACCCCTACAGCCGCATGCCAGCCTCGTCCTGGACCGACCACAAGGAGGCACTAGAGAGGGGCCAGTTCGACTATGCGTTGGTGTGAGGGCAGAGCCCAAGGGTCCCGCACCTACCCACCCTGCCCCGCCCTGAGATCCCACCCTCTCTCCTCCCTCCCCTGACATCTGTACCCCATCCCCAGACTGGTTTGGAACCCAGTGCCCAGGGCTGCTTTCATCCTTGCACCCCAACTCGATCTAGGACCCCCCAAACTCACCCCGCACTACTTTACCTCATCTGGCCTCATCTCAGCCTTCTCCCTTTATCCAGATGCCCTGATTCCCACCTGTCCTGGCCTGTGACCAAGGCTATCCTTTTCCCCTAACCAAAACCCGGTTGAGGCCTCCCTTCTCAAACCCAGATTCTAGAGATTCTAGCTCCATCCTGACCTGTCCGGGGTCCAGAAGCCCAGGCTTCCCCTAAGCCAGACCCCTGCTCCTAAGCTCTCACGTTCCCCCCACCTGAGGGCACAATGAGAGGGCCTAAGGTCTGGCAGTTGATGCTTTTCCCAGTGGAGTGGACCATTCTCCCCACCCACTTCCATCAGGGAGATACTAGAGTCAGCGAGCTGTGGGAGGCAGTACCCCATTCCCGTGCTTTGGAGAGTTCCTCTGACCAGGATGGTGGCTGCTCATCGGCCTCCTAACCTGCACCTGCCCTACCTGCTACCTGATGGATAGTCAAAGCTCTGGATGCTGCATCCTCCTCCTTTTCCTCCGCCTGCTGGACCTGCTGGCCTCCCCTCTCTCGTGATGGCTGGCTGGCCACTTTCCGGAAGCACTCAGGACTGATGTCCCTCCCCCACTCTGGGACTGCAGAACTGAGTTACTGGAGAAATTCAGCAAGACCCTTCCCTTCCCCACTCCCAGCACTATGGTCCCTCCCTCAATTCAACACGTATTTGGTAAGCACCTACTGTGTGCAAGGTACTGTGCCACCAGCCCAATCCAGCCCCTTCTCCCTAACCTCAGAAGCCTTTTACCTTTTCCAGTGGTTGACTTCCTAGTCAAGGCGATCCTGAACAGAGGGGCTTCATCAGGGCAGTGAGGGCAGTGGGGGACAGTGGGGGGAGTATGGCTGTGCAGGGAACTACAATTGAACCCATCTCAATACTTCTCAATATCTGCTATGTGAAGGGCAGCAGATGATCCAGGATGGTTCAAATTAGACTCGGTGGGTTTCTTGGACAAGGCTATAGCTAGCTGCAGGTCAGCCCCAAACCCTTATTAGCTAACCTTCCCATTCCCCTCAGAGTGGAGGGAATGTCAGTAGAGAGCTGATACAAATGTGGCCAACCTGCCCTCTCTGTCCCCACTGCACTCTCCTCATGTGACTAGTGACTTCTAAGCCTGTCTCCCTATCCCCAATCAGGGGCCTTCTGCTCTCCCAGACCCCACAGGCTGACTCGTTCTCCACCTCTGTGCCTTCTTTCCTACCATTTCCCTGCCTAGAATGGCATCCCCAGCTTCTTGGCCACCTGATCTTTTCCCAAGCCCATATATCCTTGACGCATTTTTCCTGTTGCTTTGCTGTGTCCTCCCCCAAAGCATGGAAGCTTATGAGGGGTGTGGGGGCCTCTTCTGGATCACTGTAGGGTTTTTTCATTCAGGGCTGGTGCCTGGCCAACTACCCCAAACACCCCTGCCCCACCATGCAGGATTTATTAACAAATTCCCACAAGTGCTGAGCCCCTACCCTACCTGGATGGGCTCTGTGACCAAAGCAGCTCATCCAGACTTCACCCCTGAGCTAAAGCTAGCAGACACACCCAGGACAAGCCAAACAGAAAGGAAGGGGAGGAAAGCTGGACAGGGGACAGACACAACAGTGCAGCAGCCGTAGCTCAGGCCCAAATAATAAATAACAAATCATCCTGTCCTGAGTGTGAGTGGTTTTTGTGATGAGGTAGAAAAAAAAGCTTCAAGGTGAATGAGAGACAGAATAGGGTAGTGGGGAAGCGTCCTGGACTGGCAGGTAGGACACCTAGGTTGAAATTTCATTTCTGCATCTAGCTGTGTCCTTGGGCATAAACCTTCCACTACCCAGGTTTGTGCCCCTATTGTAAAATGGGGAGGGAGAAGGGGCTGGGCTGGATGTCTAGGGCATTGTCCAATTTCTGACATTCTGTCCCTCTGATCCTGGCTATGCTGATCAACTACTTCACATGCACCTCTTGCCACCACCAGACTCCCTCCCCCACTCTCCCATCCCTGTGCCCTTCCAAAACCGGGACTGGGTCATACAGTCCTATTCCTATGCCCCAGCCTCTGCTATTGCAGAGGGTCTCAGAACCTAGCAGCCCTGGCCTATTAAGTGCTACTGCCCTCCTACCCACCTTGGCTCATTCCTCACAGCACCTGTTCAGTGACATTATCTTAAATTCACCTTAAACTCCCAGTTCCATCTGCTTTCCATCCCCCTTACAATAAACACCTTTGTACCCTTATTTCCATGAGATGCAGTGTGTTAAGGGCCTGCTAAACCTGAAGTGGGGGGTGGGTAGAATAAAACCATTCCGAATCACTTTCATCTCTGATCCCACTCCACCCTATCTTTTGGAAGACCATGACCCCTCTCTACCAGCTGCTTCTTGCTTTCCTGCCTTGTTTCAACAATTTTGAGTTGGAATCGCTAACTCTGTATGGTTGAGGTCCAAAGTACAATGACATTCTGTGACTACGGGGGTGCCAGAGAGTGCCTGCCCTGCCTACAGCAGTTGAGTTGGGAGGGGGAGGGTGATGATGACATAGTGGACATCTCTGGTGTGCAGTGAACAACCAAGGGCAAGGAGAGGGAAGGGGTTGGGCGAGTATCTACTGAGATCTACCGTATCATGCCCAGAGTGAAGTTTCAGCTGTTGGTCTGACTGGAATGGTGGAAGAAAGACGGGTTGAGATCAGATGCCAAGACCATAAGCGCTGCCTTGGCCTAGGGCCCTACCATCTAAGTTTTACAGAACACATCCTTTTAGTAAGGGGATTTGTTCTGTGAAGTCTGGATTCAGTCAAAGGGCCACACTTGAGGATCTAGAGGGCATGTGGTCTCCAGGTCAAAGGTTCCCCACCCCTGTTCTAGGGTATCCCAGGTAGGAAGAATAAACTCAGCAGTTTGAATGGGCCAATTCATTGAGAGGCAGGATTGGAAGAATGGCTTAGTGGAAAGAATGCTGGACTTGGGGCCCAATAGGCTCCTTCTGGATTCCACGTCTGATGCTTGCCTTGTGTGCTCCTGAACAAATCTCATCAGCCTTCATCACCCAGGGATGGGCCAGAAGTAGCAGAACTCCCAGGAGTGGAGGCTCTCCACACTTCCTCGGGCACCTGATGGAGGTATTAATCAGCACACGACCTCCCTCACTGGATGACTGCAAAGCTTGGTGTCCTATAGTAGTGGGAGAACAGGCATCCCTGCTGAACTAAGGATGAGTGCATATGGGGGACATAAAGTCTGAGAAAAGGATTTGAGAGGAAATGTAGTCCCTGGGCCTGCCTCCTTTGAGTGGACAGATACAAGGTGAGGAAAGCAGGCCCCAGCAGTTAGCTGATACTTCCCTGATTGGACTGGGGCTGAGTGGACAACCAGAACCTCAGAAAGAAAGGAGGAAACAACACTGCAGGAAGCAGTGATTGGGACAGGGCATGTGGCAAGAAAAGTTCATTTTGTACCTAGTTGAAAGCCAATCAACATTTTACTATATATTTAGGTAAAAGAGAATATATTCATGGCCCATTTTTCAATCATACCATTCAATATTCTATTTGATGAAATGAGGGTGAGAAAGAATAGAGAAAAAAAAACAACTCAGAATTGAGAAAGAAGCTTGTGCTTCTGTGAAGAGGCTGGCTGATTTTACTTAAAAACATCAAAATTTCTTGTTTAATTGGGGTATTAACCAAAGCAAAATTAATCTGGTGTTAACACAGTGAGCAACGTTAACACTGGATGATCATCAGAGGAGCAAAGGTGGGAGCTTGGGTCAATCACTACTGCAACTAATTTTTGAGAAAGCACATCTTGGCATTAATTAGACAAAGTAAACAGTTTCATTTCAAAATTCAATGACAAAATATGAATGACTTAATAGTTTTTACAATCACTCGTAAATCATGCTGAGAATTTCTTAGTTACTTGTAATTTAATTTTGTTTTTATTAGTTTTTAAAATTATATTTTGAAAATAAAAACCAGTATCCAGAGCGCTGCCTTATAGTCCTTCTGAACCTAAGTTATATGTTTTTGAGACTGATAAACTGTATCCATCAGCAACCAAACCAGAAGGCTGAGGCAAAAACCTAACCTTCACTACGATAGCTAACTAAAAACAAAGGTATCACAGGAATGATAGTGTTGAGGGTGGTAAAAATTGGGGTGTTCTGATGTTGGATTACCTCACACACACCACGCAAAGAGGAGAGGAGGAGAGGATGATGTCCATGCACATTGGACATACTCAACAAATATTTGCTAAATAAGCAAATGAATACTTTTTAAAAAATCACATTTAAACCATACTTTGAGGGTTTAAAAAGTGCTTTCCCCAGAAAAAGCCTGACTGCCCAAGAACTCCCAAGACTTGTCTGCTTGAAATTGCTTTCAAACACATATACAACTCTTCAAACCCAGAGAGGAAATGGAGTTCAACAGAGCAGATATTCTGAGTCCGAAGAACTCTGTATCCTCTTTAAATTCCTACCTAGTACAAATGCTTCAATACTTGTTCAGATCAGGTATTGAGAACAGGGGCTCAAACAAACCCAGAGTCACAGAACTGCCTAGAAACCTAGGATAAAATATCAAATGAACTTTAGAAATAATAAACATAGTTTCATTTCCTAGGAACTCATCTTTTTTCTCTCCTCTCACTTTCATCATACCCACCCATCCATCCACACCCACACATCCTGAGTATGCAGCGTAGGCCCTACCCTCAGGCAGGTCCCCTGCAAAGAGTGTGCCAGCGCTCACTGCCCAGGAGTTGGAGCCTGAGACAGTAGCTCCAAGGGAACCATGAATGGGTTCATGGGACAGAACTCCAGATCCTGCCACAGCTGGTGCTGAGCAGGCCCAGAAGTAGCAGGCCTCTCAGGATTAGGGCTCTCCACACTTCCTGGGGCATCGCTGGGGGAGCTGCTTACTTCACCATCTTCCACCAAGTGGTCTTTGCCAGGATCACTGGGGTTTGGGTCCAAGACTGCTTGAGGGCGTACCAGTTTTCTGTAGGAACTAGCCATGTGGGTCTGTAGCCTTTCACAAGGCAGGCGACTGATCTCCTCAGGGAGGGACATGAGCAGATCAAGCAGGACAGCCGACTCTGGGAATGAAGAAAGGTGAGTGAGCGTGGTGGGCAGTGAAGATGGACAACTACACTGAGAGAACACCTGAAAGTCTGCAAAGCACTTTATAAGGATGACCTCATTTATTCCTCCCAGCAGGCCTGGGAGGAAACCAAGGCAAGCAGAGGTCCAATGACCTGCCCAGTGTCACACAGCTGGTAAGGATCTGAACTTGGGTCTTCTTAACTGTAAGTTTAGCACTCCACTGCTTCCCCCTCCCTGGATCGTGGGAACCCCTCCCCAGCACCACTGTCCCCACTCACCTCCGGGGGAAAGTTCAAGGCCCTTGCCATTCCGGGATACACTTGACAAATATTTATATATCTTTTCAAAGTCAATGACAAAGTTTCCATCCTCGGGTAAGGCTGGGTTAGGTTTGGAGGAGTTGGTCTTGGGCTGGGTGTCTGGAGTCCCAGACAGTCCCCCACTGGTCTCTTGGGTGGGCTCAGAGGTCTGAGGCAGCAGTTCTTCCTGGGAACAAGAGTCTTTGCAGAGAAGCTGTCTCTCACTGGCTTGGGTCGGTTTTTCTGGAATGGAGTGGAGCAGACTCACAGGTTCTGTTGCAGCAATGGTCAGGATCTGGAAGGGGCAGACAGAATACAGGCATGGCATTAAGGGTACACAGCCAGGGACCTGACACTTGAAGGAGATGGGGACAGCTCAGAGTAGCCCCTCACCAGGAATTCATTCTTCCTCTGGGTCAAGGGCTCTTTGATTTCCCACCTCCTTTATTTTCAGAAATTTTATTTATTTCTTTTTACGGGCCTTTCTCACCACTCCCAATGGAAGAAAAACAAAACCACTGTCATTATCATGCATAGTGTAGCTAAACAAAAATCCTCACTGGCCAGGCCAAAACATGGGTGTCCCTCTTTGCTTTTGAAACTCCCTGTCTCTTGAAGGAAGTATGATGCCAAGGACCTCCACCTTTCTTCTGCCATGGACTTCTTTGGCAGTTTGGTGACATCCTCAGATTCCTTCTCACAATCGTGTTTTTAAATCAGTAAAGCAAATTAGAAGTTAGGGAAAATAATTCAGTAATTTAAGCACTTATTAATCATGTACTACGTGCCAGGGGCTGTGCTAAACCCTGGGGAAACAAAAAGAGGAAACAACACCCTACTCTCAAAGAACCCAAGGTCTAATGAGGGAGAGAGAAAGCAAACAACTCAGTGACGAACTAGATGGAGACAGGATAAGGGGATAGAGGAAGAACCCTCAGCAGAGGGAAAGGTACCAGCATTAAGGGGGATGAGGGAAAGCCCTTTGCAGAAAGTAGGACTTAGGAAGCCAGAGAAAGCAGGAGGTGGAGAGAGTGCCATGCATGGCAGACAGCCAGTGAACACCCTCAGAGTCAGGAGATGGACAGCCAGTGTTGGCAGATCAAAGAGTGCATGGGAGGGAGGAATGAGAAGGCTGAAGGGCTCTGAAAGCCAAACAGGATTTTAGATTTGATCCCAGGGGTAATAGGGAGCCACTGGAGTTTATGGAGTAGGGGGTGTAATTTTTTTTCTCATTAAATTTCAAAGACTGTGCTGAAAATTATTCATGGAACCCTTGGGGGTGGGGGAACCTGTCAAGCCTAGTTTAAGATCAACTGCTCTAGCTTTTCCCAAAAAGACAGATGTGTAGACAGTGACTTCTTAGGAAGACCATTTTGTGATGTCCTTTGCTGATGGTTCATCGTGGCTAAGGTGATGTCCTGGGTTATTGAAGGCTGCTCTGGTAAGTCTACTAAAATGGAAAGATTTCACATCTGCTCTGGTGGCAAGTTCTGTGCATCTGTCATTCAAGGCTTAGCAGAGCCAACTGGAAAGCCTTAATCCCAGACAGATGGCCATGAGGGGATGAAGTTTTCTGACTGTGAGAGCTCAAGATGGTCAACCATGATTCGGACAAGCTGTAACAGAGACTGAAGGCTGTGCCTATCCTCACAAAATCACAGATATCTGGAAAAGAGAAAAGAGTTTGGGAATTCTAGGGTCCCTGGTACCTGGGAAAAGGCAGTGGTCATCACTTCTTCCAACTGGTTGGTCACCTTTGTAGCCAAATCTGTCCAAACCTAGAATTGAACACAGCAGTATAATCTGATCACCCATGGTCACCGCTTACCTTATCTTGGCAAGATGTCAACTACCTCCCTTCTTCCTCACCCAGCTCCATCTTGTATCCCTCAGACTCTTCTCACACTCAGCCAAGTGCCATAGCATCACAGGGACCGTGAAGACCACAAGATTCTAGTCCAATCTCTCATTTTACAGAATAGAAAACTGAGGCACAAAGAGGTTAAAAGATTGGCTCTAGGTCACAGGAGTATTAAGAAGCTGAGCAGGGATCATACATACAGGTCCTCTATCTAAATCCAATGCTTCTGCCATCCTTCCATGTGCCATGCAATAAAACTGGGGATCTTTTCTCTCAGACCCCATCCCTTGCTTATGGGTTCCTGTCCCCCACATTCTGACTTCTCCGCTATTCTCACCCCATCTTTACCTCGATGGGGGCTGGAATTTCAGCCTTACGAAGCCTCTGTTCCTTCTGGCAGCAGCGATGTTCCTGCTGAATTACCTCCCGGGCTACACGACGCTTCAACAACTGCAGGAAATCATGAATCTAGGAAAAAATGATGGGGGAGGTGGGAAGTGAAGGAATCAGAAAGGATGCTAATATCCTGAGTTTGTACACAACTTCACTCAGGGGAGGACTGAGGGCTGTCCCATTCCCCATATCCCCCAAGAACATTTCCCCAAACACCCAATAAGTCCAAATTCAAATCAATGAGCAACATTAATCACATATTAATCATAATTGCCAGCATTTATATAGTGCTTTAAGTTTGGCAAAGCAATTTATGTACATTAACTCATTTAACGATGTGCCAAATACTGTGCTAAGCACTGGGGATACAAAGGTAGCCAAAAACTGCTCCTGCCCAAAAGGAGCTCCCAATGTAATCTAAATCAAATGCCGTGTTCTACAGGAAGTGTTCCTTCCTGGAGAAGTCCTGGCCCTGAAACGCAGAGAGACCTATGTTTGCACCTTTTACTATACTTGCCACATCATACTGTGTTATTTGTTTTGGTCTTAACTCCATGAGACTCTGAGTTCCAGGATATGTGTTCTGTATCAAGAAGATTTATTAATACTCATGCAGAAATCCATCCATTTTCAAGAACTCATTTGATGAAGTGTTTCATAGTAGTCTTATGGAAGAGATGGAGAGATGTGGGCTAGATCAGTGATGTACAATTCAAAGACAAGGATCCCTGCTGGCTGCACACTGACTTAGAAAACCACATATTAACACTATTTATGTTTTTGTTTCATTTTCTTTATTTTGTTAAATATTTCCCAACTGTTTGACACTTCTGGGCTGGATGATGGTACAATCATATCGATGGAAAACTAGAGAATGTCTGGATGTAAAGGGTAAACATGAATGACTTGATATCATGTTGGAAGGAAATTTGCAGTGGAATGTATCAAGATCAATATTGGGCCAGGTGCTATTAATGTTTTTATCAATACCTTGCCCAAAGGCATAACTGGCATGCTTATCAGCTTTGTAGACACTATAGGTCTGGAAGGGACGGCCAATAAATACACTGGACATGGGAATACTGGGGCCTAAATTCAGTGGGGATGAGACAGCATGGCATGGGGGACAGCATGCTGGCTTCAAGTCTTGGCTCTTCCATTTAGCCTGTTCCACCTTGGAGAAGTCATTGCCTTATATTCCTTATCTAGAAAATGAAGGAAGGGGTTGGATACAAGAGGTCATATCCAACTGAGAGGTCCTCTCCAACTCAAAATCTATGAAATAATGAAATAAAAATTCTTAGAGGTGGGTTTGAAAAAATCAGCTTCACAAGATGGGGCAGGCATCAGGACTGTCTCCCCTCTAATCAGAATGTGAGTTCTGTGAGATGTTTTATTTGTATCCCCAACACTTAGCACAGCTTGGCTCATAGTGGAATTAGCAAGTGCTTTTCCACTAGGTAAGAAATGTTGTTCCATTGCAAGGCTTGGTAAGATAACAGTTTGTCTGAAAAGCGTCTGGGGTTTGGGTGACTGACAGAGTCAACAGAAAAGGCAGCCAGAATAAAGCTAATACTGCATTAAGAGAGGCACTGCTTCCAAGAATGAAGAGTGATGGTCCCACTGGACTACGCCCTGGTCAGACCACTTCTGAATCACTGTCCTGAGTCTGGCCAAATTTGGGGAAGGAGAGCAATGAGCTAAAGAGCATCTCAAGACAAGTAACCAGGCTGGAGAAAGGCCTTGACTCCAGGAAGGAATTAGGGATGTTCACCATGAAGAAGAGAACGCTTTAATGAGAACATGAGAGACCTTCAGGTACTTGGGAAACAGCTGTCCTGTGGAAGCAGAGCTCAACTCGTTCTGCTTGGGTCAAAGTGCAGAACCAGGGGCAATGGGTGAAGGATGCATGGAGGCAAATGAAGGTTCTAGAGAAGGAAAGACCCTGGCAGGACTGGGAGTTCTCTCAAAGGGGAAGAGGCAGCCTTGGGAGGTCAGAGGGTCTCTTTCCCATGAGGTTTTTGGAACTGGACCTCCAATTGCTGTCTACACTGAAGGCCTTCTTTTTTCAGGTTTGATGTGGATTATGTGCCTACTGAGGGCCCTCGTTTCCAGAAGAATATAAAGCCCTCCCAAGGGCAGAGTCTGTTTCATTTTTGGATCCCCAGCCCCAACTAAGTGCCTAGCACACAGTAAGTATTTAATAAATGCTTTGTGAACTGAATTTCAGTTCCAAAAGGCTGTGACTCTTCAATGCAAATGTTAATTTCCACAGTGCCTTAAATTCAAAAGGTACTTCATAACTGTGTTGAATTTCTTGAACTGAATACAGAAAATTCCAGCTTTCCTTTTTTCTTCCCACCATCCACCTTATCTTGCCTAAGGAAGAGGAGATCACCTCTCCTTCCTGAAAGGAGGATTCTTCTCCTTTGTGCTGAACTCATTCTTCTCCCAAAGCTGACATACATTGTTATCTGGATGCCTCTGGCTTCAATACACTAGCCTGTCCTTGGTTCTCTCTCACTACCTCTTTGGGCACCCCCAAGACTCTTTTACCCAGCATACAGCAGGTACTGAATGATAACCCAATTCATGCTTTATAAACACCTGTTGTCTTTTGTTTCTCATAGATCTTTACTCTTGCCCAACAATTTGAGTAAGACATAAGCTTGTCCCCAACTCTGCTCCTCTTTGTAACCTGAGGACCCAGACCACTAGATTGTTAAACCTGGGAGGGCTTAAAGAGACCATGATGTCAAACATGTTCATTTTAAGTACTGAAAAACTGAAGCACAGAAGAGGGTACTGGCTTGCCCAAGGTTACAAAATCAGGAGCAGGGTGTCAGGACTTACACAAAGTAGTCAGGGCACTGAAGGGCCACATGCTCCCTGAGTCTCACTTCCATCCAGGAGATCCCCTTCATGGCTCCCCCAAGCCTCCCCACTCCCCTCCAGGCCTTTCCCATCTTAGCCTCAATCTATCTCAACCTCAGCCTGCCTCCAACCAGGTTCAGTTGAGTCTTACCTTCCACAGCACAGATTAACAACAGGGATGATGACAACACCAATAGAAGCATTATATAGGGCTCTAAGATCTGCAGAGAGCTTTTCATGTTATCTTATTTGGCCCTCACCACAACCATGAGTGATAAGTTATTATTCCCCTAATAATGGGGAGGAAACTGAGGATGGGAGCATGGAAATCACTTGCCCAAGGACACAGAGCTAGCTGCTCTCTGAAGCAGAATTTAAATTCAGGTCTTCCTGATTCCAGGTCCAGCACTCCATCCACTCCCTCATCAAATACTTCCCAAGCCCTGGCCGTGTACACCCCTCACCTAAGATTCCTGGCTCTGGCTCAGTCCCCTCACCTCCTCCTCTTGCTGACCCCAGAAGCCACGCTCCTTCTCTTAAGCTTCTCTGTGTGCCTCTCCCCTTCTCAGTTAAGATTTCCTCAGATTCTGTTTCTTCCCATGTAAACTTGCCTCTTGGACACCTAAATTCTGCCATCCTCTTTACCTCAACTTAGCTCTTGCCAGGAAAGTCCTCTGCTTCCCTCCAGCCTCACCTCTCATCCCAGCCCTGACCCACTTGACTCTCAAACTTTGCCCTTTTCTCTTCAGTCCTGCTCCAATCTTCCTCCTCTCTTACCCTTATGAATGCCAATTCCCTGATTCCTCAATTATCTCCCCTGCACTGTTCACTCTCTCCTTTTTTTCCCATCCTGACCCCGTGTTAAGCCAATTCAATTCTACACTTGAATCCCTAGCCCCTTTATCATCTCCTCCATTATGCCTTGCCAAAGCTCAAGCTTGGATCACTTCCACCATTCACTACCTTCCATACTACAAAATGAAGAGGGAGAAAAATCACACAATCATTCTGACTAGGTCCACTACAATTTTGTTACACTTCAATTAGGCCCTCACTATCGTTAGGCAAACCTTCTATACCTCCCTCATCAACTCAATCTCCTGCTCTCCACAGTAGCTCTTCCAAACCTTCTCATCCCTCCTCATACCTACCACTGCTCTCTCTCCTCTCATATTTGACAGAAAAAATTGAGGCCACTCACCATGACCTCCCTCTTCTCTATCTCCTATCACTCAGGTACCTTCTGCCCCTCTCTACTCCCCCATCCCTGTCTTCACATAAGGTGGCCTTACCCCTTAGCATGGCTAACCCCTACCTGCTTAAGGGGAATCCATTCTATCTCTTCCCCTCCAACATACTACCCCCTCTTCTGTCTGACTCTATCTCTTATTTTCAATTTCTCCCACCTACTGGCTCATTCTCTACTGCCTACAAACATGCCTATGTCACCCCTATCTTGGAAAAAAACCCTCACTTGATCCTTCCATCCCTGCTAACTATCATCCTCTACCTTTTCTGGGCGCTATTTCCAAAAGGCATGAGAAGGCTGTCTACAACAGGTGCTTCCACTATATTGTCTTCTTAAGCCTCCACAATTCTACTCATGACCTCACTATTCCACTAGGAGAACTCTTTCCAAAGTAAT
The DNA here is from genome assembly GCA_028658325.1 of Potorous gilbertii. Lineage (NCBI taxonomy): Eukaryota > Metazoa > Chordata > Mammalia > Diprotodontia > Potoroidae > Potorous > Potorous gilbertii. The sequence goes on along the minus strand of CM053773.1, from coordinate 207,587,476 downwards.
CAGTGATCTCTTAGTTGCCAAATCCAATGACCTTTTCTCAATCCTCATTCTCCTTGAACTCTCTGCAGCCTCTGACACCTTGATATCCTCTCCTCTCTGGCTTTTTGAAGTTCTCCTCCTACCTCTCTGACTGCTCCTTCTCAAATTCCTTTGCTGGATCCCCTTCTAACCATAAGTATCCCTCAGGGTTTTGTCCTGGGCCCTCTTCTCTTCTCCCTCTATGCTATTTCACTAGGTGATCTCATCAACTCCCATAGGTTTAATTATCATCTTTATGCTGATGATTCTCAAATCTACCTTTCTTGCCCCAACTTTTCTGTTTAACTCCAGTCTTGTATCTCCAACTGACTTTCAGATAACTCAAACTGGATGTCCAGGGGACATCTGAAACTCAGCATGTCCAAAGCTGAACTCAATGCCTTTCCCCCTAGACCCTCCCCACCTCATACCTTCCCTAAGACTGGAGAGGGAAATAGCACCCTCCGAAATCCTAGGCTTACAACCTAGGAGTTAGCCTGGACTCCTCACTATCCCTCACTTCCAAACACAAGCTGTTGCCAAGGCCTGTCAATTTCACTTTTAAACCATTTCTCTCACATGTCCCCTTCTCTCCTCTGACACTGTCACTCCCTGGTGCTGATTCTCATCATCTCACACCCAGGACTATAACAACAGCCTCCTGGGGGGGAAGGGGAGGTTCCTACCTGCCTCAAGTCTCTCCCTACTCTAATCCATCCTCCATTCAGCCACTAATGTGATTTTCCTAAAGCACAGGTCCGATTATCTCACCCCTGTCCCTACTCCATAAACTTCAGTGACTTCCTCTTGCTGCCAGAATCCAACACAAAATGCCCTATTTGGCATTCAAAGCCCTTCATAACCTGGCCCCCTCCCCCTTTCCAGTTTTCTCCCACCTTGTTTCCCAGAAAGTATTGTTCCATCAGGTGACATTGGCCTCCTGCCTCTTTCAGCTCAGGGTATTCCCTCTGGCTGTCCCCCATGCCCAAAAAGCTCTTCCTCCTCCACTCTGATCGCTGACCTCCCTGGCTTCCCTGAAGTCCCAGCTAACATCCCACCTTGTACAGGAAGCCTTCCCCAACCCCTTCTTGATTCCAGTGACTTCCCTCTGTCAACTGTCTGCCCATTTATCTTGTATATAGCCTGCTTTGTTAGCATACTGTCTCCCTCATTGGATTCA
>CM053773.1:207538908-207585778 GCA_028658325.1 Potorous gilbertii | reverse complement strand
AACTGGTTTCATTTGTAATTTTATTTAATGCACTTAAAAATATTCTTATGGGAAAGGGTCCATAGACTTCACTAGACTGCTTTTGGTTCAGGAACCAAAAACAATTAAGGATCCCTGTTTAAGAAGGAAGCTTAGTGACTCAGGGACTACAGTTCAGGCTTCTTTCTAGGGTCTTAGGTGCCAAGATCCAACTGAGCTCAAGCCCTTATGAGGACGGGGCACAAGTAGGCTTGGCTTTCCCTGCTCAGCTTGACTAATTTTGAAGTGTTTCCTCTTACACCAAGTGGAGACAAAATGCTTGCCCTGTTTCTGATCTCATCAGCGCCAGTCCCATTTCAAGCATTCTCCTCTTCCAAGTAGCTCATGACAAATCCAAAGAGGAAGAGGGAAGACATGTACTTGCCTTCATTTCAAATGATGTGTATGGCCCAAGAGAATGGACACAAAACCCTGAGTTCCACCTGTCTGTCATGAGCTCGTAAATTCTGACTGCCTGCCACAGGAAGTCAGTAGCAGGACAATCACAACTACACTGGATGGGCAAAGAATAGACTGTAACATCTCAGTACGTCTCTGCCAAGCTTACCAGGTGGAACCAGGTCCCCAAGGAGCCTGTGATGCCTCACCAAAGCGCACTAGAAGATAATTCCTTCTTATAAGAAATGGGCCCATACATGCCTTACCTAGCAGCTGTTATTCTGAAAGCCAAGCTATTCCTCTTTACAATGCCAAGATCAAGTTTGCTGGCTTAGGGGCCCCTTAGGGAGCAAAAGCTAAAGCTGTAATCATTACAGACATCCTAAAATATACAAAGCCCATGCTAAGCTGAGGGTGGAGACTTGAGGGAGCAGATAGAATTGGAGTCACAGAGTTGTAGAGGGTGAAGGGACCTCTGAGGAAATTTAATCCAACTCTGATCTAAGCAAGAATCCTCTCCATGACTTCCCTTTACAAGTCAGTCTAGAATTCTCTACTTCCTAAAGCAGTTAATTCAACACTGGGCAGCTAATTTCTTGACAACTTTTCCTTACATCGGTTTCAAATATGCCTTCATGCAACATCCCCTCACTGCTTCATTCAAAAGACATAGGGTTGGGTCCTATCTGTTTTATGACCATGGGCAAGTCTCTTCCAGGCCTCATCCTGCACTCTGTAAGACAAGGAGTCTGTCTCAGTCCAGCTGTTCTTAACATTTTCTATTTCATGGATCCTTTAGGAAGTCTGGTGAAATCTATGGACCACAAAGAAAGGTAATTGCATTGAAGTACTCAAAATATTAAAAGAACAAAAACAAGTTCACAGATCCCAGGTGAAGATCCCCTGGCCTAGAAGATCTAAATAGTCCATTATAGTCTTATGAGTCTAGCTAACTTCTGCACAGCAAGGAGAAAACTTAAGGAACTTACATCAACATTGCTGATATCCAGAACCTTGGAATGTAACTGCAGGCCCACGGATTGTGCTTCATAGATGGGTAGAGCCACCTGATTGTACATCTGTAAGAAAGGAGTCACAGGTGAGACAGAAGCAGATCACCATCACTTCAGAAAATTGGATATCTGAGGGAGGTATCAGTATTTCATTTGGGGGAGGGAGGGAAGGGGAACTGCATGAGAGACACCAAATAAATTCAATTAGACTAAAAGTGGTTCCAGTTGTTTCCTCATTCCCCATGTCAGCCTCAAGCCTGTTGGTATTCCATTTGCCTTGACAGACCCCAGAGTGGCCTGAGGTCTGAAGGCAGCTCTTGGGACTGAGAACAAGAAGGTGTTACACATATTTTTCTCTAACTAGAATTCAGTCTTAGGAGAAGCAAGGGCTCATCTTACATGCTACTTTTAAAACTTCCCCTCAGTAGCCTCCAGCCCAGCAATAGCTTCACTGGCACAGTCACTCCCTCTCATTTTAACAAAAATATTCAGCCATCTTAGCCCACCCCAAGCCTCACGCAAAGCATCTATTAGTCACAATGCAGAGGAGAGCTTCAAAGGTCTGACATCTCTGTTTTCCCCCATTGTTTATGAGATGAGTACAGAGCAAAATTAACCAGAAGAGATTTGAAGTTGCTTCACACGAAGAAGCAGAGAATCAAGGTTGAGTAGGATGAAATACAAGGAAGGGGGTAAGGCTAAACTGGGGAGCCTGAAAGTTGAGGGCATGGGCCATGCTGTAAGACATCAAGGAGGGAGATTACCGGTGATATACTCTGGGATGTGGGAAGAGGTAGGAACTAAGGTTTCCCTGATTTCCCTCTAATGGACCTAGAGTTAGAAAAACCTGAGTTAAAATTTGGCCTCAGTTACTTTCTAGCATAAGTCCTAGAAAAGTCACTTCACCTCTGCCTCAATTTCCTTAATCCGAAAAAATGGAGATATGAACAGCATCTAACACCCAGGGTTCTTGCGAGGATCAAAGCAGATAATCACTGTAAAGCATTTAGCAGTGTCTGGCACGCTGTTGTTGTTCAGTCCCTGTCTGACTCTTCATGACCCCATTTGGGATTTTCTTGGCAGAGATACCAGGAGTTGGCCATTTCCTTCTCCAGCTCATTTTACAGAAGAGGAACTGAGCCAAACAGGGTTAGGTGACTTGCCCATGGTCACACAGCTGGTAAGTATATGAGGCTAGATATGAACTCAGGAAGATGAGTTTTCTTGATTGCAGGCCTGGCATTCTATCTGTGCTGGCACACAGTAAACACTATATAAATGTTAGTTATTGCTGCTATTAGGCTATCCCACTACAGTCTACCCCCTGCACCCCAAACCTTTCCTATGCTGCCCTGGCAATGAAGACAAACTCATTACCTCCCCTTTCCTAGGGGGATTATCTGATATCAATTTAAATGAATTTTTATGAATTTTGAGTCAACTCAAACTCAATCAATTTGCAACTAGGGAGGTGACTAAGTTTAGTCTGTTAAACGAGTCAGCTCTCAGTATTCTGAGAATAGTAGCACAAACTGTTGGGATGAACTTTTGGCAGGGGTAGGCATCTGAACGAGATTAGATTGATAGACTTAGACATGTTTTAGGGCACTGTCCCTTTCTTTATTTCTGCACATGCCTCCTCCCTGAGCTTCCCTGCCTTCACTCAAGCTCTATGTTTTCTCTTGGTAGGGAGGTGATGCTGTTCTGAAAGGCTGTGTCAGCAGAATGTAAGAGCTGGCAGGTCTTGACAAGCTGGACAGGCTTTAAGTAGGATATCTTGAGGACCCATGAAGTCTGTTGTCTGAGGACCAACCAAGCTAAATACGCAGTGATAGAGTGGCAATCTGGTGACGAGGGGATGAATTCACAGCCACGGCAACTTCACAAAGATGATCAAGGTGCAGAGGGGCTCAATGTGCCCTGCCAGAGAGAGTGTACCCACTGACAAACATCACAGATCCTTGAAGAGATCATTTCCTTCCTTGTTTTAGTCATGCAGGTCCTTTCCCATGTAGCCTCAGTGGATGGAGATGAATCATGGATGATGGCTGCACTCTGCTGGGTCCTCAGGTGGCCAACTCTTCTCCAGGCTGATGATTGCTGCCCTTCTGACTCTTAGAAAATACTTTCAGAGCTTATGCTCCTGCTGGCTTTTAAGGATGCAGTGTCATTCCAAGCCACAGTGGGGCAGGAGAAGATGTACTCTGAAAATCCCTATAAACTTTTATGTGGACAAAAAGACTATGAAGGGTAGGCTCAAAGATGGGGACTGGAGGCAGAGGAGTGACTGGATGCTAGTCACAGAACATGGAAGGTACAAGAAGGCCCTCTATTGGTTGTATGTGGTGATGACACCCGCAGGTCAGACGTGTAGCTGCAGAAACCCTATGAGAGCAGGGCTCTTTCCTTCACAGGGTTTTGCTTTGCCTGTTGTAAAGATCTTTTCTCTTGCCAGGGGTATCTGCCCAGGGAATAAAGGTGCCTTGACAGCGAGGCACCATGAAAACCAGAGAAGACTGGGCAGGGAAGACAACAGCTTTCACAAAACTAGTCTAGATCCTGAAAGGGATACATGCCCACCTGCTTCTTTACTCCCTCACTAACACTTCTAAAGCACCTATGCTCCAGAGGTGGTACTGGGTACCAGAGACAGAAGTGCCTAGTCCCTGCCCACAAGGGCTTACATTCTACAAAAGGGACAGCTTACTGACTAGCTGAAAGACACGATCAATCTGTGCTTTAGGAGAAAGTCACCCAGGCAACCCCAAGGAGGAGGGACTGCTGTGAAGAGGGATGCCAAGGAGGGAAGGTCACTGAGGTGCCTTTCACAACAGTCCAGGTATACAAGCGAGAGATAATAGCTCTATGAGCAGTGAGAAGGGGACAGAAAAGACAGGATTTGACAGCTACTGGGCAAAAATGAGAAGTCAAAGAATCACTGGGGTTACAACCTTGTGAAACTGAAAGATGGTTGTGAAAAATTAGCAAATTCAAAGTTGGGGAGGGCTGGGGGAAAGAGAACAAGCTCTGCTCTGGATTGATGAATTTGAGCCACATCTTAAGAGTTCACAGAACAAACTCGCTTAATAAAAGGATAATAAGCGCTTGCAGAATTTATGGCAAAAGAGACAAGAGCTTTCCAGATGATAGGGCATGAGTGAGTCAGAGAATCTGTGGGGCTAGAGGGCAGGCCCACAAAGGCTGCAGGTCTTGGAAGCTTTGTGGCTAGCACTGCAGGAGAAATGGAAATGATACTCTTCTCAAAGAGAATGGTTGTAAATGAGTTGGTATTGGAACTGTCTTGTTAGAATTTATAATTTTGTCCAATAGTTTGGAGGTCAAGGTTTTATCTAGTATTTGATAGGATGTCAGGGTTTGCTAGTGCTCTGTAAATCTGGAGAAGGCTGAAGGACACATATGATGTGCCTGGAAGGCATCCTGGAGGCCATCTAGTCCCACCTTGTGGGCAGTACTCATGTAGCCTCTGCTTGAAGACTTCCCATGGTGGGGAGGCTCACACCATCTGGGGTCAGATGGCAGTTCCCTTTGTTTGAACAGCTGTTCACCTGCTTCTGTACCATTTCTCATGGCTGCTCCCAATCTCACCACCCTCTAGGCCCATGCCACGTTTGCCCTCCTCTTTACAACAGCGCTCCAAATTCTCGAAGCAGAGCTCAGGTCTACTCGAAGCCTTCACTTCTCCCAAGCTAAACAACCTCCAGTTTCTTCACCTGATCCATCATAGGGTCTGACTGGCTTGGCAGCCCTCCCCTGACAGGCTCCATCCTGTCAACGTTTGCCCTTGTAGTGTACACTAAAGTTCTCTTAATCAACCTAAGATCACGTCAGCTCTAAAATATCCCCAGCCTATCACTAGCTCTTCACATTCCTTTCATTTTCCAAAATGTTCTATAAAGTCCAGAAATTGAAAATGTGAAAACTTACAGCTTCATAACACCAGTCTTTGAGGATATCCAGCTCTCCAGTAGTCATCGCCTGAAAAAGAAAATGCAAAGTGTGAGCTGGAAGAGGAGACTTATGGAAAAGCAAGCCGGCAGGAGGCAGTGCTTGAGCGCTGTCCCCACTGCCTCCCCCAGCTCTCAGAGCCTGAACTGAATGTCTGGAGTCCTAGTGCAGCTGTTAAATTACCAGGGAGAGTTTTTAGCCAGGAAGTACTTAGAAGCTGGATAGGGAAGAAAGAGGACTGATGTCAGGTGGCTACAGTTTACTTACAAAGTTTTTCTCCCCAGGCTCCTCTGCCACCAAAACCTATTCCATCCCTCCTCATGCTCAGTTGTGGCTTTTACAAAAGCAAGGTATGGGGATATCTCAATAATATACCCCTTTCTTACAAAGCTCAGGCAAGGTTTGCCAGGGTATGAAGCCAACGGGGAGAAGCTTTGTGCTTGTCATTAATGGATCACATGGTAAATGAGTCTAAAAATCCCCAGACACCAAACACACACACACACACACACACACACACACACACACACAACCATGAGAGTTGCAGCCTAATTCATCACAAAGAGAAGGAATACACAACCAAAGTCCAGAAACACACAATCCCATGACTCCTTTATCATTCCTATTTCTGCTAGCAAAGCTCCAATCAATGAAGCAGGTCATCAGAGCACATGTGCTTTGTACCAAACAAGTGCCAGATTTCATTCAGTCACCAAAGGAGAATCAGGAGATTTTTATCCTAAACGTACCACACTAAGATTATAGAGGTTAGGGCCTGTAAAAAAGTAAGTGAAACTTAAGACAAAATCATGAGAACAAATTAGAAGAGAAAGAAAAATGCCACAATGAATCTTCAAGACTGCAGGGTAGAAGAGGTCTGAGAGTGGAGCCCCTACCGGGAAGTCTCCCTCTGAAGTTGGCTTTTGTACAATCTTCTCAAACTACCACAAGTCACTGTCCAAAAGGTGGGAACAGAGGGCAAGTGCTGGAGAAAGAAGGGAGTTAATCCCACGAATCTCCTTCAGCTACACCCAGAGTACTGGCTGAATTGGTAGATGAATATGAAAAATGGCAAACATTTTCAGAGTAGGAGTCCAGCAGCGAGTCAAATCAGCAGCCAGGAAAACTGGTTCTACTCAGCCCTTCCCCTCAATGTGGCCTGCTCACGTATTGGTTTCCTAATCTATCAAACGGCATGATCCCCTTACTACCACCCGAGAAAGTGAGACACTTCCTGAAAGGGGAGGACTACATCAATGCTATCAGGATGGACAGTAACGTCCCTGCCAATCCATCCCCTCCTCCCCCACTGACTAAGGCAGGTCCCAGGTCAAGCTAGGCCAGGGCATTCACTGATCAAACACGAAATGCAAAGTGCTTAGTACTCCAAGAACCTCCAAGTCTCTAGTCAGGGATGGGACGGGGATTAACCTCATCTTTAATTAGCTAGAACTGAGGAACTAAGAACAATGACTTGCCTGATGTTTGCTAGAGTCAAACGATATATTGATGAGCTAGGCTCAGTTCTATCCCTCAGTCACATGGATTCATGAATGTTCACCCTGAGAAGAAGAAATGCTGGAGAAGTGCTGAGGGGGCTTTACATGAAAACACCTACCTCCAGGACATTGGGTATGATGTCCTGTTCACATTGCTGCAGAAATTTATCTTTGTCAAAAGTTGGATCCACTTTGAGGATTTCAGTCAGAACTTTAGACATCTCTGTCTTTGAGAACAGGGCACCTGATGAATGAGATTGTGTGATCAAGACTCAGGTCCCACCCCACTGGTCTGCTCTACACCCAACCTTCCAACACCTGGCCCAGCACCCAGAGATCTGGAAGCTTCCTCTTCCCACTGGCATGGCAGTCTCTGCCATAAGTCTCTGCAGCGCGCTCACCTGGGACCTATGAGAGGGTGGTTTGCTTACCCATTGTACCAACAACCTTGTCTGTTGCTGCTCGAAATATCCGAATGAAGACATTATTACTTTCATCATATTTCATCTTCATCTCAAAGAATCCTGAAAGCAAAGGAGACGGCAGGACCTGTGAACAAACCTTTGATTTTTATTTCAAAAATTCATTCTAACCTTAATTACTGTCAACACAAGCACCTAAAGAGAATAAATAAAATAAAATGAAATATTGACTATGACACCATAAACTACCTTTTTCCAGAGTTCCTAAGTGTACATAAACTTGAGCTAAGTAACAAAAATATTCTGCTTCTTTTGAATGCTCTGTTCTGTGTACTTCTTTCAGGTTTCACGAGGTATTCTCGAATTATGTTGTTGAATGTCAATCAAAAAAGCATGCCACTAAACACCAAAAGGTTATCAGAGGACAGGGTATCTTCCTATGAACAGCTTTATACAAAGGGAAGGACTTGATGAGGAGTCAACAAGGAATAGGATGACCCCTATCAAGTGGGTACCTGAGATTACAGTCAAATGCTGGAGGAAGCATTTTAAACCTGCTCTTGGGCAAATACAACCTGTAGAGCCTCATTCTATGCTTCCCCCAATGCAGACGATGATCTCCCTCCTGAATCCAAGTCCCACACCTCCATCAGGCTGTCTCTCAACCCAACGTCATCTACTAAAACTGCCCCATTGGTTACCGGTGCTCTCCCAACCAGCTAGATTCAAGGCTCAGTTCTCTTTGATTTCTCCCCCTCCCTCATGCTCCATATCCTGTGAGAAAATTCTGGTGACCTGATGAAAACTGCTGCTCTGCACCTTCCCTACTATATTTCTCTGGGTCTGCTCTCTAAGGTCACTGAATCAATAAACATTAACGAAGGGCCTCCTTTGTGCCAGACACTTCTCATGTGGAACACTTCTGCCTACAAGGGCCTTTCAAATATCTGAAACCTAACTTTTTGGTCCATTCTTTCAGGAAGGTCCCAAACATGGCACTTTCATTTCTTGTTCCCAGTCACACTCATATTCTAGAACCAGGATCAAACAGGCTCTGCTACTGAACATCAAAAGGGCTACAGCAACCTCTGTCCCTATGTCTCCACTCATGAGGAGTCATCTCTGGTTAGCACTTCCCTGTTTGTGTGATTTCTTTCACAAGAATGTTGTTTCTATTTGCGCCCCAGAACTTAGCACAATATTTGGCACAAGATAAGCTTTTTCATTAGTATACTTGGCCAAGTTGAGGGAAGCAGATACAAATGTGATAGAGTCCATCACCCAAATCCCATCAAACTTCCAAATGCAGAGTCTGCTGCTTTATCAGATCTCTAGGTTCTTCTTCCTTGAACCCCTCCCACATGATCTCTCCCACAGATGAACTCAGATAACGCCATCTACAACATGTAACTTCCTCTCCTTTTAACCCCCTATCTAGATGCCAACCTTTTATTTTACTGACACTACTCCCTCCAAAGTTGCCAATGATCTCTTTAATTTTCAAATCCAGTGGCCTTTGTGCAATCCTCAGCCTTCTTGACTCTTTGGCAGCCTTTGACACTATCACTCTCTCTTCTTTGATATTTTCTCTTTTCTCTACGTTTTCAGGACACTACTCTCCTTGTTTTCTTCCTACTGACCACTGTCTCATTTGCTGGATCCTCACAGGTGACACTAACTATGGGTGGCCCACAGGGTTCTGCCCAGGGCCTTTTCTTCTCCTTCTACACATCACTTGGTGACCTCATCATCTCCTATTATCAAGAATAAAATCCTGTGTTTGGGGTTCAAAGCCTTTTGTAACCAGTTCCCCTCCCTCAATCTCTCCATTCCCTTTATACCTCATATCTCCCCCTGGGACCCTGATTCAATAACAGTGACCTTCCTGGAGGTCTTACAAACAAGTTAATTCATCTCCCAATTCTAGGCATTTTGTCTTTATCTTCCATGATTACAATTCTCTCTTTCCTCATCTTCACTTCTTGATTTCCCTGGCTTCAAGTATTAACTAACATTACATCTTCTACATTTTAATGGAGATGCTCCCTCTCAAGTGGAGGCATTTGAATTCTGATGCCTTCCCTCTTATTTCCTATTTATCATGTATACAGCTTGTAAGTATTTTTGTTTGCTTGTAGTGTGTAGTGCTACTGTGACTTCTCCAAGGGCAGGGGCTGTCTTTTACTTTTCTGTGTCCCTAGTGCTTGGCAAAGACTGAGCACTTAAATGCTTACTGCCTTCTCTTATTTGGCACTGGTCATACAGCCTGCCATTGTAATTTGCTGTGTGTGTGCAAAGAATGAGCTCCCAGAAAGCAAGAGTCAACAGCCCTATGCTCCCTCCTCAGTGCCCAGGGACGTCAAGTACATTGTAACAGGATCAATCATTTGTTTCACCAGTTTGGCTCTAAATGAATAATGACCTACTCATCTCTGGTTGGTGTCTCCTTGCACTCAGGTGACTGTTACACATGCTGGACTCTTATCTGGCTACAAGGCCAAATTTGGTTTCTGAATAAAATTGAAAGAGAAGAGAGGGAAAGGTGAGATCGAACTGCCTTCTATTCTAAAACCAATAAAGCCATGGCTGGACCCACCAACAGCCTCACTCCCAAAGCCCTTCCTGGGCTTCAGCAGCCAAGATACGGTTAGGGCAGCCTTCTGTCTTTTGTTGGTTGGCTGGTTGTTGTCCTTGGTGCTTGAAGAGGACCAAAATGACATCACTATGTTGGAGTCAAGGCACACTCGTGAGGCTGACGAGACCCATGAGTTCAGAAGGTTCTACCACAGATCAGGTGCAAATAATCTAGATGAACATTTGGAGTGGACATTTGTGCATCTCATGTTTCTTTTGAGCTACTGCAATTCTGCTTTCCTCATACAGTACAGTGTCTTCTTTGATGTGGACATGCAATGCCAGCATCTCTGAAGTTTCACAAACAATTTTGAAGTTCTTAAGAAAGACCTTAAGAAGGGCCTTGTATCACTTCTTCTGACCTCCAGGCGAGTTCTCCTTAAAATAGTTTATGTCTGGCATTAGGTCAGTGTAGCCAATCCACTGAAATTATCCTCTCTGCAGTAGAATTTGAATGTTTGACAGTTCAGCTCAGGAAAGGACCTCAGTGTCTGGTACCTCATCTTGCCAGATGATCTTCAGAATATTTCTAAGACAATTCAAATGGAAGCGATTCAGTTTCTTGGCACGGCACTAGTGGATTGTCCAGGTTTCACAGGCATACAATAAGGTCAGCACAATAGCTTCAGTTTGGTAAGCAGTCTAATACCTCTCCTCTCCCACATTTTCCTTCAGAGTCCCTCAAACACTTGAGCTAGTTTCTGGCAATGCATGTGGCATTGTCATTATCAATGTATACATCCCTGGAAAGCACACTATCAAGATAAGTGAACCTAACCATAGTATGCACAATTTCTCAACTTATAACCATAAATTCCATGTATAGATGTAACAGTAGTGCTGGCTGATGGAGAAGCTCTTTTTCCTTGAAGGCTAAAAGTAGCAAAAGCAGAAGAAAACTGATCCATACTCTGCTGTACCTCAGCCTCAGAGGCTGCACTAAGTACACAATTATCTGTGAAAAAAAGTCACACACCAACTCTGCCTCCACTTGAATCCTGGCTTATAGCCTTTTCAAGTTAAATAATTTGCCATCAACGCAGCAGCTGACCTTGATACCATTTTCACTCTTGTTGAAGGCATACGGTAAGATGGTTGAAAACATCATGCTAAATAGCATGGGAGCAAGCACATAACCCAGCTTCACTTCACTGGTGACTGGGAAAGAAAGAAAGCATCTTTCATTATCCATAACTCAGGCAAGCATGATGTCATGAAACTGACATACAATAATGAACTTCTCTGGGCAACCAAATTTTGCAATTTTTCCACAAGCCCCTCACAACTGAAAGTACCAAAAGTTTTTGTGAGACTGAAGAACGTTGCGTGCAGACCTCTGCTGTACTCCTGGCATTTTTTCTGGAGTTCTTGGGCAGCAAATACCGTATCAATTGTTCCTCAGTTCTTTCCTAAACCACATGGGCTCTAAAGTAGATGACCATCTTCCAAGTGAAGGGATTAGCCTATTAAGGAGGAATCTGGCAAGAATCTAGCCAGCAGTGACTAAGAATAAGACCCACACTGACACCGTCACAAGACAGCCTATCTCCTTTTCCTTTCTAGAGATGGACAATGGAGGCATCCTTGAATTCCTGAGGAATAACCTCTTCTTGCCATATGACCTAGGAGATTTCAGTCAGCATTTGTATGAGCAGTGGACCCCACCTTATCAATCTCAGCTGTAACAGAATCAGTATCAAGAGTTTTGCCAACATAGCCTTCCTGGCTGCCCTATGAATCACACGGAGCTGATGGGCTAGTGAAATCCCCAGATCTTTTTTATGAACTTTTGTTCAACTAAGCCTTTTCCATCTAGAGTACATAAAGTTGATTTTGTTAACTCAAGAACAGTACTTATGTTTACCTCAATTTTATCTGGATTTAGCCCATTATTCAAACCTATTAAGATGTTTGTATCCTGTCATCAAATATGACAGCCAGCATTATCACTTGTTTTCTCCAAGTCCCTGATAAAACTTCAAACAGTACAGGGACCAGGCCTACACCTGAAGCATTCTGTTAAAGATCCCTCTCCAAGTTGACTTCAGACAGGTTCTGTGGCTGCTGCACTCCAAATGACCCAAGGTCAAGAAAGTTTTTTGCCACTTACTATTTAAGACGACATTATTGTCCTTGAAATCTTTCCACTGTTGATACCATTTTGAATCCTTGTGCAGCACCACTCCCATTGCTTCCCTGGGGAAAATCACAAGGTATTCATTTCATCAGTAACCTTGGCCTGAGGTTTGAAAAGGGAACATGATAGATACTTCCAGGAAAACTTTTGATGGTCAAAACTCCCCAGTCCAGCCCACACATGCATCTACTGCTTGTTTTCCTGCCTGTCACTGTCCTTGTTTTCCTGACTTTTTTAGGCCACAACAATCCTGCCCCATGCCTTGTCACAGATGAATCCACTGCTGAGATATGCAGAAGTGTGTGCACAATGCAGTATTTATATATACAATGAAGCTCCCTTTATCTGTTGTTCCTAATTCTGAAGAGGGATGATGGCGAAGCAGAAACAACAATGGATTTGAAGCCAGAGGACCACAGTTAAATCCTAGCTCTTCCTTGGGTAAGTCACTCCCCTTTTCATTCATCCCCTCAATTAGGGTATGGACTGGCTGACTTGTAGGATCTCTTCCATCTTCTAGATCCCATGATCTTGGCTCTGGGAATCCAGTGCAGAGATACATGAGATCCAGATTCATGGACTCTCTTTTGGCGTATCTCAGAAAATTAAGTTAGAGAAAGGTAACTGAAAATAACTCCAAAAATAAAACATAACACTGCAGTCACGAGGGCTGAGAACATGGGATCAAGCTACTAGTTCAGCTTCTTTTACTACCTACAGAAAATAAAATGCTTAAGAAATCAAAGCCAGGCATAGTTAGTAACTCAAGGGATTTAGTTTGACAAATACCTACTTGTTGGGTTGAAATACTTTATCCTGATTGAATTTCTCTCCAGATAACTCAGTCCGTTTTCGCAGTCTCTCTGGCCTCCGGTAGGTACCTTTATGTCCTAGTATGTTTTTATCTAGTTCCTTCTTCATACTTTCAATTCCCTAAGGAAAAGCATAACCATTCAAGGGATCACAAAAATCTATCACCTGTTTCCAAGGCACTACTAGTTTATGGATCCATGGGAGTCCTGACTGAATCCCTCCCAAACCCTCTCCCAAATTATTGGGATTTTCCGAAGATGACAACGCAAAAAGTTCTTGAACCTGAATTCCAGGGAACAGTGGGTAGGTACCATTTCTACTCTACTCATACAAACACAAAACATCACCATTACATATTTGCACAATTAGACTTTGGCTTTTATTTTCTTGTGTCCTCTCATGTTGCCCATTTTTTGGACAGGGAAGCTCATTTGATTTAATAAACTCCATTCCACTTCTGAGAAGACCACTAGATCTCAAGGTCAATCAGTCTGAAGAATAACCAGGAGGCTCTGCACCTTTCTCTAGCCTGGGCAGCTTTGGGCTGCATAAGAGGGATGTTCTATAAATATTTAACTGGAAAAATGAAAACTCTCTGTCTCAGGCTATCAGACACATTTTTTTTAACACGAAGCCCAAAGGAAAGAAAGGCAAACACAAAGGCATTCCAGCTCCAGCTTTACTATGTGCCCAATGTTCACACCTGTTCTGGACCCTGCTTCCTCATCTTTAGGGGAAAGGTGGTGGATGAGCTGGACTCTAGGACTCTTTCCAGCTACAGAACCTATAACCTGATAACATATGAACAAAATATCTCCTTCTGAGCTCTCCCAGTCACTGGCTTACCTGAGAAATGTATCGGAAGGCAGTAGTTTGGCCCAGCTTCTCCCCACCTCTGGTCACTGACTCTGCAGACTGCTTGGCTGATTTGGCTGCCGTTCCTATGCCTTCTGCAATTTTTCGGCCAAGGTCACTTTTACTTACTTCATCCAAACTCTAGCACAAGAGACAAAAGTGGTTAGGGCCCTCAATGCAGCCTATATTCCATGGCCCTGCCAACTCTCTTCTGGCAGTACAGAAGCTCCCTGCTACAGAAAAGTATAACTTGAACTGTCTTTTATCATCAATGGCCTTAATCCCAACAGATTCTCTCAAGCCCAATGCTGATCTGGAGGATAGGGCTGGCTTCAAATCAGTTCCCAGTCCGGTCCTGAAGGTCTAGAGGATTCTAGGGGAGTCCAGGCCAAACTGGGATTTCTCTATAAGTCCATACAGAACAACTCCCAGCAGTGGCCTTGTCCTCCCCCACCCTCAAGGATTCCCCCCAAATGAGAGGTAGCCTAGGTGTAATGAGCATTCCTGGCATCCTGGCTCAGTTCTAACATCTCACAGTGGCCCTCAGTGTTCTCAGAAACCTAGGGATCCAGCACACAAACCAGAGAGCCCTCAGGTCAAAACATACCCTTGGGCATTTAAGACAATTCAGCTTGCTTACACACACCAATAAATCAACAGGCATTTATTAAACACCTACAACACACAAGGTACATGTGCTGGGGATACAAATACCAGTGCAAGAACTTACACTTTTATGAGAGGGATACAAGTTTAGAGATAAGCAAATACAGCATAAATACAAAATAAATACAATATGATTGGGGAAAATCAGGAAAGCCTTTTTGAAGAAGTCAGCACTTCAGTACCTTAAAGAGGGAGGGAAAGGAAGAGGAAGACAGGAGGGAAAGGAAGAGGAAGACAAGACCAAAAGAAAGGAGGAGGAAGAGGAGGAGGAGAGAGGAAAAATACTTGCCTATAAAAGCAATTCATAAAACAGTGACTGACTCTCAAAAGACTGACTTGGACCTTCCTAAGGAATTCAATGCACTAATTTTTGGAAAGTTTAGGATTAGGAACCAAAGTTCACATTCTGAGTAAGCTCTCTCGAACTTTCTTGATTTATAAGTATTTATTTATTCATTTCATCAGCAAACATTCATTACATGGCTAAGTGCAAAACATTGTGCTCAAGGCCGGAGAAAATACAAAAATGAGAGAAAATATGCAACCTGCCCTCAAGGAGCTTACAGTCTGGTAACAAGCAAATGACACAAAGAGATTACTTATTATAATACACAACAAGAAGAGATGCACAGTAGAGAGAGGCAAAATGCTACCTGAGTTTTAAGGTGGAGGGTGTTACCAATAGCAAATATCAAAGGAGGCTTTACAGAGACAGTAGCCCTTGAGTTGAACTTTAAAAGACAGGTAGGAAATTAAGAGGAGAGAATCAGGAATAATGAGTGCCAAGGGAGAGAGGCAGATACAAAACACATTTGGGAGACAGTCTCATGTAGTTCAGCAGAAGCACAAAATGAATGAAGGAGAGGAACAGTGAGATTAAAGCTGGAAGGGAGGACGGAACCACCTTGGAGAAAGTCCTGCTACCAGGAGGTGGTAGTGAGCCAGCGCAGACAGCAGAAGTGGGAATCAGTGAAAGGCCCCAGCCAAGGCCACGTTCTAGTCTCTTACCTCTTTCACTGTATCAGTGAATGTTCCAATTTTTTTCCTAATTACTTCAGATGTTTTGACTGTTTCAGATTCAATGCTTTTCTACAATAAAGAAGATCAGTTTTGTTAGGAGAAAAATTAGTTATCAGTTATAGTTAGTTTTTAGCAGGGTTAGAATCAACCAGAAAAGTTCATTCTTTCCCTGGCAGCCTGTTGTCAGTCCTTCTGCCCTGCTAAATTCCATGCTCACAGACTTTCCTTACTTCTTTAGCTAAAGAGTGCCTCAGGGCTTCTCGAGGGTTGTAGTATAGGAACTGCATGGAGAGGGAGCAAGCCTCACACAGTCAGGTTTCTTAACCATAGCAGGTCAATGAAAGCTGCATTAGTGCTGGCCCAAGACCTCTTCTTGAGGCTCAATCTAGTCTGTGAGTAATCAATCTGCCCGAAAAACTACCTGGACAAAGTGGAAGGTAATTTTCCTCTTGTCACAGTCTAACCATTCCAGGCTAAGTAACTCTTGACATCCTCTGGCCCTATTTCTTTCACTGCCCGCTTCATGGCAGATCAACCATGCAACACACCCCAATTTTGTTCCCACTCATCCCCAGCTGAGCCATTTGGTGCTAATATATGGTAAAATCTAATGTCCCATCCTGTTCACATCCTATTACAAACCAGTTACAGGTCATATCCAAATTGTCTGTACCATGAGAATTCCATGGTCTCTAATGTCATCTAACATACTGTTCCTGAGGTAAAATTAAGAAATACAAATAAAACAGTTCTTGCCAAAATGATGCAACCCAGGGCATCATTCCCCACTGCACCTTTGCTGTGGCTCTTCCAGTCAAATCAAAGCCTTTGACAAGCTAAGAATAGCACATGAGTTATAACAAACAGTTAAATATTTCAAGTCGAATGAGAGTCATCAATGAAATAGAAATACATCATTGCATAACAATGGGAGCTGACCTGGAACTGTCTACTTATATATTTTTAAAACTGGCTTTTTCTAGGGGAAAAATATGTTAGAAAATCAAACAGATTTCCTTACATGACTCTACCAGTAAGTATCTGAAGAACTGAAAAAGTGTGAAAGGACTTCAAAGGCAATTTAATTCAGCCTGTCCTCTGACAAGAATTCCCCTGTATGATACTCTTGATGAGGGACTACCACCTAGCTTCTGCTCAAAAAACTGAAGTTAAGGGGAAATGCACTCTCTTCAAAACCAATCTATTCTACTTACATCAAAAGGCAAAGTTTTTCCTTAATCAAACCCTATTAGCTGATGATACAGAAAAAATAGGCTGGAAGCCAGGAGTCCTGGGTTCAGATCTGCTCTGCTGCTACCCAGGCATGTGATCTAAAACAAATAGGATAAGGATGAATGATAAAGGATATTTCCTTTCAAGGAGTAGACAGCTGGGACAAAAAGACCCTTTAGGGAATGGATGCATTTTTTAGTTCTGACATTCTGTGACATTATGAACCTCTGTTCTCAAATTTCCATTCTCAAAAACACAAAGTGAACTAGTACAAAATTTTGTTAAATGACTTACATATTTCCTTCTTGCTTCCTGAAGGGCATCTGATTCTTCTAACTTCTTAGCTTCATCTCTGAATTTTTTTATACTGTCTTTCATTTCCTTGTTTTTCGCTAATTCTTGCTTGATATTTTCTATCAAGCCAGACAGGAAACTTTTCCTGCTTCCAGAAGAATAACACTTTGCCTAAAAAATTTTAAAGAAAATCATCATTACCCATGGAAAAAAACAGAAGCACATAACTTCCCCAACATCACTGAATATGAATCAAATATTCAACTTACCAAGTTAAGTCTAGTTTCTATTTTTAAAACAGAAAAGATGCTAAATCACTTTCTTCTCTTTGGACTCTGATTTGTTAATATCCTAGTTGCTAAAGAGTGTCCAGAACTGACCACAGTACACCTGATAGCACCTGATCAAGGAGGGCTGTGGGATCTAAAACTAACTGCCTTTGTTCTGGAAACCAGATTTCTATTGATTCTATTATATTACTATTGATCTCTATTTCTACTGATGTAGCCTTATGTTTCATGAGTTTTTTAGTTTGAACCTGTAGTTGCGTAAAAACCTTTCATCTTTTTGCATGAACTTGTAGCTAGTCACATCTTCCCTATACTACACAATTCCCTCTTTTGAACCAGAATAAATGCAGGGTTTTTTACTCCTTAAATGCAAGGCTAAATGCCATCTTCTTAGCTGTGGCCTGTTGCCCCAGCTTATGGCAATCCTTTGGACTCCCGATTCAATCCTCCATCATAATGTATTCTCTAAACTTCATGTCATCACAAAGCACAGTGTACTAGAAAGGGAAGGACATAATACAACACTGAAGCAAGAATGACCTGAGCAATCTAAATAGACCTTGACTGCTTCATTCCTTTAACAAGCCTTTACAGACTGCCAACTATGTGCTCAGTGCTGGGGAGATGCAAAGAATTAAAACATGGTGCCTGCCCTTTAGGAGCTTAGCAAGAGCAGTAAGACAGGCACAAAAAAGGTGAAACACATAATAATGTGACATCTGGGCTGGACCTTGAAAAAAGATGGGACTTCCAACAGATGAAAATATTATCTATGCTATATACACATGTGTGTACAGGGTGTGTGCGCGCATGAATATGTAGTGAACAACACAAATGAAAGCATGATGGTAGCAGGAAAGCACAGGATAGGAACAGTTGTTTTGTTTACGCATAAACTGTGCTCATTATTCAATTACATCTCATTTTTCATGACTCCATTTGCAGTCTCCTTGGCAAAGACACTAGAATGGTATGACATTTCCTTTTCCAGTTCATTTTATAGATGAGGAAACTGAGGCAAACGGGCTGAAGTGACTTCCCTAGCATCATACAGCTAGCAGGTGTCTGAGGCTGGATTTGAACTCAGGAAGATAAGTCTTCCTGACTTACTGACTCCACTGACCGGAACATATTTACAGAGTACCTTCCTTACATCTTTACAAAGCAAGGTACCATCTAGCTGCTTCTAAGCATGGAGAGAGGGGGAGAGAGACAGGAAGAACAAGGGAAGGGAAGCGAACGGAACGAAAAGGGCAAGGAGAAAGAGGAGAGGAGAGAATTTTTCAGTACGACTGAAAAAGCAACAGGGTTGTTACTAGATTATGGAAGGTCTTGAATTTCATCCACTAAGGGACAGACCATCACTTCAGGTTTTTAAATCAGGAAATTATGTGATCCAAGTTATTCATGAGATAGATGATTCTGGCAGCAGGGTAAGAGATAGAATGAAGATGCAGGTGGTAGAGAGAGGAAAGTACCCAGAGACGGAGAGACTATTTAAAAGCGGTAACAAGGAACTGAACATGAATGACAGTAATGAAAATGGAAAGGTAGGGAATCAGGGGAAGAGAACTAGAGTGAAAAAAGAATTCAAGATGACTGTGGAGTCACAAGCACTGTGTACAATTCACTGGGGTAAATTAGTGGCAGCTTCATTAATGGAAATATGGAAGCCAAAAAGGCTTTTGAAGAGGGTAATTCTGGTTTTATAAATATGGGGTTTTATATAAGTGGGTCGTTCAGCTGAACAAAGCTGAGTTTGTTGTTAGAAGATCTAAGGCAGAAGACCTAGTTGTTTCTTCTTATCTGTATTGACCTTAGGCAAGTCACTTGCCCTCTCGAGACCTCAGTTTGCCCATCTATAAAAAAGGTGTTAAGACTAGATGATCTTAAAGGTCCCTTCTATGATTCTACATTCCACAGAGAATTGGAATTGTAATTCTGGAGCTCAGGAGAGAAGTGTCTGCATTGACTGTCAGAATTAGAAAGATGTCAGAAGTCATCTAATTCAATTCCTGAATAAGAATCTCCTCTACCCCACCTCAAGTAAACAAAACTTTGTTTCAAGACTGAGGGAATCTACTTGCCTTCTAGGAAAACTTTCCATGTATTCTGACAGTGCCACAAAGTCTAAGTTCCTTAGCCCTGCATAGTTTTGTATTGATCTACTGTTCCCAATTTTTTTCCCCTACAAATCAGACTCTTCCCCCAAATCAGCCTGCATATCCCCACCTCCTGCCTCTCATGGTACTCCTCTGGCTGAACACCTACACAATCTCCATCCATCCTTCAAGACCTCAAGCCAGAAAGGATTTTCTCCACTTGTACTTGGTTTGTATCTCTCTCACATCCATTCCTATAACACCAGCATGTAACTGGTATGTATGTTGTCCTACCTACTGAATCATAAGCTCTGTGAGGGCAGGGACCAGGCCTTACTTATCTCTATATGTCCCCACCAGCACTGGGGGCAGCACCCTGCACATGAAAGGCACTAAGTTAGTATTTGCTGAATGAATTTTTGAAGACGGAATGATTACAGACAAAGTCACACAATTTTAGACTCATGTATGTAGAGTCTACCACAAACTTGAGTAGTATGTTACCTTCAAGAGTAAATGATCTGCCCAGGAATTTTAGAAGTATCCTTTCGGAGCTTTAACTGCTATGCTGACCATTTTTCCTCAGCAACCCCACCACTCCATATATTGCCAAAAGAGATCACTTTCTGATCTTTCCCAGAAAATGTTCCTTCTTTGCTCTCCAATGCCCCTGGAGAGCAGAGGAAATCTCCTTACTTACCAGCGGCAGCTCTAAGTGTGATCTGCATATTCGATAGACAGGGCCATAGGACACTGGCCCAGAGTACCAGCCAGAGAGAAGCTGTATTGAACTGCCAAAGCATCTCTAAAATCAGGAGGGAAAGATCAAAAAAAAAACAAACAGGAATTATTTTACCTCTGTGGAATGAAGGATTAGGGGGAGGGGAAAGAATAAGAATCTTCTTATCAATCTGCCCTATGCCTAATGAAAAGAAACAGGGACAAAATGAGATACCATGACTGGGATCTGCATAAATTACACTCTGGCTCCTAGGTCACAGGAAGAGTGGGAGCTATAGCAGAATTTCTTCAGCTTGGGTAAAAAGTGATCACTTCTTTTGTGATTTATTTAAACCTTCACATCAACTGTTCTCTGATTTTGTCACTCCCCGCACTGTGTCTCTTTCCCTTTTTTTGCCAGCTCCCTCCAATCCTTCTTCCAGCCCCCTTTCCCATTATTTACTGCTAATTTTAACTGGTACCCTACCTGAGAGAAAACGTATTAAAAACTACCACCAATTCACACTCAGTTATTTTTACCCACATTGATAAAATTTGCCTAACCTGAGAAATAGCTGCCAGAACAAAGGAAAGGGAAATCCCAGATCTCCTAACTTCCAAGCTCAGAATTCCATCCACTTTCTTACCACTTAAATTTGAACTTATGACAGCTGAGTAGGTACCCCAGTTTAGTGTCAAGCACTTTGGACTAGAATCTCTCATTCTGGTGTTTAGACTATGTGACCTTGAAAAAAAAATCACTACGTATCTAGGTCTCATTCTTCATCTATAAAATGAAGGAGCTGGAGGACATAATCCCCAAAGCATACCCCAACCCCTTTTCACTCCAAATTCTATGATCCAGAGGCCTAAAGTAGACAAAAAACTGCTGAAGATCTTTAGCCTGAAACCTTTTCCTTCCCCTGCCCTCCCTCTTCTCTGGCTCCACTGACTTACTTCTATTATGGCCCTGCCATTCCTACTAAATCTACCTTTCTAATCACTGCCTTCAATTATTCCATTCAGATTCACTTTCTTACTCTTTTCAAGTTCACAATGACTTTATGTGTTTGTAGAAACAAATATGAAAGACAGATTTCATTGTGTTTTCTAGGTCTGTATCTCTAATTTCGTCAGAATCTGAGGCTATGTAAGTTTTTGTTTTTTGGAGTAGCAGGAGGCAGTGGGATGAGTCCTGGTGGTAAATCTCAGATCTACCTGATGTGTGATTTGCGCAAGTCCACTCCCTTCTTTGAACCCCAGTTTCCTCCCATCCTTCCCTTTCACTGGTTGCAGAGTCAGATTCAGAACCCTGATCTTCTGTTTTTCATCTAACGCTTTTAGATCAGGCCACTAATACCACTAGATTCAGTTGCAATTGACTTTTTAAGTCCCTGGAAACTCAGTGATACAATTCTGTGATACTTTTATGTTGCATGACCAGCTAGAGGAAAGTCTAAATGAGTCATGTTACAGCTGGGTTCATGCTTATTATTATGTTGCAGCTGAAGGGCTATGCAAGGAAAAGAAGTGAAAGGTGTACAGTTTGCTCCTATTCCAAGATGCACTGTAAGGCAATGATAATAGAATTCTTTCATTTTACATAAATTCTGAGACAGATGTACAGCTTTCTTCCCCAGTGATATTTTATCTCCTCATAGAGAACAGAATAAAAAAAAATTATGTAAGTTTAGAACTAAAAGAAACCACAGTAACCACCCTGTCCAATCCATAACATATCCAATTTAACACTACTGGCAAATGGTCATTCTAACCGTGCATGAAGACCTTTTATAGGGAAGAATGCATTACCGTCCAAGTATTAGTGTCCTAATTCAACTCTTTTCAGTTTCCTGCTGAAACTTGGCTACTGGTTCTGCCCTTGGAGACCAAAGAAGGATTCAATTCCTTTCCTACATGACAATGTTCCAATGTTTCTCCGCCCACCCACATCCTTCTCTTCCGTAGATGAAACATATTCGAGTTCCTTCCATCCCTGTGGTCACTTTCCATCTTATCAATGTTTTTTCTCAAGCTAAGCCCAGAACTGAATACAACACCAGGTGTGATCAAATAAGAACAAGCAGAAATCCTCAAGCAGCCCTGTCAGAAGAACCAGGGAAGTAAAGCTGACTTTGAATTCACTGACCCTCAAAGGACCTCTAACATAATACGCACCTCAACAGGAATTCCCTCTACGACAGAACTAACAAGTAATCATTTGGTCTTTGTTTTTAAACCTCTAGGAAGGGGAAACCCAGTGCCTCCTCAGGCAGCCTATTACACTTAGGGAATAACTTTTAGGAAGTTTTATCTATTCTAGGCTAAATACGCCTCCCAGTAACTTCTACTCAAACTGCTCCAAGTCCAATCAAGACAAATCTAATCCAATCTGCCTTCACCATCGGAGCCCTGCTAACACTAGAAGATAGCCATTATATATCTATCTCAAGTCCTCTCTACTCCAGGCTAAAGACTCCAGTTTTCAACTGGTCTTCTTATCAGACTCAAGGTCCTCCACCATCCTCTCAGAACTCATTATGAGAAATGACCACAATAGGGTCTAACTAATGCCCATTATCTTTCATTCTTGGCCCTACTACCCTCTTACTGGACTCTGAAATAGCTTTTAAACGGCCATGTCACAGCATTGACATGTACTGAGCTAAAATCTGAGTCTCCATTGAACCCCCCCCAAACTTTTATCCCCCTGTCTCCTGGTCATGGCTACTGACATCGCCCTCCCTCCCTGTCATTTTCTCCTCCTTGGTCCTGGCCTGGGGGCTGGGCTTGGGTGCTAATCCTGACCAATTACTACGAGCAAACCCGTTCCCCTGCGAAGGCTTGGCTCCGCATCCTGCCTGGGACGTGTACGACAGGGTGACCTTGGGCTCGTCTCTTTCAGCTTCCTCATCTGCAGAAGGAGGGGCCTCGGCTGACCCGCTGGGGGGCCCTTCCAACCCTCATCTGGAGGGGCCGCGCTCCGGGGCAGCAGCCCCCACCCAGGCCCCGAAGATCGCTGGCCTTAGGAGGGTCGAGAGCTCGCCGGCCCCAAGGTGACGAGGAAGGTCGGGGTCGGAGGGGTCCGGGCCGGGCCCGCCACCACCACGGCCTCGCCCCGAGCGTTCGCCGGCTCGCCCTCCCCAAGCCCCGCCGAGCCACGCCGCTCGGCCCCTCCCCTTGGGAGCCCCAGCCCCCACCGGCCCGAGCGCGGGCCGAGAGCGCGCCGCGCCCCTTCCTTCGCCTCGCCTCCCCTCCCCGCTCCGCTCGCCTAGCGCCTCACCCGATAGCAGCGGCACGACCCACCCATTAACGCCGCCGCCATATTGGAGAAGACCGTGTGACCTTCCCGCGGCGCGGATGGAACACGTCACCACCCTGCGCCTCGAGGAGGTGGGCCCAGGGCGGGGCCTGAGGTGCCGGGCCCGGGGTGCCGGGCCGGCCGCTGCGCGCGTGCGCGTGCGCTGCCTGGGAGTCGGCGACCCCTGCTGGCGGAACGAACCGAGGAACGCGCACGGATCGACAGAGGCGCAGATGCGACACGGCCCGGGGAAGACTGGAAGTGGACGAGTAGAGAGACGGACGAAATAGGTAACTGCTCACGGGCATTGCGCAATCAGCGCGCCCGACGCGAGGCACAGACAGAAGCCCAGCGACGAGCGGCCGCTGCCGGGGCCCGAGCCAGCCCGTCCGTGGGCGGCGTGGGAGCCCCGTGGCTCCGGGGCAGCCGCCGTCCTCGCGTGACCCTCGGAGGCCGGCCACGGAGGCGGTAACCCGAGAGCCGGGGCGGCTGGGGCCGGCCGTGTCCGAGGGCTGTCGCCGAGGCACGACCGGGAGCTCCACGTGCCGCGGCCGCGGATCGAGCAGCCTTCGAACCGAGAGCGCTCCGGGGCCTCGTCACGCCTGGCGTCAGCCCGGCCTTCCTGCGCCACTTAGGCTTCTCGTCCCCAGAACGCCGGCCAGGGCCTTATTCCTGGAGCGAAGGGCCGGCTCTCGTGCTCCTCCGTCATGCCGAGGACGGATTCCGGGAACTGGCTTTCAATGGCAATGCAGCAGTTAGCGAAGTCACATCTCAAAGCTTCTTTGTGGGGCTGTGAAGGCTTCGTACCCCACCCTCACCTCTGTCGTCGGGTTATTTTCAGATCAACTATGGGGGGAGCCTGCTTCAAATTGGACAGATCACCTAAAAGCTAAATCCAATGATTTTTTTTTTTTAGTTTTTCTTTTAGTAGAAAAGGAAGGGGCCGTCAGTCAATGTGGTGAAAATGTCAGCGTATAGTAAGTACACCTGAGCTGATTTGCCTGCTGGAAGCAGAGGTGAAATGGCTAACTCCAAGAGGGCTATCGTGATGTGCTCAGACAAGTGGATGACAGGCATGAGAGAGAGTGAGCAACATACGGCTGATCGGAGAATGAAGACCCAGGTTCTGAAAATAGCATAACAGAGGTTATGCTAGCTAAAGCAACAGAGTCTAGATTTTGGATTACTGTGGACAATTCAGAATTGTTTATTTTCTGGAGTGAACCTTCTGGAGGATTTTTTCCCTTTAGTAAAAAATTATTTCAACATATACTTTGAAATATACTTTGTTTATAAAGAGTTCAGTGCATCCCCGAGCTCAAGATAAACATGTAAGGAAAAAGGAGGCATTTGGAAAAACAAGAGCTAAAGGCCCGGTGAACAGCAGCTGAAAAAAGGCCACTGACTGGAATTGGGTAGAGAAGTTGGTGAGAGTCATTTTGGAGACCTAGTTTAATTGGAAGCTAAGGATGGAGTAAGCTAAAAAGAAAGAACAATGAATGCAAATGCAAACCAATGCAAAAAAGCCTCGAAGCTGCCGGCCCTGTGCCCCACCCGCTCCTTTCAGGCTCGCATCTCTTCATTCTGATAGTGACACTTCGTTTTGTGCATGCAGCCAGGTATGAAATGAATAGTCAAGAAAATAAGGTCTCTTACCAGGAAATTTAACAGCTAGCTCTTCACTCCACTCCTTTCCTTTGCAAAGACTTTATATAGGGCAGACCTCACAAAAAACGTGCCAGTATTATTAGAGTTGTATCAAAGAAATACAGGAAGCAGAGGCTAGAAAAAGGCTATCTCCTCCATTCTCTGGAGCTTGAAGTAGAAGGAATGGAGTAAAATGTGTCTTGCTTTTGCTGACTTAATTCTCTGAATCACTCAGTAACAGCAGTATGGAAGTGGGCACAGCGCTGAGAAGGGAACAGTTGCCCTTATATTTGTTCCATAAAAGCTGAAGCATGAACAGATTTTGAACTAAAGTTGTTGAGAATATCCAAGGCTCAGATTTTCTCCGCTGTATAGACTCTACTGGCCTTCATGGTGCAAAGTAATTACTTTCCTGAATCTTCCCACTCAGCAGTCATGGAATCTCCACAGCTTCCAAAGACCCTTTCAAGTTTGTGCATAGGGAGAGAGGTGAAAAAAGAATTCTGATTTATGGCATCTCACCTCCTGAGAGAGAATGTTATGGAAAGAAGAATGGTCTCTTCTGTAGCCCATTTTTTGCTGCAGCAGTGTGCCTGCCTTCCCCATTAGGTCACATCTCTCTTTCTCATCCTCTAAGTCCTCCACAGGACCTGGCCCTGGCCTTTCATGATTCTAGGAAGGAGGGGGAGAAAGAAGAATAGATTTTGTGATGATTACATGGCATGACACCCTCTTGTTCCTTGGACCAGCTTCAAACCTCCCAGTTCCAATGGGGAGAGAGGTAAACATGATTCCCAAGAGGAATTAGCAAGAGCCATGCAAACCAAGAGTCATGTCATTAAATAATACCAACCGTTTCAATGCTTCTAATCAGATATCTTTTATTTGATTCCTCAAGTTTCCAATGTTTCCAATCACGTGAGTCACAGTTATTAACTTCAGGGGGACTAGTCATGTTTTCCTTCCTAGCCTAGGTTGAAACCAACAGCAATCCAATTGTCTTCCTTTATTCGTTATGAGAGGCAACATCTGGTTCTCATAATCTCACTTTTTTCAAGTACCAAACTACCAAATGTAAAGTCAGTCCAAGTGCCACTCAGATTAGAGATCAATTCTGTGATTTTCTCAGACTAGGCCTGATCCCTCTTCCACAAAATATCCTTCAGGGTACATAAAGGTAATGACCACATGATCCATTACATCTTTTCCAGACCAAACAGGTCCACTTGTTCAGGATCACTCTCTTATCTTTTGAGACATTTTGGAACAAAACAGAGCCTTTGATTCATGATAAGGTATGTCCATCCTGAGTAACATAGGGTTAAAACCTTGGACTTGGCAATGAAACCAAAGAAAAGGGAATAAGACTGCAAGGTCCTCTGGTCCTTTCCTCACATATCAAGGACCCCTGACAAGTGGTCATCCAGTTTGTGACTTCCAATGATGGAGAACTTAGTGTCCACACCAAGATCATGTAATTCACTGCTAAATCACTTGGACCATTTGAAAGATCTTACTATTGAGCAGAAATGTACACTGCGGCCACTCCAATCCATTTGTCCTAGTTCACTTAGAGCTGGAAGGGGAACTACATAGATCATCCAATTACACAGATGAGGAAATTACACTTAACAAATCTGATCCCTCTTCCATAGGGAGGACCTTCAGATATGATAAAAATATATTCAGATGATATAAAATATCATTCTTGCCTTCCCCTTCCCTTTATCCCACATACCTTCCCTCTTTCAAGCTAAATGTTCCCAATTCCTTTAACTAATCCTTAAATGGTAAGATTTCCAGAGCCTTCTTCAACTCAGCCAAGTCCAGCAGTTGTGCCTTGGCTTAGTCACTACATGAAATGGATTGTTAAATGTTACTTTGTTTCTACAATTAAGCCTCTCATATTTACATAATGAATGAGAAATTACTGGTGATTGTTTAATTCTTTATATTCACATACTCTTATCTTGGCTGACTATACCCAATAACCCCAATTGCAACTTGTAGGGTGTCATTTTGAGTCCCCCAGCTGGTGGTGCAGTGGATGGGGTGACTGGCCTGAAATCAAGAAGATTTGAGTTCAAATCTGGCCTCAGGTACTCACTAGCTATGTCACTCTTGGCAGGCCACTTAACCTATATGCTTTAGTTTCTTCAACTGTAAAATAAGATAACAGCACCCATCTCCCAGGATTGTTGTGAAGATCAAATGAGACAGTACTTGTAAAGTCCTTCGCACAGTCGGTGCTACATAAATGTTTCTTCCCTTCCCTTCCTTATCCTGAAGATACTTTTACATAGTGTGAAGACACACTATGGCTTGCTAATGTCTTTCCTACAACATAGTGCAGAGAGCTGAATGTCAGAGGTTGTCTAAAATGGTTAAGTTCAATGTAACTTCCTATATCCTTCCCTGGGGGTACCACATTTGGTATAGGGTGCTCAGTCCCAGAAACCAAATCACAGAAAGAACACTGGCAAGGTACAGCATGTCCAGAGGTAGGCAAGTGGCCCATGCAACACAAAGACAGATTAAAAAAGTGGGGACTCTTTCATCTGGAATGGTGAAAGATAAGAAGAGATATGATCAAAGCATATAAAATCATGAAGCATATGGCTAAAGTAAATATAGATTTGCCTGCAAAATCCCCAAGTACTAGGCTAAGAACATCCTTCGAACCTTAAACAAGAACAAGTACTATTTTCCATAATAAAATTTGCCTCTTAAATTTGGACAATTTTTTTTTAATGAATAGGCTCTTAAGAAATGCTGGAATTAACTTAATCACAGGAGGGACAAATGCTTCTACAGAGCACTGCTTTAGAATCTCTGATGATGGTAGCAGAATTCATGACTAGATGAACCATGGATCTATTCCACTATGGCAATTTCCTCTCTCCTTAACTACCTTTCCAAATTCCAATCTCCATAGTCCCTAATTAGAGGGCTAGAGACAAGTGAGTTGAACAAACAAATGACTTGACAACAGAATTTAGGTCATGGAATTGAAGGACAGTCATTCCATTCTTGAATGTTCTTCCAAAACACACCAATGGAATGCCCCCTTGGACATTCTCAATAAGCATCCTTCAGTCATTGTGTGAATACTTCTAGTAACCATTACATTCTTCCTGAACTCAACCCCTATCAGATGACCTCTGTTGCATTTAGGTCTCAGCACCATGTTTTAGGAAAGAAATTGGCAACCATAAGATGTCTAGAGAAGAGTAATCAAGATGGAAAATGGAAAGGGAAGAAATGCTTATAAAGCATCTACTATGTGCCAGGCCCTATGCTCTTCTCTCTACACTCCTCCCAGCCTTCCCTGTCCTTGTTTTATGTCTCTTCCACTTGAGAGCTATTCTATGCCTTCTCTCCTGCAGGCTAACCTTTCCCAGTTCCTTCAAATAATATTTCAAATCCCTCAGATATTGTAGCCTCCAGGCTAATTACCATCCTGACTGTGTTTCAGGTTGTCACTGTCCATCCTAAGATGTGGGACCTAGAAGTGCACACAATATCCCAGATGAGGCCTGACCAAAGCAGAAGAGACAGTATAATCTTCCTGGTTTTCTTTAGCCCAACTAACATGTGGTTCTCTTATGAAAACTTTAAAGGTCTCTGGCAGATCAAGATTTTCTATGTCCCCCAGGATCTAGCACAATGCTCTGTACATAGGAAGCAGGTAGTGAATGTTTATGTTGTACCATAAAAGGCTCCAGAAAACCTTAACCTTCTTCCTTCCTCTTTGGATCATACAGGTCAAAGATCAACCAAGTCCATGTACAAGAGAATCTAAATTCTCTTGTACATGATTGCAATAAATAAATGACAACACCAATGAAAGGGCTTCTTACTTGATCAGGCACAACTATCCTTTCCTTATATTAGCATTTGGTCTGTACTGGCAGAACTAGGCTAAGATTGAAATGATCCTGTATTGAAACCTGTTCTCTGCTGCGATCATTTTCCCTCCTATCTGTTTTGTCTCTCTCCCTTTTGAACATTCAGACAGTAAGGGAGTTAGGCAGGGATGACATAAATTGTGTTTTCTTTCTCCCCACTTTTTCTCACCTTATAAACCATAGTAGCTGCAGTCAGAATTCTGTAGATTGTGTTGCCTTAGATTCATGAGAGCAAGTTTCCCCCATGTTTTCATACTATTATACAAAATCTAGCTTGAAAAAGCAATATATAAATTGAGATTCACTAAGAGGAAATGGATTGGTTTTTGATTTTTACTTCTCTTCCAGGAATCTCCTCAAAACATTCCAAGAAACTAGTGAACTTTTAAAAATAGTCATTATAATGAATGATATACCACAGACTCCTGATCTGAGAATGCCTGTAGGAGAAAAGAGAGCAGATCCCACAGATGCCCACTGTCTCAAAGCGCAGAAAGCTATGAAGAATTCTGGACAGCTGGTCCCTTTGAAATACATCACTAGCCCCAAACCCTCAGGCACCTGGCCTGTTTTCATGTGCTTCACAATTCCTCATCACAGAGCTATGCCCGATGCTGAAGCATAAACTTCAAGTGAAGGATTTTGACAGAACAGGAAGCCCATCAATCCTGAGGTAGATTCAATAGTTCAATAGAAAAGACTCTGTAACAAAACCACCATCACGTTCAATTTCCTCTTAATGGCACAATGCATATTGATGAAATATGCATATCCACCAAACTCTTCTCATTTTATAGAGAAGAGAAACAGAAATCAGGTCAGTGACTTGCCCAAGGCCACATATCAATCATCCACGAAGCTGAACAACACAAGATTTGCAAGCCTAGACCAAAAAGTTGACAACATTTTGCAGTTTTGCTTGGAGACAATTAAGGATCAAAGATGATCCACTGGGGAGCCAAATGCTTTCCCCTAAGATCTGAACATACAAAGGACATTCCTGGTGCAGGTTTCCTATCCAGGTGCATCCATTTCCTCCCCGAGGCAGTGCAGGCCCCGGGCAGGTCTAACAGTGGTGGACACATTCCGGAGACATTTGGCACATCCTTTGAAGCAGCTGGACAGCTTCTCCACATCTGAAAAAGAGGGAAATAAACACAGAACTACAGCAAGACACACATAAAAGAGAAAGGAAAAACCAGTGACTTCAACATTCTACTAAAACTCTAGTCAAGAGAAATTTAACATGTTTCCAATGAATCTAGTAAGTGTTCAGGAAGTACTGGCTGATAAGGATGTTTTCTTGGAGTGAATAAATTATACTTTATTTCCTATGTTAAAAAAATCAGGAATGGAGGAATGGCATATGAAATGAATAGTTGCAAAACTAAGTTCTGGCTCTGGAGGATGAGAGGAAACCCAGACAATTAAAATGGAAAACCAGTTTTGCTGAAAGAACTAAGAGGGTGTGTAAACTATAGAAATAAAGTGAAAATAACATGGGCAAGCCCAAAGATGGAGAGTTGACATCCATAGGGCCCTGAGTTCTAGGAGCCTGAGGTAAAGGACTCTTTACAATGAGCAGTAGATAAAAGAGCCTGGAAGGTGAACTTACAGGAGAAAGAAGTAAAGAGGACCACAGGAAAAAGTGGTACTAGGTAATTCTTGGGGTTTCAGTAGTATACTTATATAATTGCCAGAGCAGGAAAAAATTCTCAACTCTACAAAATGCATTCCCCATGAAGAACAGATATCTGATGAAGGGTATGTGAACACAATACACATAAGACAACTTCACAAATGACATTCAAGACATGAGAGTATAATTTTTTTCCTTCTCCCTCCCCTCTCACAGTCTAAGACTTTGGAATGGCAACCCCTTCCCCAAGGATACAGCACCATTTGGTGGGGAGAAGTAAAGACATGCTTGCCTAAAAAGTATAAAGTAAACCAACTGTATTATTATTATTTTAATTCCATTTCTGCCAATTAAAAGTTACAAATGATCAGTTCCTAAACTATAACATGTCAGTTACTGTTTTGTTTACAACTAAAAATATCACAAAATTCAAACTATAGGTTAACATGTGAGGCATAACACATCCCTGATGCCTGTGAAAAGAATCAAGTATTCGCACAAATAAAGGTGGATTTATAAAGAAAACCCCAAACCACAACACTGTACTTGAAAATAAGCATCAGCTTATCTTTGGAATCAAGTTCAAATGTCTATATGACTGTGAACAAGTTTAATAAAATGTCTTGCATGTTTCCACTACATATAAAATCTAGGTAATACATGTCAATATATCAATTTGGCATCTATAAAAACTCTGAAAACGATTCAAAAGTTTCATTCTTTTTGAGAAAGCCATCGACAAAAAAATAATATTCACACTCAGACTACATTTTTAAAAAATGTTTCTTCTTTCAAAGCTTCTTTATTAATCTGAAATCTTCTTGATTATCAAAACCTAAGTCTGATTTTTCTTTTAAAAAACACTAAAGGTCTTTTAATCATATGAATAAAAAAGCAATGCGAAGATGGAGAACTCAGTAGTGCTTTTCTGAAAATCACAAAAACTAATTACAGAAGCATTCTCAAAAGAACACAATGGGATTCATTTTCTTTTAGACTTTTGGACAGCAATGTCATACTTTATTGAAAACAAACCCATGTAAAAACAAAGTTAAAATGAAAAAAAATGGTACCTGAAAAATAAATTATTTTATATAAAACAAATCAATAACTTAAAACACACTAAATATACAAAATGTTTAACCATCTACTGTACAATATGGGAAACAATTGATAAAGCCTCCTGTCCCACAACAGATTACTTTGTAAGCGAAATGTTACATGTTAAAAGAGATGGAACCAATTTTTAAAAAAGACTTCAGGTCAAGATTTAAAGTACAGTACTATTCAAAGTTACTGGTCAAATCACGAATTATCCCAACTTATATGCTCAAAATGTCAAGTCATTTGCTTTTTAATGACCAAGCAAAATATTTAACTATGTCACTGAAGGGTGGCTTGGAAATAAGAAACAATTATTACAAGTCAAAGGAAAATCAAAGTTTTGAAATGGAAACCCCATAGGATTTCGAAGATTCTGGTGGTAGCTCATCTTTTCTATCATTATTAAAATGGCTCATGAATTACAAACTCCACTCAACAGAAAAACAAAAAACAAAAAAACAAAAAAACAAAAAACAAACCAAAAAGTTTCCTTCTGTGCTGCCTGTCAATCTTTAGGAAGTAAGGTAGCCTGTAGCCTGGAGGTGCCAGTAGCAGGGCCACAGGGAACACAGACGCCATATCTTACAAATCACACTGGGAGGGGGTAGTGTATTTCAAAGACCAGAAGAGTTTTATCCAGTACAATGGCATTTGGTTCATGGAAAGTGGGCCGGAGGAGAAGGGGAAGATGTCTTTACCATCTTACTCTCACATGAATACTACAAAAGCATACAGAAACAAAATGATGCTGCATCTGATACAAAACCAAACAACTTGAATAATGTTCATTTCAGTGTCCAGATCTGATAACTGTGCTGAGTCTAAACCAAGCAATTTCAACACAGAATATGCACATAACCACAGCTGCTTAGCTATCAACCAACTATACTGGTCTTTGGGTCCCAGGCTTTCCCAGAACTGAGAGCAAGTGCAGTCTATAAACATTACGGTAATGTTTATAGAGAATAGGAACAATAAAGAATAGGAACAATCTCATTTTTTGGAAGCAGAAAAAGCTTAACCAGACCCGGTACCAACTTCATAAAAACAATCTAGATCTGCTTTAATAGTGTATGTGTTAGAT
This sequence comes from Potorous gilbertii, assembly GCA_028658325.1. Lineage (NCBI taxonomy): Eukaryota > Metazoa > Chordata > Mammalia > Diprotodontia > Potoroidae > Potorous > Potorous gilbertii. Next base: position 207,553,014 of record CM053773.1, on the reverse strand, counting down.
GATGAAAAGAAAGAACAAATGCCCTTGGGTGGGAAATCATAATGAAAGAACTTCCTATTAGAGGTAGAATTAGCACACAGAAAACCCTCCCTGGAGGGAACATGGTATTTTACAATGAGGAATCAATTTAAGGCAGAGCTGCAAGGGTAGAATCAACAATGTTAACTTAATCTTTTTTAAAAAATTACCACAGCCTAAGTATTGTTCAGCAGATAATCATGAGGAGATCGAATTGATAAGCAGTAGGGAAATCAGGAGTGAAAAGATAACTGAATCAAATCAAAGTATCTCATACATTTGCCAAATTATTCTTTCTAAATTACTACTGTCTACGCAATTCTTTTTATCAAGTTACTTTAAATAAGGAAGCTTTGGAAAAACAGGAACTTCCAAAAATAAGTAGAGTCTTCATATTTATCAACAGGAGTGGAACTGAACTTTTTAAGTACAGTTTGAGGAAAGGATTCCTTCAGCAATATGACCTTTTATAAGTGAGGTCTCTCTCTTAGAAACAAACCTGACAGTCTGGTTCGGGCTGAGTTAACGTATTAAATGTTCCTAGCAAAGTAGAGTGGCTAGAGCAACTATCAGGATGGTAGATTGCTTTCCAGAAGTAATATATCAATGGCTAAAACTTTGCCCACTCCTGCAAATGTTCCTGAAGAAGCACCTGGGACTTATGGTGACAAGTGTATCCAAACCCATGGGGGCCCCAAGTACCAGAAAAATGTCAGGTGACAGATATATCCAAAGCCCAAATACTTCCATATTTTCCCATTAGTCCCAGGGTCTGAAGAACCAAGCTGAATTAAAGGAAAAGAGAATACTGATGTGGCGAAGATGCCATCATCACTTGAAGTCAAGCACTAGCCAAAGCCGGCAGCAAACTGTAAATACAGCAGCTTGAAAGCAAGATTCAGAACCACAAATAGTGTCTTTATCTGGAGGACTTAAAAGAAAGGCTTTGAATGCTGCCATGACCAAAAAAGTATTAATTTTCTCATAGCATACACTGACTCAAAATATAAAAACTCTCCACAGCAAGACCACAGTGACTACCTTTCCATTTACTCCAGCAAATAGGCACTGTTTCTAGATCAGAACAGAAGCTACATTTTCCCAACCCTCCCCCACCCCCACCCCCACCCCCAGTTAAAATAAAGCAAATGGAGCAGAGGCCACAAATCCTTGTCATAAAAAGTGGCTATAATCCTTTGGAGTCTGGTACTTCTGAGAGTAAAGTGGATACTGGGCAGTGTCCGGCTAGCTCTCAAGGCCAAGCCTTGTACTAATCTTTCAACATGTGTAAAAAGTGAAAAAAGAAACCTTTTAAAAAGTTGTGAAGCAAATACAAACATGTGGTAGGGACTCAATATTTTGGAAGTACTAGGTGAATGGAAAGCAGTCATGAGGCCAATCATCCAGATGCTTCCAAAAATAATGAATTGCACTGGAAGAGGCTGATACCTATTGCCTAATTTGTCCTTTTAAAAAAATAAATCAGTAATTCCATTATACCAATAACTAAAAAAACATCATCTTTAAAGAGTTCCATCTCATGTCATAGTTATAAATTGCTGGTCCTAAGCCATCCCATTTTTTTGTGTCTCTCTCTGTACATCAGTTATATAAAAGTCAGATCAGGTTCTTGAAACAGTTTCCCGGAGTTCTCTCTTGCTGCGTGCTACCAGCCTAACTGCCCATTGTGGACTCTTTCTAACTGCCTAACAACATATGTAGATTTAGAAAAGAATCTTTCTGGGATGATACAGTTTATAATGCCACCACAGATATGTCAAGGCTTTTGTCTTGAGGCCAGTAAACTCTCCTTAAGACCTGACAATTCTCCCTGAATGTTGGACCTTCTGTACAATACCTATCCAAAACAAAAGAAAATTGAAAATAAAAAACAAAACAAAATTTGAGCAAAACAAAATCAAATTTAATGGTCTTAAATGCAAAAGTAAAAACAAACAAAAAACACAAAAAAGCAAAAGAAAATTTAACAGAAACAGAACAACCCAAAATAGTCAAGGCAGCATGAAGAAAACTTTGGGGGTTAATCTTTAAAACTACAAATTAAAGTCTTCTTGTTAATAGATAACTGGCAAGAAATAAGTACTTTTCTGCTGAGTGTTCATATGAAAGCAAATTTTCAAAACAAAACCCTACTAAAATAGAAAAAAAGAATCTAGCGCTCACAAGAAGGGATGCGAGAAATACAATGCTCAAATGTTTATGTGTTATTACAAAATAGAGCTATTCTTGTGAATTTAAACTATGTTGAATGATCTTTGAAACTGCAAAGTTCTCTCAAAAGATTATGTACCAGGATGTGATGCACCAGGCATATGCTATTTGGACAAAAGATTCAGGATGTCAAAGGAGCAACATATGTTCACACTGTTTTGGAGATTAAATTTGACTCTGGAATCTTCTTGGAGTTTCTTTGAAACTCTTTGGTCCATTCCTACTCAAACTTGGGCTTCTGAAAAATCTTTGTACTTTAATTTCGACAGCTTGGCCACGGCTCAGCGTGCAACTTACCTCCCCAATGGTGTTAAAAGTCAGGCAGGCATGCTACTACTTACAAGACTACTTTAAAAAAAAACAAAATAAAACAACTGAAGATTAAATCAACAGAAAAGTGGCAATGAAAACTGCTTCAGAAAGCAATTTACTGTCAACTAAGGCGTCAATAATTTTAAATGCTTAAGCTATTGAGAAAAAGCACACTCAGCGTCAGTCTAACATCTTTAGTATAACAACTAAGAAGAAAAAGAATTGCTTTTCCAGTTTGTGGAAACACTAAATGAAACAAATGTTAGACAGTCTTATAAGTTAAAGCATGCTTCAATTTTACCACCATCCAGAGGGGCTGGTTAGTTAATGCAGTCTACTAAGATTTCTGTTTCATATATATTTTAAAGGAAATAACTTAAGAAACTTAAAATTGGTCTAACATTGTGGGATCTCAAACATTTGAACATGTCAGTTGCATCCCAGAGTATAAAAAACCTTTTCATTTCTCATTTAGACTAAGACAAACACGTGAAAATTGGCGCAAAATGAGTTTTACACTAACAAAAAGATGCTTCAACTGGTGTCACTTTGAGTGAGCTATTCCGTACCAAACAGCGGGAGCGAGTTATTTGTGGGCCTTGTTGGTTTTGAAGGAAACCTGCAAGATTTTGTCCCCCAGGCGGTAGCCATTGAGACTTGCTATGGCCATGGCGGCTTCTTCATAGTTTGTCATGGTCACAAAACCAAAACCTTTGCACTTGTTGGTGTTGAAATCGCGAATAACTTTCACATTGGTAACCGCACCAAAGGGGCCAAACATCTGCCAGAGGATTCCCTCATCAGCATCTTGACCAAGGTTGTAGATGAAGATGCACCAGCCAGAAGATGCGTTTCCTGGGACATTTACACCAGAAAGCCCAGTCATGTGATCTACACCCATAGGGGAGAACCTAGCAAATAAAAAGCACAATATTCATGTAAAATTTCAATTCAATCAAATGAATCAACATGGAAGAAAAACAACTGAAGATAGATAACAAAAACTCTCAAACCACCAATGGAGGCAGTTTGTGGGCCCTTTTCCTCACATACCCTCTTCCCCCAAACAAAAATAAAAGTAACAACGGTATGACTGCTCAATACTACTGGTGGTGGAGAAGATGGAAACTTAAATATCATCAGGGCACAAGAGCAAGTCATATATTTAAACTAAGAAATATTAAGCAATGAGCAGGAGTCACAAGAGATGGTGAAATTGCTGACTCCAGTTATCCAAGGCTAAGATGGAGACACACTGATCACTTTGAAAAGGTAAGGCTGGGGCCATAAAATGATTTCTCCTCCCAAAGTAAGCCATTTTTGCTCTCTCAGAACTATGTTTGACCCTCAGTATCTTAACTGTTGAAGCCTCTATAATATCCCTCGTGGGTTCCCTGGATCTAACCGATCTCACTATTCTCTAGAAACCCTTTTCTGATATACAAGGAAGTCTCTTAAAGGGAAGAAAGAATATGGAGACTGGTTTATTTTTGCCCTTTTCTCCCTATGATAACTGTTCTTTTCTTAGATTCTCTAAAAGATCAATGGAAAAAGAGCTCTGGGGCATCTCTGCTGAAAGTATTCCTTTTCCTGAAGATCTATGGCACCAACTAGGATAACTAGCATAGGGCAATCTTCAATAAGCAGAAGTGATTGAGATGTACCTGCCTGTAAAACAGAACAATAGACCAGGTAATTCGACTGAGGTCTTTATAACCCAAATGACTTATCCCACTGGGACCAGAAACCTAGTAGAATAGCAACATCACTGGTTGAGATCCCACAACATCTGTAAATCACCTTTTTCCAAAATGACACTTCTACAGATAATTACTTGTAGAAGTACAGATCACAGGATTCATTCTACCCAAGGGATGGCTTATAATTTTAAAAGATTCAGTCTTTGAAAATGCTAAAAACTGCTGAAACATGAAACAGAATTGGTGGAAAACCTGAAAAATACTCTGAAGATGGCCATTAATTCTACTTGTCTAAGTGACTTATAGCAAACAAGTGCAAAGACTGGATTCGAACTGTAATGGGCAATAATCAGCAGATCCAACAAATATGCTTGTCCAATTACGAAGCATGCTATCTATACCTTGAAAGGATATTAAAACATTATTGGGTGAATAAGATACTGAGCAATGAAATGTCTTTTACTGATCCAAGGGCCATTATTATCTTTGTGCTTTCATGCACTATATTTTTCAAAGAGGCCTATTTTCTAAAAGATGGAGAAGATGGCCACAGTTTTAAACTCTGAGACAACTTTTAAACATCTGAGATGGTACGATAACTTAGTAAGACACTTTCAGAATTTCAAGGCTATCTGGGACAACAATTAGCTAATGCCCATAATTGGAAAAAGGTGTTCAAGTGCCAGATACACAAATTTTTGCTAAGGTGCTTTTTTTTTTAAAACTAAAAACAGGTCTACAATTTCAGAAAAACCTCTGCTTTGTAGAATATTCCCACAAGCCCCAGCTTCTCCAATAAATATGGGAATAACTCATAACATGAAAAAAATAAAATGTATCCAAAATTGTATGTGACTTTGGCTACACTGAAAAAATACCTCTGAGCTGCTATTTCAGTTGTGTTTTATTTACATTTTTGTGATTTGAAATTCTGGTCAGTGGATTTCTATTTTGCCAATCACAGCTGAATTATTTTACCTCAACAGTCATAAAAATTAACCTATTTCTTATTTTTTCCTATGTTTAATATGAAGATTCATATACATTTCTTACTCACTAAGGCAGGCATCACATTCAATGCTGAACGTTTTTGTGGGCCCTCTTCCTTTTTTGTTTTCAGATGTTCTTTGGTAACTAACTCTTTCCTCTTCCATCCCTACTTTAGTCTTCCCTGCCTCCTTCTCATTCTCACATTTGAGGCTTTTTTGAAATTCTCTCTTTATTTGCTCCTTGAGCTTTTTGCCTCCCTCTGAAATGCTAGCTCTCCATTTTCCTTCTTTTCTTTCTCTCTAATTCCTTGGATAAAAGTCCCATTCTTCTCATCCATTCTTTCCTTCTTCTCTAGCTCCATTACCTGCTGATTGTTCATTAGACTTAGTAGTCGCTCTATACTCACCACCAATCAAGAGAGGTAACATGACTTAGTGGAAAGAATACTGCCGCCCTTGGCGTCAGAAGTCCTGGATTTAAATTCTACTTCTGACATTGCTTAGCTATGAGACCATCTCACGTATATCTACCTACTCATCTATAAAATGGGGATGATAATACATCTAACTCTATGTTTCGTACGTAAGGTGGACCTAAGGAAAGCACTCCGCAAATCTGAAAAGTACCAGAGAGTGGGAGCTGTGAGAGCTGCATTATGATTTTCAGAGTATCCAGTTTACTTCTCCATAAAGAAAAAAAAAAAGACCCTCCAATGATTTGCCTTCAAATTAGCAAAGCCATGTAAAATAGGTCAGATAACTCATTTGCAGCATAGGGTATTAGGAGGTATGGAGTACTAAACTTTCATCAGGCCTTGGAAAACAAATTTCACCTGTGGGATTGAACAAGTCCTTCTGACCTGATTTCTCAAACACAAAGATGAGGATATCTGATGAGAAACGTACTTCTGGTATTTACAGTCATGAAGAAAAATCCTCAGCCCGTTAGGGAGATCAGTCAACATGCCATTTCTGTTTAACAGAAAAAGAGGCTCAGAAAGTTGTGACCTGCCTCAGGGTGGGCAGCAAGGCAGTAGCAGCAAAGCCAACTTTGAAATTCCAGTTCTGCATCTATTCTATTGTAGTCTATGAGATAGGGACAGCCTTCTGACATGGGAGAACCACTATTATTGGGGCATTTTCAGGCTGGAAAAAACCAAGGTCCCTTCATCTATTATCACTTACATTTAGAAAAAGGGCTTTAGAATAGAGTATACCAAAAAAAAAAAAAAGATAGGCTTGCCCTAGAGCTTGGTCAAACATCTAAAAGTCTGTTTGAAATTTTTATAAAACAATATCCCATACAACTGTGCCAGCTGATTTCCCTGTGGGTGAGCTGCTTCAGCTTGTTCTTTGAGTCTCATTTAACTGCAGACTTAGTTCAAGCACTTTACAAATCACTCTATGTAACAGGGACCATGTCCATTTTCCACCCCCTCCCCCTTGATTCCAGCTCAAGAAGACACTGCTATGGAAATCAGCACTTTCATAAAGATACAGTTTTGGTTTGGGGAGAGGGAAGGATTCCAATACAACATATTAATTCCGAACAATTTCATTTTAGCAATAATTCTCATATAACTAATGCACACACCAGGACAAAGCTATTTACAGCTTTAAAAATGCAGCTCTGGTCCTAAATGTAAATGGATTGGGATAAGAGTGACAGCAGAGACCTGAAGTGAATTAGTCCTCCTGACCCACCTGAATCTTTGTGCCTGATGATGAACTGGCCCTCCAAATCGTCTAGCTGGTGAGTGATACAGCTGAGAGAGCAGCGCCACATTTTTATTCTGGTTAGGATTGGCTGCAAACTTCACTGTTATGGGTTCGGAAGAACCTGGGGGTTTATGGCCATTGAAACTGGTAATTGCCTCTTCTGCTTCTGATCTTTTGTCAAACCGGATAAATGCAACCCCTCTGGACAAACCTTTTTAACAAATCAATAAAAATGCAGTTAGGGAAAAATGCATGCACTTTTGAAATTGAAAAACAAAAGTCAAACTCTTCCACAACCTAACTCAGTTTATATTGATAATTCAGTAGATGGGATATATTAACAATAGACCTAAATATGAAAACAAATTAACTCATTTTTCTCAAATAATTCACCAAATGACTGTTCATCTTAATAACAGAAAACTGAATGTTGTTATTCAGCCTAAATGACTATGCTAAGGTCTAGTTAATACTGAGCCAAATCACATTTTTAGGAACAATAAATATTCCAAAATGCTTGACAAAATGTCTCATTCAATTCAAAAGCAATCGAAAAAGAATATACTAAGACAGACTTTCTTGCTGCTGAGACAAATCCCACAAGCTGCTTTTATGCCTAAAGACTATCTTATAGCAATTTTAAATTAAAATGTTTAATACATATTGGTGTATACTCATAAAAATGAACACATGCTCAATCAAAATCCAATGACAGCAGCTGGGAATTAAAAGAAATGTGTTTATACCTGTAAATATGCTTTGTAGATAGTATAAATCAAGACAACAAGGTATCTCCCTCTCCCCACCCAAAAAAAAAAACCAAATTACATAAGCAAGGACAAAATAGAATTTTGGACAGAAACTCCTTGCTTCTTGTTACCTGAAAAGGGACCTAGAGAGAAGAAGGGCTTGATGTATGCTATCTGGACCTCATAGGATGGCTTTTTTTGTCTCCCCAGTTTAGGGACCTCAGCAACTAAAACAGGTCACCACTATCTTTAGTTAAGCTTTAATGTGGAGCCACTTCCAATAACAACTTTATTCTCCGCTTTTGAATATAGATTTCCACTAATCATCACTGTAATTCTTCCCATTCACTGTGAGAAATAGAGAAGATTGTCCCTTGAGAACTAAACATGGGATCTGTTCTCTCTGGCTTCTCGTCCTATGTCATCTCCACAAAGATAAAGTCCAGATGACATCTGCACAGAAGCTCCCTCCCTCCAGATGAAGAACAGTAGTGCTGGAGAAAATGGACACAAGGCCCACTTGCTCAGCAGAAGCACCAAATTTATCCCTACTATTGGAAGGCCAGAGAAAGGTTCCTGCTAATACAAACAGACAGCTCAGATGTTTCAAAGCTACAATTACTGAACCAAGTTCATTCTCTTCTGGAAGCCAAAATATCAGTCCTAGTAAAGAATACTGGGTGAAATTGATAGTCTTCATTGACATCATTCAATACAAAGTTACACCTTATTTATCAAGCATCACTGAAAAACCAGAAATTCTCTATCTGTGAATTTTCCAGATAACTAAATCTCAATCACTTAAGTTCCAAACCTTTTCATATTAATCACAGTTGATGTAATCACACAGTTCTGTTTCTTTTTAACAACAGATAATGATTACTTTGATGACTGGGACAGGAGGTGTCTACCTCTGTTCTCCGTGGTTGTTGTTCAGGATGTGGAGATGGAACTACAGCTGTTGCCAAGTGTCTGTAGAGTTACAAGGAGATGAACTACAACAGAAATGCCCACAAGGGCTACTGATGACTAATAAGGCTATTTATTGCCATCTACAGCAGATAGTCCTGGACTGCTGAGTTTTCATGCCTGTGTTTTAAAGCACTTTTAGCTGTCAATTCTACCTTTCATGCCACTTATATGGTGTGAATGGCAGTACTATTTCCCTCCCCCTCTCTCACATACTCCACCCCCCCCAAACATACACATCTCTCACCTTCCATGGGCCAGGAAATTAGATCACCAATCTCATTAGAATTGCCATTGTTGGGGTAAACACTAAAGTCAATGCCATGTGTTTGGTGAGTTATTCAATCCATATTTATTGTGAACATATGTGAACATATCAAAAAAACATATCAAAAGATATTACTTTGCTCCAGGCTGGTGGTATTCCTAGATCACAACTCCTTGTCTCTAATCTGTCCCTAAAACTAGCCCAATCCACCATCCACTCAAGAGAATCATCAGAAATACTTTCATACTTCTCCAAAGATCACCCACCAACCCTGTTCCTACTAATTAAGCAGTTACTGAAACCTGGACTTCCCTACAGTCTTCCAAGATTGATCAGAAAAGGGTTTTTAGCTTCCCTTTGCGTCACTCAGTCAGGACATGGAATTCAAGGAATGAGTGTCCCTGACTTCTACTCTCATGAATTTGCAGTACACTTTTAAATGACACTTAGATCACTTAAATGGCTTACAATCCATTCCCAGTTTAGGATTTCTATTTAGCAATGTACATGTCCTATACTTGGGTGTCAGTGACTAAATATTCTTAAAGAGTAGGAACTAGATTTAGATAACCCTTGAAACCACAATGCCAAGCCCAGCATTATGAAAACAGTTACTTAGGGTGGTCTGATGATGATAGTGATGAAAGGACAGAAAAGAATATTTTAAATCAGGAAAATATTAAATGTAAAGATAATAAGTTGGGTGTATTAGAGAGCAAACAGACGAAACTGAGTAATGAATCCAGGCAAAGAAATAATGTATTTACTGAGAACTAGAGACAAGGTAAAAGTGAATAGGATTATTAAAACATAAGACTAGAAAGGGGAATTTGAATTTGATAGGGAAGTCCTGCAGGCATGCTCCTGAACTGGGAATTCAAATGATTCTTAAGAGTAGGGTGGATTGGGGCAGTCTGAAAGATAGATTACAGACAAGAGGTTGTGTTCTATAGTCTATCATCAGCCTACAGATCTGGAGGTAAGAGTAGCATCCTTTGATGGGAAATCAAGGTTATCTTTCTTTTTAAGTATGGCTGGTATGGTAGGTAGCCTTAAACATAAATATGCTGAAGACCAAATGGAGCAACCCAAGCAATTAACTGTGAGCAAAGTAGCTCATAATTCTTGACTGTGCTCCCCCTGGGCAGCCTCTCTCTACTCTAGTAAGCTTTCCCTTCCCTTTGAAACTGAAAAGGCAGCAAAGAATAAGTCTTTTCCAGGGAATGATGTTGAGCCCAATTTGCCTGATACTAAATAGTGCTTAATCGGACACTATTATACTTATAATTTTCTTTTAAACAATCACATCTACCAACAAAGAAACAGCTTTCTTAGTATTGGGGAATGAACAGGAATGAAAGACTCAGTTTCACCACTAGCATACTATCCTAACTGCATACATGAAAAGAGTCTACAAACTGTGAAGGGATATTTAATAAGTTTTCATCCTAACTCCTACTGCTGGCCATGTTCTAAAAAGGATTCTAAAAGAGGAACATGAGTTAAACACAACAAATTCCTTCACTGATCACAAACAAAAACACCTGTCTCATACTGCATCTTAAATCTACGATGTCTATGTCAGGAGGGTACAGTATGTACATTTGATCATTGGTTCTTTGGAATCATGGGCAGTCACTTTAGTGATCATAATGTTTATAGTTTTCAGAGTTGTCTTTATAGTACTGTTGCTACCATGTAATTTGTTCTCCTAGTTTTGGTCATTTCATTCTTCCTAAGTTTATAAAGACCTCAAAACTGTTCGTTTTATAGATGGTGGAGTAAAAATTGTCCTGCTGGTTCTTACTTCACTCTGTATTAGCTCATACAAGTCTATAATTTGAAATAACCTATTTTCTCATTTCTTATAATATAATTCATATTCGTATACCACAATGCTGCTACACGTATTTTTTATACCTATAGGCCCTTTACTTTTGATTTCTTTGATTTCTATCAATATAGGTCTATCATTGGTATAGCAGGGTTCAAGAGGATATACTGTTTACCAACTTTTTGAATACAATTCCAAACTGTTTTCCAGAATGGTTGAATGTCATTGAAGTCCACTAATGGAAGATCAAGGGACCTGTTTTCCCACAGCAACCCCTCCCCACCAATACATATTATTTTCCTTTTTTATCATTTTTGCCAATCCAACAGATGTAAGGTGGAATCTCAAAGTGCTTTAATTTGCATTTTTATAATTACTAAAGATTAGGAACATTTTTTCATATGCCTACTGATAGCCTGGGTTTCTTCCCAGAAGAACTGCCTGTTCACATCCTTAGAGTAGATCAATTATCAATTGGGGAATGGCTCTTATAAATCTGAAACAGTTCCATAAATATCTGGGAAATAAGACCTTTGACAAAGAAACGTGATGCATATTTGTAAGTTTATTTTTCTTTTCTCTTTTCATCAATGGGATGGAGATAAGGGAGAGAAAAGTATTTTTTTAATTTTTTTTTTAAAACACAGATGTGTGTTGAGGGATGCTACAGACGTGGAACATTCTACAAATGTGAAATGTTACATGCACTTTTAGATGAGGTTACTGCATTATCACTGTTACTTATTAGTAACAAGAGATCTCTCACAGAGTAGAAATAATCTGAAAATGTGCGTAATATAAAAACAAAACACATCAATAATTTAAAAAGGAACATGAGATCAAATTTTAAGTGATCCCATGAAGATTTTCATATAGCCACTCAAAGAGAACACTTTCTCACCAAGGTACAAATTAGATTTCTTTTGAAGCTAAGTCCCAATATATGAAATGGTTACTTTTCCCAGAAAATATTTCTAAACTTCCCTAGCCAGGAAATTTATCTCTCCATAGAATATCAAAAGTACAAAAGAGGGTATAGCCATGGGATACTCATCTTTGCTGGAAATATTTCTCATTAGATTTGTGACTAAGCAGAAGTAAAAACTATTCAAATATTCAAAATCCTTCATCTAACAAACCAACACTAACTGCATGAGAACTCTTCTACCATAGAACTTTGCAACAACTACAAAGTTAAAGCCATTAGTGTTTCCCAGAAAGAAAAATTAGGGAACAAGCTCATTCCCTAGGAAAACTATTAGTCTTTCAATACAAAAGATGATTACAAATACACATGTAACTTTTTACCTATTTGTATTAAGTTTGAAATAACATTACAAATGATGATTGTATTAGGTTTTATACAAAATTTGGAAGAGATTTAGCTGAAGATGAAAAAAATTTCTAGAAAAGACAAATTTTAGGTTATTTCTTTCTTTAGAGATAAATCTACCCATAAGTAAGAAAATAATATTTTTTTCTTTAATCTAATTTTTTCTTTAATACACATTATTTTTCAGTTTTCAACATTCAGTTCCACAAGAACTTGAATTCCAAATTTTCTCCCTATCTCTCCCCACCTCTAGGACAGCGTGCACCCCATCTACCCCTTCCCCCTGTATGTCCTACCTTCTATCACCCCACCTTATTCGATCCCCCTCCCTTCTATTTTCCTCTAGGGCAAAATAGATTTCTATACCCCACTGACTGGACATCTTATTTCCCATGCAAAAACAATTTTTAACATTCACTTTTAAAGCTTCAAGTTCCATAGTCTCTCCCTCCCCTCCCACCCTCATTGAGAAAATAAACTATTCAATATAGGTCATACATACATACATACATAGCCATACAAAACACTTCCGTAACAGTTACGTTGCAAAAGACTAATCACATTTTCCTTTGTCCTGTCCTGCCCTCCATTAATTCCATTCTCTCCCTTGACCTGTCCCCCCACAATAGTGTTTGCTTCTGACTATTCCTTTCCCCAATTTGCTGTCCCTTCTTCCACTTGTCCTTTCCTATCCCCTTCTCCCCTGTCTTTCTGCAGGTTTAAAATGATTTCCATACTCAACTGAGTGTGTTATTCCCTTCTTAAGCCAAACCCCAAGAGAATGAGACTCACTTATTCCTTTTCATCTCGCCGCTTTCCCCTTCCATTGTAAAAGCTCTTTCTTGCCTCTTTTTTGTGAGATGATTTGCTACATTCTACATCTTCCTTTCTCTTTCTCCTAGTACATTCCATTCAACAGTAAATCTTATGTTTTAAATATTCTCCCTTCATATTCAGCTCACTCTGTGCCCTCACACACACACCTACACATATACACATATAATATATGCATACACATACACAACTACATATATATATTCCCTCTAACTACCCTAATACTGAGAAAGATCTCATAAGTTACAAATATCAACTTTCCATGTAGGAAGGTAAACAGACCAACTTTAATAAGTTCTTTATGGCTTCTCTCTTCTGTTTACCTTTTCATGTTTCTCTTGATTCTTGTATTTGAAAGTCAAATTTTCTATTCAGTTTTGATCTTTTCAACAAGAACGCTTAGAAGTCCTCTATTTCATGGAAATTTCAATTTTTTTCCTTGAAATATTTTACTCAGTTTTGCTGAGCAGGTGGCTCTTGGTTTTAATCTTAGCTCCTTTGACCTCTGGAATATCATGTTTCAAGTCCTACCACCCCTTATGGTAGAAGCTGCTAAATCCTGTGTCATCCCAATTGTATTTCCACAATACTTCAATTGTTTCTTTCTGGCTGCTTGTAATACTTTCTCCTTAACCTGGGAACTCTGCAATTTAGCTACAATATTTCTAGGAGTTTTCATTTTGGGATCTTTTTCAGGATATGATCAGTGGATTCTTTCCATTTCTATTTTATCCTCTGGTTCTAGAATATCAAGGCAGCTTTCCTTGATAATTTCTTGGAACATGATGTCTAGGCTCTTTTTTTGATCATGGCTTTCAGGCAGACCAATAATTTTAAAATTATCTCTCCTGGATCTATTTTCCAGGTCAGTTGTTTTTTCAATGAGATATTTCATATTGTCTTCTATCTTTTCACTCTTTTGGTTTTGTCCTATGATTTCCTGATTTCTTATGAAGTCATTAGTTTCCATCTGCTCCATTCTAATTTTTAAAGAGCTATTTTTTTCAATGAGCTTTTGGACCTCCTTTTCCATTTGGTTAATTCTGCTTTTTAAGGCATTCTTCTCCTCATTGGCTTTTTAGATGTCTTTTGCCATTTGGGTTAGTCTAGTTTTAAAAATGTTATTTTCTTCAGCATTTGGGGGGGGGG
>CM053773.1:207521873-207538408 GCA_028658325.1 Potorous gilbertii | reverse complement strand
CTCTGTCAAATGGAGGGTATACTATCCCAGTCTTCAGGGGTTTTGTGCAGCTGTTGTCTGAGATATCTCTAGGGACCTGAAAGTTCTCAACTCTTCCAATGGGGCATAATGAAGGGAGAGGTATTCACTCCTCTCCTGGCCTATGCTCTGGTCTGTAAGCAACCACAAGCACTCTTTTCTGCCCTGGAACTGCGAGTAGGATCCCCTCTCCACAGCCACCACCAGCTTCACCATACCAGCGCTCCTCCTCATCCCAGGACTGCCACTTATGACTGAGACCATTTCGCACAAAAGAACAAAAGAAAAAACTTCAGTTTCCAACTGAAACACTTTTAAATTTCTACTTCTTCCATCATCCTTCATCCTCATTTAGCTTATAGTGAAAAATAAACCTTTTTTTTCATATATCAGCATTAATATTTCTGGCCACTTAGTAGCAAGAGGCCCTGTAGGACATCACCTGCAACGAGAGCCCTACTAACAAGAAACAGGTACCTGGGGACAACCAGCAAAGCCCCATCTCCCCTCCAAACGCAATGTCCTTAAAAGGTATAAGAGGTAAAGCAGGTTCAGAAATGACTTATTCTACTTTGCATTCCACCTCTTAAATTTTTATGCACATCGCTATTTCCTTAAAAAAATGAAATAACTGAAATGGGAAAAAAATGAGAGAGAAGGAAGAAGAAACAGAGCAGATAATTATAGGCATTAATGATGCCTTCTGGCACCACTTGCATGGCTACTATTCATCAAAACTTCCTTTTTTACCTTCCTCCCTTTTTCTTCTATTATTCCAATTGAACTTTTTCCTTCCTACTATCTCTCTGATGCATTCTATAGTATCTCTTTTAAAAAATGTTAATTCCTAACCCCAAAGACAAAAATGAGAACTGTTTTATGTGTCACCTTACTAACAACTACTCTCTTCATTGCCTTTACTCACCTGGTTTTTAACCTTATCACTCTGCCAGCACTGTTCTCTTGAAAATTACCAGTGGTCTCTTAGTTGTCACACCTAAAGGCCCTTTCTCAGTCCTCACTCTTCTCAACCTCTCTGCACAGTCTTCTGACACTGTGATTCCTTGACACTCTCTTGTCCTTAGGTTTTTGAGACACCACTCTCCCCTCATTTTCCACCTAATATGATCACTCTGCTGTCATCTTTACTGGATCTTCCTCTAGCTCATTCCCTTTAACCATAGGTGTCCCTCAGGGCTCTGTCCTGGACCAGCTTCTATTCCCCCTCCATCTGACTTCTCTTGATGATCTCATGGGTTCTGATGGATTTAATTATCTATGTTGATGATTCTCAAATCGACCTGTTTGCCCAATCTCTCTGCTAACATCCAATCTCATATCACCACCTGCCTTTCAGATATCTTGAGGTAGATGTCCAGCAAACATCTTAAACTTAGCAAGTCCAAACTGGAACCCATTATCTTTCCCCCTAAAATCCTCCTTCCCCTATCCTATTTCCTATTACTAGAGAAGGCAACACCATCCTCCCAATCAGTCCCTCAGGCTCACAGCCTAGGAGGCATCCTGGACCCCTCACTATATCTCACTACCTCTCCCTTCATACCCAATCTTTTGCCAAAGCCTATCAATTTCTCCTTTGCAACATCTCTTAAGTATGCCCCCTTTTCTCCTCTGACCCTGATACCATCTTGGTGCAGGCCTTCATCATCTTATAACTGGACTATTGCAAACCCTAATTAAACTCAATGAACTCCAGTGGCTTTCTATTGCTTCCAAGATCAAAAACAAAATGCTCTGTTTGGCATTCAAAGCCCTTCATAAACTAGTCCTCTCCTACCCTTCCAGTCGTCTTACACCTTACTTCCCAAACCATATTCTTCCATCCAGTGACACTGGTGTACTGGCTATTCTATGAACGAGATCCTCCATCTCTCAGCTCTGGGCATTTTCTCCAGCTGCCCCTCATGCCTGCAATACCATCCCTCTTCCACCCTTCCTACTGATTTCCGAGGCTTCCTTTAAATCCCACCAACTCCTCTAAATTCTAGTACCTTTCCTCTCTTAATGGTCCCCTACATATAATGAACATAGCTTGGTTTGTATATATTTATGTGCATGTTGTCTCCCCAATTAGACTGTAAATTCCTTGAGAACAGGGACTGTGTTTTGCATCTTTTTGGATTCCCAGCACTTAGCATAATGCCTAGCACATAGAAGGTGCTTAATAAATGTCCACTGATAGATTGTATGACAAGCTAACAAGGACTAAGGGAAGAATTTTGAGGTTCTTATAAGAAGATTAAAGTGAAAATGTAAATCTCTAGTAAAGGCTTGGTAATCCAGGAGAAAATGGATTTGATGCTGCATTCTTAAAAAGATGTCCAAATCAGTTTTGGGTAAATGACAAATGTGTACTCTGAGATAGATTTCTACTTTGTTCTGGGAAGTAACATGACAACAAAGCCTGACCATCTAGCTTCTCAAGTGCATTTCCATACCATTTCTCAATTTTTAGTAAATCTCTAAACTCTTTACTTCAACACATCAGCTTAACAAGGGCTATTCTTGATTCTGCTACCTTCTATCCTAGCTCTGTGGTTCAATTATTCCACAGGTTTGTTGCTGTTTGTCTTAAAGATTCAACCACTTGACAACTCTCAGGACAGACTGGAAAAAAATAGTTTCCACTATTTTTATAGTATATTGGGGTTTAGTCAACAGAAAGGTAAAATGTATGCTTACTGATGAAGGTATACAAAAATCTCCTTGAGTCAATTCCAGATCTTCCCACTGGAATCACTTGCTAAAAATCTCAGTTTCTCATTTGCCAGTATCATCTCTTCCCACTGAATTCAGATTCTTTTAGCTATTACAGAAACACACTATAACAAGCAGTCTGAATCACAAATCCTTTATTGATTGATGATTTGAAAGAGAAGCTCAATGATTAGGCAGGTAGATTTGCCAATGGAATTATTTAGCCTTGATTTTTGATTTTCAAAACTTGAATCTTGGAACATTTAAAATGTCAGATTAAAACACTCTGGTGGAAGATGGCCACTCAGTAGAAAAATCCTAGAAGGGCATGGAAAGGCATTCTTACAAAAAGAAGCAGCCATGGAGCTTCTCAATTATGACAGTACTAATAATACACAACAGCTAAACCTGCTCCTTTTAGCTGTGAGATATTTGCTTTCTCCAAAATCAAAGTTATACACATCTCACATCACCTCCACATATATTCTTCAGTTCAATGACACTGGTCTGCTTGGCTGTTCTCCAAATAAGACCATCCATCTCTTGGCTCTGGGCATTTTCACTGGCTAGAATGTTCTACCTCCTTCTTGATCTCCCTTAAAGTCCCAGATGAAATCCCACTTTTAACAGGAAACCTTTCCCAATCCGTTAGTATCTTCCCTCTGTTGATCATTTCCTATTTATTCTGCCTATAGCTGTTCTTCTCTATTAGATAGTGAGCTCTGGCAAGCCAAGGACTGTCTTTTGCTTTTCATGGTATCCCCAACTTAGCACAATACCTGAAACACAGTTTAATCAGTGTTTACTGATTGACTAATAGTATTAGAATAACAAAGACCTAGTGAAGTAGGTCATCCTCTTTTTAAGCAGATGGCCTAGCCCCCCCTCATCTACATGGATTTGATAGGGGAAATTCATGATGTCTTTTCTGGCTTTCAACATCAAAAGGCACTATAAAGCTGAGGCTCCCATTCTTTTCATTTCCTTCTCCAGACTCATGTGTTTAAGAATTCTTAAACCTAGGCACAATCATCCAATTACTTAGCTGCCCACGTAAAGAGGAATGAGACATTCAAATCATATTGAAATTTTCTCTATCTACCTGAAAAACCTGATAGCTTCCAGGAAAAACATCAGCCAACACAATCCTTAGGTATCCTATGTTGCCTGGCATACCTGTTGTCTGATCCACAAGTACACGGGAGTTGATGATACGTCCAAATCGTGAAAACATGTCCTCCACATCTTTCTGAGTCATTGTCCTTGGGAGTCCACTAATATACAAATTGGCATCTTTGATAACTTCTGAGCTTGGCCGAGCATAGGATACCTTTAAAACAAAATTATTCTCTTTTATTATGGCAGATACATTTATAAATCATTGAATTAATGAATTATCTGGTAGTCAATTTTCCAGATTTAAATAAAACAGCAACCTTACCCAAGGTATTTAATTAACAACTGATAAAATCTTCAGGTGTGAAATAATTTGGTTGAGAAATGACATTTTTAACATTTATCTCCTTAACAGTAGAACAGAAACAATAAAGTGAATCCTTCCACTAGGATTTCTGACAATACCTCACAGTCAGATACATGAGCATTTTGTCCAGCTTCCTGAAACATGACACAGATTCAAAGGCACAGCTGACTACCAGATTTGCTGCTCAACATAAATAGTGTGTGGTGTACATGTACACCGTATTTATCAGATATTTATCAATATCTATCAGATAAAATTGTAACCATTTAATATCACAATCATTTGTATAAAGTAAATGCCACCACATGCTTTTTAAAGACTGAGGAAGTGCCTAACCATAGTTCTTGCTCAGAGGCACAGGCCCCTTAGAAAGAAAGAGTAGAATATTTCTATCAAGTATTTCTGTGTATGTCCATGCTCAGGATGAACCTGGGTTGTACAGACAGGAGGGCAAGGAATAGGTCTCTAAGAATGGACAACAGAGGCAAAGGGAGTTTGACTAGCCACAATTAGGGGCATTATAACCCTCCCCTCTTCACTGTCCTTTCATCCCCTCTGCCAGTTGTTTAGACCCTTTTCAGGCCAGTCAAACAATGGAGCTACCTGACTGCTCACACAGCTTGGATAGGATGGGAGATACGAACTATAACTTTGGATATCATGAGGATCCACCAGGCCATCTGTCCTAGTTCTATGCCTTCCAGATCTCTGGTACTGCCAGCTGTACTAATGCAATCTAGGGAGGCCTGGGCATTGCCATCTGCCTGCTGCTGTACCCTTGGAACTCTGGGGGCTTTTGATACACCCTAGAGCTAGTTTCTTTTATATGTTGTCTCTCACAATCAGAGTGTGAGCTCCTTCTTGAAGGCAGGGGTTGTCTTGCTTTTTGAAAAATTTGTATTCCCAACACTTACTTAGTAAAATCAATTCATTTCTTTCCTTTTTTCTTCTCTTCCACTTTCAAAAGTAACTGTTTTCTACAATGTAAGGAGCTATGGGTACCACCCAGAACTTCTGCTAGGGGATAAAGAACCAGTAGCTAACTTTGCAGGTAGTTTGCATGCACAAATAGCTATGGATTAGGAAATGAGATGATTGATAAAAGGTGATTTCTTCCTCAACCAATGTCTGAGATTTGCTCAGGTTTTCCCAGATACTTTCAAGAAAGATCTCCTATGGAGATACAAAGAGGCCAGGCACTCTTATTATAAATGGAATTTATTGATGTACATCACTGCTCATATGCCAAAGCTCAAACAGGGCAACTAAACTTCATCTCAAAAGTATAACTTGGAGCCCTGTGTCCCAAGTACAGTCAGTTCTCACATAATATATAAACCAGATTGTTCCATAGACTCTCTTTCTTCATGGGGCTTCCTGGGGTCCCACCCCTTTAATTGCTCTGTGTCGAGGACCCCTGGCATTAGGCTACACTAGCACTGCTGTGCAGCTGCCATCATACAACACACACTGCTGCTGTAACCTGCCAAGAGCTGTTTTCTGAGCTGGAGTGGATAACGCAATAACTGTCTATATGTTATATAAACTCATAAGAGACACTGAAGATGCCCAAGTAAAAGACAATCAGCCCACCTTTAAGTATCTTTTTAAAAATTAATTTGTTTTCA
Source organism: Potorous gilbertii (assembly GCA_028658325.1). Classification (NCBI taxonomy): domain Eukaryota; kingdom Metazoa; phylum Chordata; class Mammalia; order Diprotodontia; family Potoroidae; genus Potorous; species Potorous gilbertii. The sequence goes on along the minus strand of CM053773.1, from coordinate 207,532,561 downwards.
ACAATCACTTCCATATGTTTTAAATTTTATCCTCCTCCTTCCCCCCTCCCTCAAGATGATATGCAATCTTATATGTGCAATCTTCTCCACATACATTCTTCTTAAATACATGTTCACATTAGTCATGTTGCATAGCGTTAAAACTAATGGGAGTAACCATGAGAAAAACCAAAACAAAATAAAACATAACAGAAGAGAAAAAAGTCTGCTTTGTTCTGCATTCCGATTCTATAGTTCTTTCTCTGGATGTGGTTGGCATTTTGCCTCAAGAGTCCTTTGGGAATGTTTCAGGTCCTTGCATTGCCGTGAAGGGCTAAGTCTATCTGAAACAGACCTCACACACTGTAGCTGTTACTGTGTATAATGTTTTCCTGGTTCTGCTCATTTCACTCAGCATCAGTTCATGTATGTCTTTCCAGGTTTTTCTGAAGTCCACCTACTTGTCATTTCTTATAGTATACATTTCTAATAGTATAATAGTATTCCATTACACTCACATCCCACAACTTGCTCAGCCATTTCCCAATTGTTGGGCATCCACTCGATTTCCAGTTCTTGGACACCACAAAAAGAGTTGCTATAACTAGTTTTGTACATGTGGGTCCTTTTCTCATTTTTGTGATCTCTTTGGGATATAACCCTAGAAACGATATTCCTGGGTCAAGGGGTATGCACATTTTTATAGTCCTTTGGACAGAGTTCCAAATTGCTGTCCAGAATGGCTGGATCAAGCTCATAGCTCCACAAACAGTGAATTAGTGTTTCGACCCTCCCACACCTTCTCCAACATTTATCATCTTATTGTTTCATCGTGTTAGCTGATCTGATAGGTGCGATATGATACCTCAGAATTGTTTTGATTTGCATCTGTCTAATCAATAGTGATTTTGAGTTTTTTTTCATATGACTATATATAGCTTTAATTTCTTCCTCGGCAAACTGCTTGTTCATATTCTTTGACCATCTATCAATTCCACCTTTAAATATCTTACAACAACAGAAGAGATAAGTCACAGAGACAACAGCAATACAAACAATAGAGACAGAGTACAAAGACGTACAAGTTCAAGGAAGGGAAATACCAATTTGTAAAACCTGTAATTGGAATTAAAAAGCAACTTATCAAGAAGTATGAAAATAAACGTTGATGAAGTGTTAAGGCATGACCAAAGGTAAAAGGAGGAAAGGCTACCTAAAAGAGGGGAGTTTTAAAAGCACAGTATAGTGGAAATAGCATTAAATTGGGAGTCAAAAGACCTGGAATCTAATGTTCCTCATATTTTCCCTTTTCTGGGGCTCAGTTTTTCCAAATGTAACATAAAGGGATTGGACTAGAGGATTTATAAGATAATGTGTTGCTCTGACATTCCATTAATAGGATTCTGAGTTGCAAAAAGGTTACAAACTTTAAAGAGAAGCAAAAGTAGAGGTATAGAGAGGGGAACTAGCAAGCTTCATATGGGGGTCAACATTCAGGGCTCAGGTAGGAAATAATGAGATAAGGCTAGAAGGTTATGACAGGACTAGTTAGAGAATCCCAGAATCTCAGAGCTGGAAGGGGTTCATCTGTTCTAACCTATAGTCTTGACAGGAATCATATTTAACAACTTGGTCATTTGGTTGGTTGTTGTCCTTTAGTGTTAAATCTCTATCTGAATAAGCTCTAGTGAGGGGTCAATCATTACCCTCAAAAGCAGCCCACACTATTCTGGGAGAGTTCTAATGGCAGGACACTTTTTCCTTGGAATGGGAAAGCACTATTAAGTTCTTATTATATACCAAATACCATGCTAAGCTCTGGAAATACAAATAGAAAAATCATGATGGTTACTCCTCACATTCTAATGGAGGACACAACACAGAAAGAAGGGTTGGTGTTTATGTTTAATTCCCGGAAGATGGAAAGGCCAGGTCGTACTCTGGCAGGGAAAGTAAAAGGACAGTTGGCAAGGCCTAGAGCATTCTGGGGAGCAACTGAAGGGCAGACAGCTGGTTTCCTACCAAGAAGCTACTGGATTAGAGTGTTAGAGTGAAGTGGGGCTCTGGGATATCTCCAACAGAGATAGGGAACTGGAGCTCAGCATTCAGGTGTTCAAGAAAAATGAGGCCAGTGGGGCAATGAAGGTTGGCTGGGGAAAGGGAAAGTCCCTGGCTCCCATCAGGTAATTACTGATCAGTCTATCCTTCTGTTATCTGTTGGTGGGGAGGGCAAAGAAAGTCCCTGCTTTTCACTGTGGTGCTGGTGGAGACAGTTCTGTGTCATCTTCCTTAAATCAAAACTTAAATATGACACTCAGAAAAACTGACTAAATGTTTCCTGATGACTTCCACCTATTGCTCACAGTCCTGGTCCTGGAGGCAATCAGAATAAGTCTAATCCCTCTTCCATGTTGACAGCCTTTGAAATACCTGGAGAGTTCTCTTGGGCCTTAAAGCCTTCTCTTCTCTTCTCAAAGGAAAAATCACTCCTATTCCTTCAACCAATCCTTATTACATAGACCTGAGGGTTTTCACTTCATAATAGCTCTTCATTGAACACTCTCCAGTTTATCAACTTTCCTAAAATATAGCTTTTAGACTTCAAGACATCATTTTAGATGTGGCCTGATCAGACAAGAGTATAACACAGTTTTTCCCTTTCTAGTCCTGGACACTGCTTCTCTTACTGAAGGGCAAGAGTATGATAGCTTTCTTTGCTTCCTGATGATACTGCTGACACATACTGGACTTGCTGAGCACTAAAACCCCAAACTGTTTTCAGATAAACTTCTATCTAGTAATGTTTCCTCCATCTTGGGTTTGTGAAGTAGATTTTTTAAACCCAAGTGTTAGCTCTACATACCAAATTTCATTTCATTAGGTTCAGCCCAGTGTTGTAGCGTACAGAGTTTTGTCTGAAATCTATAATCCCATGTGTTAGTGTTTTCTCTTAGTTTTATGAAATATGAAAATTGAATAAGCATGCCAACCATGCTTTTGATCAAATCACTGAAAATAATATTAAGTGACACAGTTCTTTGAGCTACTCTATTAAAGGCCTCCTTCTAACTCACTTCAAGCTATTTAAAATGATGCCCTCCTAAATGTGCAATAGTCTAGTCAACATCTTTTCCACAAGAATAGCATGAGACACTATTATCAAATACTTTGCTAAACTCTAAGTAAAGTGTATTTACAGCATTCCCCTAATCTATCCACCTAATAATTTGATCAAAAAGGAAAATTAAATTAATCTAGGATAACCTGTTCCTAATGAAGCTGTGCTAGTTCTACATGGTCACCACTTTCTTTTCTATATATTCACTAAGCATAGAGATAGGAACAAGCTTCTGATTTTATTGGTATAGGGAATTCCCAGGCAAGAAAACCCCCACTATAAAAGCAAGATCAATATCACCTTCTATGCAAATTAGCCTTAGACAGTTGCCTGGGGCACAGAAAAGGTAAGTAACCTTCCCTAGGTCAAATATCCAGTATGCCTCAAAGCCTGAACTTGAATCCAGGTTGTCCTTGCTTCAAGGCTAGCTTTCTATCTACAACAAGCCAACCATCCTTTTAAAATATTTTCTAGAATTCTGCCATGAATTGCAACGTGCAGATTCCATTACCTTTTTTTTCTGAAAACAAAAATATTTGCTCTTCTCCTCTCCTCCAATGCCTTCTCAATCCTACCCAGTCTTTCAAAATCACTGACTCTGAAATCACATCTGCCAGTTCTTTCAAACCAAAGATATAGTTAGTTCATCTGACCTGAACCCATCAAGGGTAGCTGCTGCCCTCTTACTCATCTTACTCATCTTGGGTATCAACTCAATAGTGGCCATCTTTATTCTATTCTTTCCAGTCCAAAGATTCTAGGCAGGGAAAACAACTGAACAGCATTGCATTCTCTCCATAAATTACTGTTGCCTCATTAATCCCAAGCATTAATCTTATTCATCATTTGAGCCTTCCTGTTCCTTAGTTTTCTTTACTAGATTCAACTTACTATGAGCTTTCCAATGCTTGACACTATTGTTACAGGATGATGCCAAAGATTTATATTCACCTTCTATCATCTTTCCTTGCTTCTGCCTTCCATACACATTTTTTATAAGTCTAAATTGGTAAGGTTGTATGTCCACATTGGTCTCTAGACAATGTCTAGTTTTCCTCCTCATCAAATTTTCTTCTTGGTCTTTCAAATCTGGCTTGATAGCTTCTTATCTCTCTGGGGTGATTTTCCCACAGAATTTTAGTTTACGGTATGCTATCTATTAAAAATTGACTATTCTAAAGTGTAAGACGAATTCACTTTATCCCTGGCTTTCCTCTCTTTATCACAAATTTGAAAATGATCTGGTTCCATTCCTTCAAAGTTCCTATTATCTCCATTTCAAGAACCATTTTTTTCTTGATGGTAAGATACAGAATAGAAGTTTCCTTGTTAGTTCCTCTACCTCTTGAAGAATGAAACAATAATTACGAAATTATCAGCTTCTTCACTTATAGCTGAGAGCTCACAGATTTCCAAACAAATGGAGTTCCTCATCAATACTACACCATGCTTTGTGCCAGACTTGTGCTGTTTCCCAAAATATTCACTTAGTTCATCTTTCTGTCAAGGTAGTATATAGTATAATTGCCTCTTTTTTATATGGGGCTATCTTTCTTACATGGGGATTTTGGATCCTGTGACTTGCTGGGTATCTCTACTGTTATTCTTTCAACACTGCAGTTGCTCTCTAGATACCTAGTTGGGTAGATATACACAGTCATCATTCTCCCTCCCTTTTTTTTTCAGCTTAAGATCATTTTAATTAGATTTGTAAGATGCAAATACACAAGAGGCAAATACACTCACCCAAATTAGTTGTGTTCCACTGCTGTTTTTCCTATATTTTAAGGCACAGTCCAGAAATCCAAATCTCGGAGACCATATTCTTAACTTGTTTTTCGCTTCCCAAATCTACCTCTTTCTTCTGATGTCCTTTGCATTCACCTACATCCCTAAAATCTTCAGTTTCTTGACTGAAGCTTTGTAATCTTTATCATTGTTTTCTAGGTTCTTTCTGGCAAAATTATTTGTGCGCATATGAATCACTAGAAATCATCTGATTTGACAAGTCCTGGGAAGTTCTCAGTCATGTCCTAGATATCCTAGGAAGAGTGCAGAACTTGCTATTATTGTTGTCAGGTAGATAAATACAGTTTCAGAGCCTCCTCAGCAGGGAGTCGTCAACCACTATTTACCTCTTTTTAGTCTCCCTCTTATTATACCAGATGATCTCTTACCTGACAACAACCGGGGATCCATATCATCATTTGTTGGAATGGAAGCAGAAGCAGCTTCCTCTTCAGTGTGTCCAGAACCTTCCTTTTTTGTATCATATTCTCCAACTTCATAACAGATTAAGATTCCCCTCTAACCCTTCAAATCTTTTTCTTCTTCATTTTCACACTGAAGCCTTTCTTTGTTGTTCTTTCTGTTTTTAAGTCATTCTCCCAGATAACCTCAAAATTGGTTATTATCACTTTACCTTTTCTTCCAGGAAAAAGACCAGTCTGTACTTTAAGAACAGTAATCACTTGGATATGTAAGACATACAAACACTGTACCCTCTATGAAAGCCCCTGAAAAATTCTCCATACTTCCTAGGTATGAGACAATCAGCTATTAGCCATTCTTGCTAGGAGCTCATGGAAGAACTGTTATGTAAAAGTATCCACGCTTTTAGCTCTGGCATTGTCATTCTCGTATCTCCAAAGAACAGTGTTATCACCACAACAGTCATACCCAACACTTTTTCCTTTCTTTTACCATGCTCTACTTGATATTTATTAAGCATGTACTATATGCCAGGAATTGTGCTAAATACTGGAGATCTGAAAAGAAAAAGGAAGTCACTACCCTCAAGGAACTTATAATCTAAGAAAGACAATACCCAGAAAGAAGCTGAGTGACAGCGGGGTGGTGAGGGGGTGCCACGCTGCAGCAGATGTTAAATTTGAAACCAAGCAGAACAACTTGTATCAAATGAAGAGATGGATTTGAAACCCTCTACAAAGGGAGGCTATGGGAGGAACTTTTCATTCTGCCCTTCAGGCCTCCAATTAGAGGCACCTGCATCTGCAGGTACTGATGAGGTATGACCAACAAAGCTTCAGCAAATCCCATGTGATGATAACTCTCCGAGTGATAAATTTTTCCTGGGCAAGACATAATGAAGATGAGAGATCTGACACCAATCAGAACAGCTGGTGGCAAATGATGAGATGGTTTCCTCTAGATTGAAGGAATGACCTTTTGTTTTCTCTTCCTTCAGCTCTTCCTCCACTTTATCAGATCCTCTGGCTTTAGTCCTTCCCAAATCCTTCTTCAGTTGTAGTCCTTATTCCTAAAGTTTCCCTTACATAAATGTGCAAATAATGAGATAAGGACTATGAAGTACCAGATAATGTGGTTTTCAGGAGAGTCACTCCTTTCCTAGCTCTATTCTTGATTCTCCAGTTTTCTCCACCAAACCCAGTAGGGCTAACCTTCTCCTTCTGGCTTTTCATGTCACTTTTATGTATTCTCCATTACAATATAAGCTCCTTGAGGGCAGGGACTACTTTTTTTTTTGGCTTGTATTCATATTCTTGGTACTTAGCACAGTGCCTGGCACACAGTAAGTGTTTAATGTTTGCTGACTTGACCTAACTTAACCCTTAGAGGCAAATGAACAAGCCTTTGTAGGATGATTCAGACCTCCAGAGAAAGACAAAGCAGAGGGTAAGCTAATAAGTTCCTTTTTCTAGACAGATCTTTTATTAAAATGTTGCCTAGGCTATCCATTCTGACCAGATGGGAAGGAGTGGGAGGAAGGATGTGCTTTTATTTAGCTGTCACCACCCCAGTTTATGATTTCACTACAAACTAGATTAGGTGCAGAAGAATTTTTAAAAGTGGTCATCACATCCTCCACTGTCTTGGGTCAGGTCTAGCTGTTATTTAGGGGTCAAGGGATAGATGAGTAGGGAAGATAGAGATTAAGTAAAGAGCAATATCTAAATATTCTCCCAAAAGTCTAAGGAAAAGAGAATAAGGGAAGATGCCAGAGCATGGAAGAAAGAGTAGTATAAAAGAAAAATCAAGATGCAGGGAATTAGTAATCCTCAATTTTGTATCCAAAAAAAATTGTTTAAGAGTAAAAGGAGTCATTTAAGCTTGGAATAAGCTACAGCAACATGATAACATACACGTGCCATCTACTAATAAACACAGGGGCAATACCTTCTACACAGGAATCTTGATGTACAAAGCCAAAACAGAATGGCCCTATGTGAAATAACAGGAAATAGGTATCCAAAAGATGTGGAATCACCAGAGAGATCCCTGAGAGAAAATGGCAACCACAACTGGCTACTGAACACCCAAGCAGTGTTATGTATAGAAAAACCAATGAGGAAAAGAAATAACAACAACAACAGCAGCTCCCATTTCTCCAGTATTTCCAAGTTCACAAAGCATTTTGGATCTAGACTAGTCTAATGAATAAAGGGGGCTATTTTGGAGTTAAGAACTGATTTCAAACACTACCCCCTGACTCAGCTGGCCTTTCAAGCAACTCTCCAAGACTGTAATTTATAGAAAAACCTTTAATCTGTTATTTAATCTGCAGAGTACTTTTCCCACAGGGAGAAACCCCCACTGATGAAATCATAAGACTCCTCTTAAAAAAAAAACAAACTGATATGCAGGAAGTATAATACGGGGAGAAAAACAGGAATAGGCTTATTAGTTGGAGGTACTTACAGGGACAGAATTGAAAAATGACAAAGGGAAAAGATAAGGAAGAACAAGGAATTAAAGAGGGAAGTGAAATCCCACCATCAATAGGGAATGCCATAAAAAAGGCCACATCTCAATTAAAAAAAAAAATTGAAATCTTCATTTATTTAACTTACTTTAGTCTGATGTTTCCCAAAAAACATGTTTTCAAAAAATATAAAAACCATGGTAAGTCCCCTTTATCCCAATCACCCAGACCATTACCCTTCAGGAAGGACTGTATCTAAGCCACCCTGGAGGGATGGTTCTCTAGCTTAGCTTTAAGTGCCTCCAGAAAAGAAGATTCTACCATCTCTCTTTGTGAGTCATTTGTTAGGGTCTTCCTAGTTTCGCTAGAACACAGTGATGGATAAACCCACAGAAACTATGACTACTCTACATCAACACCTTTGAAAGGTACTTAATCAGTGTGAACACTTATTCCTCCACTAATGCAAGTATCAATTTTCCCTATTTCATAAGTGTGCTGTGGCTGAAAAATCCATCAACCAGCGGTCACCTCTTCTGTAATGAGTCTCTGCACTCAGCCAACCAATTACCAGGTAGCTGATGTGCAGAACCTGGTAGACTTGCTAGTGCCAGGAGGTTACTAGCTTTGAGAGCTTGGGGTTATGTCACTTCATTTATTAAGCATTTATCAAGCACTTACTATATGCCTAACACTGAAGGGTACAAACAGTTCTTGCCCAAACCAGTTAAAGCATTAAGAGGCATACAATTCTAAGACGTTTACAATCTGACTAGAAAGTAAAATTATACACACTGTGCACAGCAGGTATCTGTTGAATGACTGATTAACTAAATGTTAAAATGTGTACTACCGATATTAACATAATAGGACCTCAGAAACATGGACTGGAGAAACAAGACAAGACAGAGCTTGACTTGGACCTTAAAAGATTATAATTTTAAGAATGGAAGAGAAAGAGCAGTTTATATTATATCTTCATCTGTAAAGAAAAGGTGGTTAACTAGGTAATTTCTAAGGGCCCTTCTGACTAATTCTGTCTGACTCCATGATCAAGACAGGTATGTGTATGAATGTAAATGGTGTGTGCATTTGTATATGTACATGTGGTACGTGTAGTGCACATGTGCACTGTATGGCATGCACACATATACATGGATGTGTCTACATGCGTATGTACTGTGTGGTGTGTACATGGAGTGTATATGCATGCGTTGTGTGCATATGTGGTATATGTGTGTGGTATACATGTGTGTAATGTTTGTATGTGTGTGCATACTGTGCAATTCATGTATGTGTGCACATCTATGTGGGGGGGTATATGTACATGTATAAACATGTGTGCTATGGAGGGTTAAAGGGAGTGGGAAGTAAATGGCAGAGAAGGGCCTCAGCAAAGGCACCAAGGATGAAAAATGACCATGATAACTATAGGTGTGAAAAAGGAAACCAAGGGGAAAGGATGAGGCATATGTAAACAATTTTGGGAAGATGAATGTGGCAGTGGTAAAACAGACAGCCTGAAGAAGGTAAGAGAATGCAGGCAGAAAGATCCATTAGGAGGCTGTTACAATAATCCCAAAGTGAAGGGATCAGGGTCTGAACTAGGGTGGTATCTCCCCCACCACTATACAGAGGAGGCAGTTAATAAATGTTTGTTAAAAAAACAAATTCATGAGTAGAAATGGAGAAAAAAGAACATACAAGAGATATCCTGAAAGAAGAAATAAAAGGGCCTGATGACATACAAAACATACAGGATAAAAGAAAGGGGATCCAGTCTGGGAAACTGGAAAGATAATGGCACTTTTAACAGAAATGGTATTTGTTAAGAAAAAGCATTTTGGAGGGAAGTTAGTTCATTTGAAATTCAGTTTTGGTAATTTGGGGGTTGAACTGATGGATGAAAGAATATCAAAATGGAAACATTTTGCAGGGAGCTGAAAACAGAGCAAAGTTGTAAACTTGGGAATTATCTGCAGGGAGTTTAAGCCATGAGAATGAATGACCTCCTCAAGGGAGTGAATGAGGGCAGAAGTCTGAAAAAAAAAAAGCCTGAAAGGGTTGCCCTCTCATGTAGGGGTCAGGAGCAAAAAGAGGCAGCAAAGGAGACAAAGAATGAGCTAGGAGAATGGGAAAAGTACAGCATCACAGAAACTAAAGGAGGAAAAGGTTTCGAAAAGTTAATGTTCAAATGACACAGAAAAATCAAGGTTACTAAATGACCATTGGATTTGACAAGAAGAACATAATTGGTGACCTTTTAGGAAGCAATTCTTGTAGAGCAGTGGGTTTGGAAGCCAGGTAACAAGTTAAGAAGAGAATGGTAAAGGAGAAACAGAAAATGAAATACACAGATCACATAGTCAGGGAGACAGTTAAAAAAAACAAAAACAAAGACTGAATAGTAATTGGGAGGGGTGACAGCACTGCCTTATTGATCTGAGACTGGTAGAGCACGCTGCTCTGTTAATGGAGACCTACAAGTTGTGGCTCAGTTAGTTTCATTGTCTTCTTTGGCCAAATACCAAATCCTAACCTAGGGTAGGGAGGTTTGGGGTGTACAAGAAGGACTTACACCTCTTGTAAAGACTCGCCAAGCTCTTTTCAGGACTGCTCATCCACCTTTGGTGTCTACCTGGCACTCAACTCTCATCTGTGGCTCCCAGAAGGTGTCACATATGCACCCCAATAAATCATTTGGGCAGATAGGCTAAACCAGGTTAAGGATAACTGATGGATGTCTACCTCAAGCATGTGAAGACTTGCCGTGGCAAAATGGGCAGATGCCAACAATTTGTTCCAAGAGCCACGAAGACAGTTGAAGCAGGCAATGTGGGGCTCTTAGAAGACTTGGTTCACATTGAAGATAACTAAGGTCATCCACTGCATCCCAGATCACTGATC
>CM053773.1:207488919-207521773 GCA_028658325.1 Potorous gilbertii | reverse complement strand
TGTAACTGGCAAAAATAAACAACAAAACAAAAACAAAGGAACCACCCAACTATAAGCTGATAAACCACCAAAGAATAACACCTCAAAGCACATTTTTGTAAACCAAAGGATAACATGTAATTATTTCCATGCCTTGTAGTCTATGCTGCATGATCACTACGTAAAAGATGATCCATAAACATGAAAACATAAGAAACATCAGGATGATGGGGACCTCCAGCAATCCCCTTCTTACCACTTTGGTACCTAAGTTACCCTGGACAGGGGCTAGCTAGCTGATATTTAACAAATTCACTTGTGCCAGTTTTTGGGCACAAGTACTGTCTGCAAGATCCCTCACCAGGAACAAGCAAGACACTTCATTTTAACGCAAGCCAGAGCTGAAGCCCCCAGAAATCACTCTGATTGAATCCAAAAGCAGGATTCAAGAAGAAGACACGCAGAGCCTGGCCCATCCAGAAGAACCCTGACTGTTGGGGCTGCCCATTCTGGGCTTCCTAGCAAGCTCACGCTGGTCAACTACCAAATCTCAGAGGTGTGGTCAGGGTCAGAGACCACTGGGCTGGCATAATTCATCAAGCACTTATAAAGCAACTACCATGTACAAGGCACTGTGCAATCAACTGGAAATGCCAAGACAAAAAATCCTAAAAAGCCTCTCTGCCCTCGAAGAGCTTGGGAGGATACAACATTTATACAGGTAAGCATATACAAGAAAACTGGAAGAGAAAAAGAATACCAATAACTGGAAGCATCAAAAAAGACTTCCCATAGGAGAAGGCTTAAGTTTAGCCTTCAAGAAAGTCAAGGATTCTAAAAGATTGAAATGAGGAAGTTTATTTTAGGCAGGTAGGACAGCCTGCACAAAGAAAGGGAGAAAACAGGTCAGCAAAAAGGAAATACACCCGTTTGGCTGGGATATAGATGACTGAGGAGGAGTAATAAGAAATAAGCCCAGAAATTCAGACCAGGACTTCATTTGTATCTAATCCAGATAAATAAATATTGGTAAAGGGCTAAACAGACCTGGCTAACTAACTTTTTGGCATTACTTTCAGTCAGCAACAACACAAAAAGCAAACTCTTGGTATCATGGCAACTAATAGCATGCCTCCCAGAACTGTGAAATTGTAAGGGACTCTAAATCTGGGTCAGCTCACTGCATTTAGGATGGTGAAAACCCTAGGTGATGGCCATCTCTGCAATCCCCCCATATATATATATATATAAACGTGTACATGTGTGTGTGCGTGTGTGTGTGTACACGTATATGTGTGTGGTATGCATCTCTTGTTGTTCAATCATTCCTGACTCTTTGTGACCTTGTAGACCATAACATGCCCAAATTGTCAATGGGGTTTTCATGGCAAAAATACCAGAGTGGTTTGTTATTTCCTTCTCAGTGGATTAAGGAAAACAGAAGTGAAGTGATTTGCCCAGGGTCACACAGCTATTACGTGTCTGAGATCATATTTGAACTCAGCTCCTCCTGACTCTACTCACCAAGTCACTCAGCTGCCTCCAACATCTCCACTGCCCCCCATACAAACACACATGCCTCCTTTTGCTCTTTTTTTGTTCAAATTATAGGTGAACAGTTTGCAAATATTAATCTGTGATAAGTCAGATGGATCATCATGAAACCTAACTAAAGGGCTTATGGAGTATGTAAAGGGGGAAAAAATAAGAAAGGATACAGAAGAGAGGACAAGAAAAAAGTAAAATTGAGTTAAAAGTGAAATAGAAGCCTAGGATTATTACAATTAATCAACTAAGATCAAACACAAAATACTTAATCATCACCTCCTATGTGCTAGGCAGAGTGGAGGATACCTGAGGCAGCTAAGTGTTACAACGGTTAGTGCTGGGCCGAGAGTCAGAAAGACCTGAATTCAAATATGGCCTCAGACACTTACTAGCTGTGTGATCCCAGGCAAATCACTTAACTTTTGTCCACCTCAGTTTCCTCATCTGTAAAATGAGAATAATAACCTTCCTCACAAGGCTGTTGTGAGAATCAGGTAATATTTGTAAAATGCTAGCAGCACAATGCCTACACATAGCAAGTACTGAATACTGCTTTCTCCCTCCCTACTATGTAATATCTGCCCTCAAGAAGCTTACATGTGAGCAGTGAATGGCCTTGAATTCAATGACTTCTTGAAGTCCTTTCTGCACTATTTTCTTTTTAATTTACTCCTGCGATTGTGGCTCCTGCCAAAGGAGGTCTTAGAAACAATATCTGGCATGTTACCATGTCTTGGGTGGTTCTGAAAGCTAGCAGAATGTTTCCCCCTGGGTAATAGTCTTATTAATGTGCTCCAAATGGAGAATCTGGATGTTACAATATTGCAGGAACCTTGGGAAACAATTTCTTTTTCTTTGATTTTTAGTTTCAACCATCAGGAATATGATTCCATCATACATGATTTATTTAATTTCTCAAATAGAAAAAGAATGGAGACAAAACATGGTCTTCTGAAGTACCACAACTCGGAAGAGAATCTCTTTAATTACACACTAGGAAGTGGCTGGGTCATTGGAACACTTTTTAAGGGAAGTTGTAATAAAACCTCTTTACCTTAATGGTTTTTGACTGGAGTCTCAGGCCATTCAGTGTGTTTATTGCTCTTTCGGCATCTTTTGCAGTCACGTAATTCACAAAGCCATAGCCTAAGCTGTGTCCTGCATGGAAGAACATATATAACGTTTAAAATGAACCACCACCACCACCAAGGTATCCCAAGGTTTGTTTTTTGCAAAAATGTTGGTTTTCTATTATAGAAATCTCCCTCTATAACTAAAGACCACACCCAAATAGCAAACAGTCAATTTTTTCACTAATTATGCCCAGCAAACCTGGGCAAGTACCTTGAAGCTGTCAGAACTGAGTGAAGGACTATGGGATACCTGAAACCAGGACCCCACTTCTAAGCATGAAATTACTGACTTAAATGCTGCATCTTTTTAGCTCAGGTTAATTCAAACAATTGTAGATAATAAGAAAAACTGTAAGACCACAAAGATATGAACATTATCAACAATAAACCAGAGGCTAGATCTATGCCTTTCATAAAGAAAAAAAGCCAGGAGCATGGAGCAAGCACCATGTCGTGGCATTATTCTTATCATATGATGCCACTACCCTCATTCTTTGGGGGATGAATAAAAGGGGAGTTGTAAACTTGGACTTATCTTTCACAACACTATGCAATCTGTTCCACTCCTCTTGAGCCAGCATCCATGGTCAAATTTGATGCTTTGGGGCAAGAAGCTGGTTTTCTTTTCTTTTTTTAACTGATCCATACAGTGACCTGGAGGCATAACTCTCAGTGGACAAGGAAGATGAAGTTACTTACCTGAGGCTCCTTTTCTTTGAATATGAAAACACTAGATGTCCAATGACAACAGAACTATCTCTGAAAAGAGCTGCTTTTGGCTGACTTGCAGGTTATTTCCATTATGATGGACATGGGCACTCCCTAATGCCGCTCCTGAAGGGGCAACCTCAGCTTCCCAAGCCTCAAGAAAACTAACAGGAGCTGGTTAACAGGACAGCAACAACCATGATAATAGTCACAGTCTACTACAGAAGAAGAGCCAGGACAACACCCAATCTCCCAGCCCAATTCCTCCTCTGCACCCATACCAGTGTAACTCACCACCCTGATGTAGAAGACAGGCCTCGGGGCAGAGCAGACAGGGTACTGGACTCAGGAATGAGGGAAGATCTGGCTTAAAAGCTTGCTCTAGATACATCTTAGATGGATGACATTGAGCTACGTAATCTCTTTATGCCTTACTTTCCTCATTCATGAAATGAAAGTGTCAGGACTTGCTGGCTCCTGTGCTGTCTTCCACTGCAGATTTGATTCTGTGAGTTTTTCATCCTCACATTCAAGGAAAGGGATTATCTAAACTAACTCCCTCTCTTGGAATGGATTACATACTGGATGTTAACAACAGGTGAAATATCTGGACCAAAAATGAGCCTGGGACACTGACCTTGTAGGAGACCGATCAAAATGTTATTACCTTCTGGTGCCTAGATAAAATATTTGATCTACTAGGTGTTAAGGGAAGTTCACATCACTAATTTTGTCCTTCCCAGCTCAGAAGTTTTCCCTGAAGTTGTAGTTGAAATGGCACTTTCCCTACTCAAATTAGTTCCAATGACAGCAAAGCCATAGAATAAGACTCTTCCAACTTGGAAAAATCCTAGAAACCCCTTAATCCAACTTCCCATATAGTACAGGAATCCCTTGTTCAATACTCAAAGAGCAGTGTTCCAATGGACAGCTCTAGTTACCAGAGAGCTCAAAGAATCTAGAGTTGACAGATCTTAGAAGTTATTTAATCTACACACTCATAATACAGTTCTTTCTTAAGCTAAGCACTAGTAATTGGGAGGATCAGGAGAGGCTTCATGCAGATGGGACTTGAACTGCATTGTAAAAGAATAGGACTGAGGTGGAGGTAAGAAGAGAGTGCCTAGCACGACAGCCAAGGTAAAGTTCAGTTTTCCTTTTTTTTTCTATGGGAAAATGGACCTCAATTTCCAATTTAGAATTCAAAATGTTAAGGACATCTCTCACTCTACTACAATTCCAGTCTCTAAAGGAGAATCTCCTCTATTGCTATCCCCTATGCCACAGCAGTGAGAGAGAGGGCTATTTCTCTCTCCTCTTGCTCATAGTGCCAACAACAGAAGGATCCCGCAAAAGAGTGAACAGTACACTCTGTTTCTGGAGGATCAGAGGTCTCAATTGCCTTTCTTTGCATCAGGGGGAATGATGGACAGGAAGAGGAAGGAGAAGAAGGAAGTTTCTGTAAGCTTGGCTTGAGACATGTTAAGCTATTATAATTAGAGGTATAGATTCTAGGCATATAACTTTCCTCATCCCCCAACTGTGATGCTGAGAACTTGCCTTTCCTCTTCCAAGCCATATCCAAGTGTGATTTGTCTGAGTCCCAAGGAAATTCCAACACTGATCTAATGGATCAACTGAAGCGGAGAAAATAATACAACGGTCCTAAGGTGGAAACATTCTAGGAGAAAACTGTCAGAGACAGTTCTACACACAGGTTGGGCCCCCCTCCAGGAAGAAGGCCTTCCACCAAATTCCTCTTGTTGCAAGAAGGTAATAGCCAGCTTGCCTGAGATTAAGGAGCTACGAATCCTGGAAGGATGTGAATTCCCCTAGAAGACTCAACAGCCACCACTGACAGCACTCACAGGCAGAAATCTAAAGCCACTAGACTCCACTGAAGGATCTGAAAGTCCAGCAACATAACTGTGGGACTTAGGTAGGTAAAAACGATTGGATGTAGAAGATAATTGGGCAGGGTGAAGGTGAAGTGGAGAGAAGAGAACAAGATAGTTTGCCACACCATAAAGGTCCCTTCCTCACATTGAAAGCATGAAAAGAAAGCTAAGTTTTGCATAATAAAGATTAGTCATCAAGGCAGAGGGAAGTTTCCTTAGCAGTCTACACATTAGGAGGAAATATGGCCACCAATACCTTTGCTTTGAAGGCAGTTAGGAGCTGGGAAGAGCATCACCCTTCTCCAAATTAATAGGATATGGGCAAGAGTAGAAATGGAAACTGGTCTAGAAACACTCCTGTGAAGGAATGGCTACGTCCTCTGCATTCCTCCAGAGGTCTCTAAGAGAATAAAAGCTGTAGCAAAAAGGGGCAAGGAGGACTGGCTGAGGGAAGAAAATTCAGGGAGCAGTAAGCTAAATCCTTCAGTGACTGTTCTGGGCTTGACCATAAGGTTTCTTTGTTCATTCCAAAAGGCTTAAAGGAGGGCTGGAGAAAGAGAAAGGGTAGGGGGGTGGGGGTGGGGGAGAGGAAGGGAAGGAAAAGAAGGCACTGGGGCTTTAGGAGTTCCTCTGAGAAAGATAAAACAGTGAGGGTGGGGGTGGAAGGAATTAATACCAGGTCTCTAGTTCAAGAACAGAGGAATAGGAAGAAGCAGTCACAACCTGGTAAGGAGAAATAATTTCTGTGAGGTAAATTATGTAGATATGTACAAACTGACAACTTAAGAATAGGTCATGCATGGAGAATTTAACCTACTGATGAAACACAAAGTTTTAGAAAAATTGGAATTTTCAGATTGAAAATGTAAAATGAAGTTGGATTTACAGGGATACTTCAAGTAGAACCTATCCTTAAGAATCATTTTTCTGTTTCTTTCTCCAATGACATGTTACAACTTACTTTTCCTTATAAATAAAAATTTACAGGGATACTTCCAAAAACAATTTGGAAATTTCAGGTGTTGCAGAATACAATGATTATGCTACATAACAAGCAAACTCCAATGTCTAATTAAAAACTCCTAATTTTCTTCCTAAAATCAGCACCTTCTCCCAAAGATGAAGCTTCTTAGCAAGCTAAGTGGAGCTAGGCAGCTAGGTGGCATAGTAGAGTGCTACATCTCAAGTTAGGGAAAGTAGAATTCAAATCTAGTCCCAGACACTTACTAGCTGCGTGACCCTGGGCATGTCACTTAACTTCTGTCTACCTCGGTTTCCTCAATTGTAAAATGGGGTAAATTAAAGCACCTACCACACAGGGTGGTTATAAAGATCAAATGAGATAACTGTAAACCACTTAACACAATGACTGGCACATAGTAGGAGCTATATATTTATTCTCTTCTTTTCTAAAATTGGTCATATTACTTTTCAATTTCACTTTCCTGGGAAAAGCTCTTTTTCTTCCTCAGAACCCTCTGAACACCATACATCACTATGAACACATTTGTTATTTTTACTTTAGAGTTATATAGATGTTTATGTATGTGTATACACACATATATTTACATGTACATGTATGTGTATATGTGTCTGGAATATGAAGTGAAATGGTGGACTATTACAACTAGGAGGGACATCAGAGACCACCTACTTCAATTACCATATTTTACAGATGGGAAAATTGAGAGCAAAAGCAACTCACCTAAGAACGTACAGTGAGTTAGTGACACAGTCAAGATTAGAGCCCAGATTTCCTGACTCCCAGTTCAATATTATTAACACCACACTACAGGACAAGGTAATACTCACTTTTTGCAAAAAAAAGTTGGAAACAATTTTTTCATAAATTTTTTTAAAGTAAGTTTTATCACAGATTTAGAGCTAGAACGGTGAACTCAGAAACAATCTTATTTTGTAGAGGAGGAAACAGGTCCAGAGACATGAAGGGGCTCTCTCCAGGTGACCCAGGCACTAACTCAGTGGCAGAGACAGGATTCAAAGGCGGACTTTCTGTCTCATGGCAACATACTTCCTCCTTAGGGCTTACAATCCAAAGGACATTTCTTATACCTAATATTTATGAAATATAAGCCAACCCTGGCATACAGATCACCCTGAATTTTTATTAAAAATTTAGCTTATAATTTATATAGCCAAGCAACTAAAAGTCTTGGCTTCGGATCAGGGAAAGCAAACAAACAGGAAATAAGGACTGTGCAGATGCTGCCTGGCCAGAAGGAAATCACAGCAGCAGTGACAGTGAGCCAGTGTGCTCTAAACAGCTCCTGTGTACATGTTTCAAATACCATTTCAGACATCTGATAGGTTCTTTGTGTGTGTCTGGCTAGCTTTAGAATCTTTCTTGCAAAGCTAATGAAAATGGCACAGAGAAGAGTTCAGGAGAGAGAGAGAAGCCATGGCCTTCCCTATCTCCCCTTCTCCCCAAGCCTCTCCCTGGACATGAACACAGGAGCATATGGACATACCAAATGCTACCAAACTACGATGGCACTGGCTGTGTATGCACCATTTTTGAATTGTAGGTACTTGATAAATATCTGTTAATGTCCTGTCAGTGGCTGAGCTTTCTTTTGGATTGTGTAACAGCTGCATTTCCTCCTTCCCCTCACTTCAAGAGAGCCCAATTTTCTTTTCACTAATCTCTAAGTAAAACGTATCATTTCCTTCAATTATTCAAAAATATTCTGTGAGAGGGTTCATATTTACCCAGACTACCAAAGAAGTCCAAGAGACATCCCTGCTCCAGAGAACCTTCATGACAAAAGGGACAAATCTGTGCAGTAGCATTACTGTGAACCAAAATATGTTCAGGTCACTGAGATACAGGACATGTTCAAAGCTCCCTTGTTTATGATTTTAATGAACTAAGGCTTGACTAGGACACAATTTTTATGGTTTGTTGTTTCATAACAATAATTCTAACAACAAGATATTTACCTTGTATTTTACAGTACTCTATAGATTGGGGATAGGGGGAGAGTAGAGTTGAAGGAAGTGAGCTGCAAAGAGAAAGCCCTGTATCCATAGTACCACACTGGGTTATGTTACATTTATTACAGTGAACTCTTGGGTATTTGTGTGTATGTATGTATATATCTAAATGGGTATATAGAGAGATGTACATACATGCTCATATGTACATGTATTATATATATATGTTTATGTATCTGGAACAGAGCGCAGAAGCACAGAATTCTAGAACAACTGGAGATCACCTACATCAATGACCACATTTTTACAGATA
Source organism: Potorous gilbertii (assembly GCA_028658325.1). Lineage (NCBI taxonomy): Eukaryota > Metazoa > Chordata > Mammalia > Diprotodontia > Potoroidae > Potorous > Potorous gilbertii. The sequence goes on along the minus strand of CM053773.1, from coordinate 207,513,239 downwards.
AAAGTCCATGATTACAGCTCAGCTTAACCAGATAGAAAAACTAAAATAATAACTAAAAAGTACAAAACATGTCTCTTTTAAAATAAGCCTCTCTCTCTCTTCATATATATATATATATATATATACACACACATACATAAAATACGTAAAATGTGTACATGCACACACACACGCACGCATACACACTCACGCACGCACACACACACACACACACGCACACACATACATTTTCCCAAAGCACAATATCCAGAATATAAATGTATTCTGAGTTTTTTCTCCCTCAGTGCTTTGCTTTAGGGGAAGGCAATTAATCTAAAGGTATAGCAAAAAGAGTTTTCATATTTTTTAAGGTGTTTTACCTCCTATTAATTTCACAAATATATGTTTTAATTAGCTTTGATATAAAGTACCATTACATCTTTATATGACTAAGATTAATCTTAAAACTATCATCGTGAAAAACAGCTTTCAAGTGTACTAGTTACATTTTCTAGAACAGATGTGGTATAGCTAGATTTAGAGTCAGGAGTCAAATCCTAGTTCAGAAATTTGTTACATGACTTTGGGCGGTTAACCTTTCTGAGACTTGTTCACCTACAAAATGAGGGTAATAACATTTGTACTATCTACCTCAGGCAGCTGCTGTAAGGAAGTCCTTCGTGAACTTTAAAGTTGAAGTTGTGAACAATATACATTAAGATTACAGCAAAGAAAAATGGTATCTGAGTAGGAAAAAAAGAGAACACTCATAGGTTGTTAAATAGACAGTTGCTTATAATCAGCGTCAAATCACACACTCTGTCTTTGGGATAGAGCCCTCTGAGTATTGATCCAGGAATACGGGAACCCTAAGGAATTTTAATCCTCAGATTTTCAGAATTTTTCCTCCTCACTGAGGATATTTTCTATATGCTGAGTGAGAACATACCACTAAGTATTAGGGTGTTTGATGTCCAAATTGTTTTTGGTTTACTGAACTGAGTAAAACTCACTAACATCATACTCTTTAAAAAAATTAAATATAGCTTATGTTTTACATGGTAATACTCTTGCTGGTTTCAATGGCTCTGAGCAAATCCTTAGAATCATTTCTTTGTGAGACTGAGCTCACCAAGGCCATGAGTTATATATGCTTCATGCTCATATTCCCTTGTAAACTAGAATGAATGAATTGAACAAAAGGTTAAGTACAGCAAAGTCAGCAATAAAAGGCTATAAAATTCACTACTACAAGCAAGAACTGAAGATTCTCTACTAAAATATACTGGCTGATATGTGAGAAAAGTAAAGAACTGCGACATACTGGAATTTCCCTCCATCCTATGAACTCAGAAATAGCAACTTCAATATGTTTGGTAGGGGCTGATCTGCTGGAATAGGAGAGAAACACAGATTTCTGACACTCTCTTCTTACAGTAAATGATAAATTTCATGGACTCATAAATCCCAAGTTTCCAGGAACCAAGTGCACATATCTAGAGATGGAAGCCAATCTGCCCTACTCTAAGTCACAAATAAACCAGAGAGTTGGGAGAGATGGGGAGAAGAACTCAGATATACTAGCACCCAAGATGCACAAGCTGCTTGAAAAGACATGCTAACAAAATATTATTATAACTATTATATTCAAATAAGGCATGTCATTGGGGGGGAGGGGGCAGAGCAGCTAGGTGGCAGCTAGGCAGCAACTACAGTGCTGGGCTTGGAGCCAGAAGACTCCTCTTCCAGAGTTCAAATCTAGTGTAGTAGCTATGTGACAAGTCACTTAAGCCTATTCACCTTAGTTTCCTCATCTGTAAAATTAGCTGAAGGAATGTCAAACCACTCCAGTATCTTTGCCAAGAAAATCTCTAATGGAGTAACAAGAGTCTGACATGACTGAAAACAACTGAACAACATTCAAAGAAATATATAAATGTATACACAACTAAATGTAAGCCTATATGCAGTTTTGGGATTTGGGTTTTGTTTTTTGCTGTATATTCATGTCACACTCTTCTCACCCCTCTGAAGTTCCCCTTGCCCAGCCAACTTGGCTCTTAGGACCACAGATATGGCTTAAAATTTCCTCATGTTCCCGCAGCAACAGAAACAATAACCAAAGCAAGTCAGAGGAGCTGGATTCAAATCCAGCCTCTGTCACTTATTACCCATGTGACCCTGAGCAAGTCATTTGACCTTTATGGGCCTGTTTCTTTAACTACAAATGCAAAAGGTTGGATCAGATGGCCTATTTTTGAAGTTCATTCTTCTTTTCAATAATTCTCACTGTTAGCAAGTTTTTCCTGATATCAAGCCTAAATTTGGTTATTTGCAACTTGCCCTCCCTGTTATTGGTTGTTTTCAGGGGCTCAATTGATCCCTAGGTCTCATGTCTGTGGAGTCCAATCTTGTCTGGGATCCTTTAACAGAACTTCATGTGCCAGTCACAAATCACTCCTCCATCCTGGCTGTCTTGCTCTCCTCTAGACACTCCTCATTTGTAAATGTGGCACTCCAAATAAAACATGACACTCCAGATGTAGTTTGACCAGGGCAGAAGACTGAGGAACCATCATTCAGCTCTTCAAAAGATCACAAATTTAGGGCTGGAAGGGACCTGATGAGAAGCTGTGCCTTTCTTCTATAGCTCAAGGTTGCATTCATTCGCTTTTCTGACTGCCACATCTCATACTGCTAACTCATACTGAACTTGCAATGCACTAAAACCCCTGGTTCTTTTTCAGACAAAGTGCTATTTATGACTCCCATTTTATATTTATGAAGTTTGCTTCTTTAGTTCAGGTATAAGATTGTACATTTATCCCTCCCAAACTTCATCTAATTCGATTAAGCCCAATGTTCTTGCCAATTAAGTTCTTCTGGATCCTGACTTTGTTATCCCAGATGTTAGCTAATCCAGCCAGTTTTCTGTCACCTCAATATTTTATAGTGATGTCATCTGTATCTTTATCCAGGTCACTGACACAAATGTTCAACAGTGCAGAGCCCAGTGTGGATCCCTGTGGCACTTCCCCTGGAGATCTCTTGCTGAGCTACATGGAATCACTAGTGGCTACTCAGAGTACAGCCATTCTTCTGTCTCATTGTGCTGTTTATTCTGCATTTCTCCATCTTTCCCACAAAAATTATGCAGCTAAAATCTAGGTTAAGAGATTGAAAACTAGGTTTAAAGTAGGTTTAACCAAAACATTGCCTTGATTTTTCAGTTTAGTAACCCTGTCAAAAAAGGCCATAAAGCTAGTCTGGCATGACCTGTTCTCCAGAAACCAATGCTGTAATCATCATTTCCCATTCTGGACATTCACCATTCACTTCTTTAATGCTCCACACTAGAATTATCCCCAAAATAGAAGTTGGCCTCAGTGGCCAGACTTTGTAGACTATTTTCTTCCCTTCTCTAGTTCCGCTTTATCTCTCCTAATCTCCAGAATCTTTCACATATCACTAAGGGGCACTTAATAATCACAATGACCAGTTCTTTCACTACCCAAGGACGTGGTTCATCTGGGCCAACTGACTAGAATTTATTCAGGGCAGCTAGAAGCACTCTTAATATCTCCTCATTTACCTTGGGCTTCACTCCTGGGTTAGGCAGTTTGATTCTTTCATTCTCATTGCAAAGAACATTCTCCTTATAAAAGAAAACAGAATCAAAATACTAAGTGCACAGCTTGGACTTTCTGTTGTCAGGCACCATCACCATTCCAATCACCCCAAGCCAGGCCTGGATCCACTTCTTTCTCAGATACAGCTTTCTCAGCTGGCTTCTCCAGTTTCAGTTTATCCTCCTATGCAGTACTGATGATATTTTTATGGGATCATCTGAAACTCAGAGCCACCTCTTGGTTCTTGATCTTGCTTCCATCTTTTTAACGTGTACTTAAAAAACCAAAGTTTGCTGATGTCCCTGTGCATCCATCCATATCACCTTGTTTAAATGACTTCCACTTTCCCCCCTTCATGGAACCTGTGTCTTCCCTTTGGGTCTTTGGGATTTCCCTCCTAGGACTTTCCCATTACTCTTGGACTGGTTTTCCCTGTAGAAATGGAGAATGCCAAGGATCCTGCCTGGCACGTCTTTGAATCTTTTGAAATCTGATTCTCCCAAATCTAAGGTATATGTCAAATAATAGCAGCTTCCTTCTTCTTCTTCTCTGCCACAAACTTTAGCGGGGAGCCATCACTTCCAGGCAAAGTCTCCACCATTTCTAACCCCAGTCACCAGGCCTTCTCTGTTACTAGGAATTGGATGCAGAAATGATTTTCCCCATGTTAATTCCTCAATTTTTTGAAGGATGAAATTATGTGAATATGTCAACCAATATTTATCAAGCATCTACTAAGTCAGGCAACATGCTAAGCACTGCAGAGACAAAGAAAAACAAAGATTGCTACCCTCAAGGAGCTCCCAGTTGAATGGGGAGGAGGACAGTATACTAATTATCACTTAAGCAGAACAAGAAGTTATTGGCTGTTCCATTTTTGGCAGAAAACGCTTCAGGAGGTAACAGGATAAATGAAATACCAATCATACCTTATCATGTCTCTTTGCCAGGATTCAGATCTATTTCCCAAACTATCTTTTCCCTTCTTTGCCCACATGATCTGCAGGATACACTTCACTGTAGAATGCTTCTGCTTCTATTCCATTATTCAACCAAATATTATCTATTGATTTCCCCCTCCAGTTCCTGGATTCCTCACATGAACATACCTTATTAGTATAAAATGGTACTACACCTATCCTTTTTACCTATCCCAATAAGCTACTTAATTGGTTGATTGGCTGCTGTCCTTTATGCTCTAAGAAGACTAAAACATACCACTATGTTGGGGTCGATGTACAGTTTGTCCAGCAGTGGCTGATCAGACCAGTACAAGCTTGGAAATCTCTAGTACAGATCAGGCACAGATAGCTCATATGAAGCTATTCAATATGATCCAGCCAGAGCCATGAGGTTATATGTCTCACTCCATTCAGTCTCAGTAATACCTACAAAGTTAAATTTGCCTCTCTGAATTAGGACCCCTGGTTTTCATACTTGTTGCCTAAATTTGGGGCATTGATGAGAAAATATACGAGGCTAGCGATCTTAAGACTTGTTCCTCGGGATTTCTTTCTTCTCTTATGAAGTTCTGGGTGTCTCTTCCGTCTTCCTTCATTGTGGCTACTCTGTAGTATTTAGCTTAGGGAATATTCATAGGCAATTTTCTTCCTCCCTCTTCCTTTTCCACTTTAAATTTTCAGTTATAAATTCTCTTCCTCCTTCCACTCCTTCCCCACCCACTGAAAAGGCAAAAAATAGGATACCCATTACACATAAAAAAGTCATGCAAAACATATATCTGCATTAACTATGTTAAAACCCTTTTGATTAGATTTACTACAGATCTAGCTAACAAGTCACTTAGCCAAGGCCCAGAGAGGTCTCCTCATCTCTAAAATGATAGTGTTTGACTTAACCTATATGATCCCTTCTTCCAGCTTCAGATCTACAGTTCTGCGATCCATATATAAGCTTGATAAACCTGTGCTAGACACCTCTGTAAACTGGCATCCCGAGATAAAAGTCTTTCTACTTGTATATTCTAAGTTACTGTCTATATCACTTTCTGAGTCTCTCTTCTATTGCACCTCCTTGCCACATTCTCAAGACTGGAAAAGACTACTGCTAGGAATGAATGTTATAAGTGAACATCCAAGATTTTTCCCCATCACAAAGAATTTTATACTTTTCCTCTATACTTAAGTTTTACTTTCTACCTAAAGACAAAAGACCCTAAAGCTGTTGCTCATAGCTGCAGCGATGGCTCTATGAAGCATGAAAGTCTCCAAGGAAGGGAGGAAGGACCTCAGAGTAATATGGTTTCCAAGCCTTTTTAATTGAATTAGGGCTTGCACTGGTCATAGAACTAGTGGAAGAAGGGAAGGTAAACAGACTCTTCCTTAGCTAGAGAAAGTCTAAAGTTCTAAGCTCCTACGTACACACTAACATTGAACAATTTTATTTGTTGCTTTACACTAAGTTCTGCAGATTCAACTTCACTGATAAACCAACTACTTTGTTGCCAAAAGAGGGCATTGGTAGGGAATACTTCTTCTTAGTGGATGACTATTTCCTTTCTTTTCAAAGAGGTCCTATTTTAAAGAGATGGCCTACATTCAAGGGGGATCCATATATAAACTAATAGACCCAATGTTTTCTATCTATATGTAATGTTTAACCCTGATTTCCCTCCAGGCTTGAGAATTATTCTCATCAGAAGTCTTTTTATTTTAGAGCCATAACCTTCTTAGGAACACAAGCATATTTCCAGTTTGCTCTGGGGTTTGGGCTTGGGACCAGAAATCACCCAAAGTAACCCTTACAGCCATATTCAGGATGCTGATATTTTCTCAGCTCACAGAGGACACGAAAGCTTCTCATATGAACTTTCTTCCAAAAGAACGGAGAAGGAAGTAAGATATATCTTGGAAATTGTAGTCTTCCCTACTCATATTTCTCTTATCTGATGCTGGCATCCTTGTTTTAGCCATTTCCTCCTTCCTCATGGCTTGAAAAACCCTTTATTAAATTTTGTGATACCCTTATTTTTGCTCCACATCCCACATCCTTTCTTTATGCATGATTACATGAGTTTGCTATGTCAGGGAGTCAATTTCTCAAGCATCTAACAAAAGTCAATGGGAAATAGAACTTGATATTAAAATAATTTCACTTTATAATCAACATTCAGCAATGTACCTGCTCTGCATATGGAGAGAGAATAGAATGTATATACAAGGAAGACATTCAAAATCTCTTTAATGGGAATGACTTAGAATGACTAACAAATATTTTTTCACAAAAATGCCTAATTTTTTACCTGCTACTTTATCACGAATAAGTTTTGCAGATTCAACTTCACCAATACTGCTAAACAAACTTCGTAATTCATCCTGCGTCATGTTCTGAGGGAGGTAGTTGACAATTAAATTCGTTCTACCGATATCATCCCTGCAATCTTCAGCCATGTGATCTTCATAACCATTAGACATTTTATAAAATATCTGCAAAGAAAAAAAATTAAATAAGTTCTGTGTATTCACACTGTGGTACATTAAGATAGAACCAACTTGCATATTTTCACTTAGAAACACTTAAAACCATAAATCCAACACTCTCTTCTAAGAGATATCCTCCATGAAATTAAAAAACTCTTCTAATACCAAGCCATCTGAAAAGAAATATGGAATGTCTCTGAGGAATTTTCCTCTTTTCCAAATTATTATTGTTGCCAAAGGCTAAAAATGTCAGTGACTAGATAATACTTGTAATATTTCTGGCAAGAAGTTCTTCTCCGTCTTCACTCTCAGAAGTCAATTTGAAGATGCACAAATTCTGAATGAAGAAACTGTTTTCAGAATCTAGGGACTCTGCTTGTTTGGTCAGTTGGCTGCATATAATCTTACATTCTTCCTAATCAAAAGTAAATCTAAGAGGGGCAGCTAGAAGGTGCAATGGATAGAATACCAGCCCCGAAGTCAGGAGGACCTGAATTGAAATCTGCCCTCTGACACTTAACTATCTGTGTGATACTGGGCAAGTCACTTAACCCTGATAATGAGAGAGTGAGAGAGGGAGAGAGTGAGAGAGGGAGGGAGGGAGGGAGGGAGGAAGGAAGGAAGGAAATTTAAAAAGTTTGAATGTTATCAGCTAATCCTATTTAGATAGATTTAAAAGGCCAGCATAATACACAGTGAATGACAGAAATGGAATTTCAAATACTTCAACAGGCTGAAACCATAATCAAAACAAAACCATACAGAAAAATCCAAAAGGGAAAACAATGTAAAATCATCCTGGAAATAATAAGCTAAATTGTGAAAACTAAAAAAAAGAAATTGAACATGGATAAAAATAAAGCCATTCACATAAAAAAGAAAATCAAGCATGAAAGTATAGAATGGCAGAGTCTCACTCTGACAAAAACTCATATTGAAAAAGACTAGGGATTTTAGTTGTGTAGAAAGTCAATTTTGAAAGAGGTAAAGGAGTGTCCTAAGTGGTATTTAATAAAAAGCCCTTGTGTTGCTTAATACTCTTAATCAATTATTTTGATAAATATATAGATGGCATATTTATAGTCAAGATGGAAGAAGATCTTAATAGGTGACAATGTTGGGCCAAAATCCAAAACCAGAAATCTTGGAAAGATGTAAAGTCTTGTACCATGTTCAAAAAAATCAACTTCACAAGTGGCAAAGGCTAGATAGCAATTTGTCTGAAAAAGATATGGGGTTTTAGATGCTAAACTGCAAAGTATAAGGCCATACTATGTTATGGCAGCAAAAAAACTGATGCATCAAGAGATCAGACTATATTAAGAGAGGCATACTCTCCAGATGACAGTCCCTCTGCTCTCAGTCTTGATTAGTCTACATTTGGAGTATAGTATTTAATTCTGGAAATCACATTTTAGGAAAGGCCCTCATAAGCTGAAATGTCCAAAGGCAGGTGACCGGAGTGATGAAATGTCAGATTCATTCAGCATTTATAATACCTACTATGTATCAGACCCTGGAAATACAAAGATATACATTCCCTGCCCTTAAAGAGCATATTCTACCTAAAGAAAATAGCATGTACAGTAAATACAACATATATGCAAAGTAAGTAAAAGAAATTCTTGTAGGAGCAATGGAGGGTAGGGTAAGGAGACTACAAAAGAACAGCAAAAGCTTAATGTAGGGGATGGCACTGAGCTAAGATTCTGAGAGACTAAGGTCATGGAGGATAGGCTGCACAAAGGCACAGGAACAAGAAAGGCAATGCTAGAAGCAGCTGGGCTAGAATATAGACTGCATAAGGAGAATGTGAAATCACTCTGGAAAGATGGGCTGGAGCCAAAATTGTGATGTGCATTTTATCCACTGAAGTTTCTTGAACAGGGAAGTTATGGGATCTCAGAAGATCAATTTGGCAGCCATGTCAAGGAGAGATCAAAGAGGAGAGATTAGGGGCAAAAAGACCAATAAGAAGACTACTGTAGTGGCTTAGAAGAGAAATGATAAGGGCTTGAATTAAAGTGGTAACTATGTAAACGGAAAGAAGAGGATTATACAGGAAATGTGAACCTAGAATTACCAAGATTTGGTAGAGGATGAGGCAGAGGCAGAGGCAAGGGCTGAAGACAATTCTGAGGCTGCCTATTGGAGAGTCCTCAACAGAAATAGGTAAGTCAGGAAGAGGGGTGAGTTTTCAGGAGAAGATAATGATTTCTGTTTTAGACAGTGACACTGAAATCTCTATGGGACATTCAGTTGGAGTTCTCCAACAGGCAATCAGTGTCGTAGAATTAGAACTAAAGGGAGAGTCAGGCTGAAAACGTAAATCGGAGAGTCCTCCGCATAAGAGATGATAAAGTAAACATAAAAATTGATAAGATCACCAAGGAGGGGTGGGGTAGAGAAAGAACAGGGCCTGAACAGAGCCTCAGAGGATATCCATGGCTAGGGAACAGGAGAAAATGATGATCCAGCAAGGAAGACAGGCCAGACGCATAAGAGGAGAACCAGAAAAAAGTAGTGTCACAAAAACTCAGCAAAAATAGAATGTCCAAGAAGGAGTGATTAACAGTGTCAAATGCAGAAATTTTAGGAAAAATTAGGAATGAGACTTCTCATTGCCTACTGAATAAAAATTAAATTTTTTAATCCAATTGTCCAAGTGGCTAAGATTTGAAAACCAAATTCCCCATCAACTGGGGAATGGCTAAACAATAGCTTGTTTATGATTGTATATGATTGGAACGTAATATTATTGTGCTATAAGAAATGACAAGCAGGATGATTTCAGAAAAACCTGGGAAGACTTACATAAATTGATGCAAAAGGAACAGAACCAGAACGTTGTACACAGTAATAGCAACATTATATGATGAATTTTGAATGACTTAGCTATTCTCAGCAATACAATCTTTGCAAAGGACTCATGATGAAAACATGCTATCCACCTCCAGAAAAAGAACTGATACTGTCTGTAGCATATTATTTTTCTCTTTCTTCCTTTTTATTTCATCTTCCTTCCTTTCTTTCTTTCTCAAATCTTTTTACACAAAATGACTAAAATGGAAGTGTTTTATGATTGCCAGTATAACCTATATCAGATTGCTTGTCATCTTTGAGAGTACGGGAAAGGGAATTTTTAATTCAAAATGTAAAAAAAAAGTTAAGAGCTGTTTTAACACATAATTGGGGAAAAGAGTAAAGTATTATTAATTTTTTTAATGTCTAGCAGCCAACGGCCTCAATAACCTGGCTCTGACTTACCTTTCCAGATTTTCTCTCATTAATTCCTTTCATGAATTTTATATCCTAACAATTGAAAATCTGCTCCTTAAACTCATCCAAACCTCCTCTACCCCTATGTCTTTTCGCATGCCCCTTTTTATGCCTGAAATACACATCTGTCCATCTCACATCACTGTTTTCTCCCCCACCAAGTTTCCCCATCCCCTTATGGCAATTTTGAGCATTCTTGAATATCTAACTCAAATGCTATCTTCTTCATGAAGCATTCTCTCTTAATCCCAAGTAGAAGAGAGTTCCTATTTCCTAAAATCTCTAAAGAATACTAAACACGTTGCAATTTGTAATGTAGTTATTTGTCTCAGTTCTAGCTAGCTTATTAGATTATAAGGTCCTTGAGGTCAAAGACTACTCACATCTTTAGCCCAAGCAGTATCTTAAACATAGGAAATGCTTAATAAAGTATAAGCTCCTTAAAACCAAAAATCCTATGTTCTATTTCTTTATATCCATCCAAGGGCCTAGTTTATTGAATGAAAGCATAAATTCATACCTCTGGAGAAAAGGAAGAGAAAGGAGGAATCTTAGGAGATGGTTATTACAAAAATGAAGTATCTTGTCTTTTCAATGGGCAAGAGAATAAGTGGAGGGAGAGGGTGAAGAACTGAAAATAAAATTGAATTTAAAAAAATAAAAATTTTTTAAATAAAGAAAAAATATGACACTGGATACCTTTGGTCAGCTATTGAGAGGTGACCAAACCTGACCCTTGAATTGCCTTTAGGCTATAATTTGCCTGTGGATCAAAGAAGTCCATCACCGAATACCTTCAGGTCATCTTCACTTATATGTGTAATACATCATAACCAATTCAACCTATTCCTTCCCCTCCTTCCCCACTTCCAACCTAGCAAAAAGTGACTCGCATTCCCCTTTCCTCTTTAAGGTACTAACCTTCATCCAGTCAAAACAACAGTCAAGAAACTTATTTCGTCTTCTTCATGTATTCCATTCAATCTATTCAATCTCTCAATAAATACTTAGGCTTAGCAAATAAATAAAGCACACTGATTAGAAATTATTACAATGGCAAGCAAAGTAGGATCTTTTGCTGTTTTTATTTTAAACAGTCAAGTGCCTCTCATTGAACCTTGCTTTTGATTAATCAAAAATCTTTAATAAGAAACAATATATATATTTTGTAGAGAGAGTTTTAACCAGACATATGCAAGTGGGCTCTAGCCAATTAGACACATATGGGCTTCAGATGCAGAGTAAAACTGTATATAAAGAGAGCCAGAGCTGAGAGAAGCAGACATGAAGAGAGCCAGCACTGAAGGGGTAAGCCAGCATTGAAAAGAAGACAGCTGAGAGGAGACCTCTGATAGCATAAAGACATCTGAGAGACAAGAGGAAGTCCCATCTGTTGATCTGTGGTGATTTCTCAGACAGAAGTCCTGTCTGTTGGTATTTATGAGTGAATTGAGATGATGGTGCTGATGGTATACGTTAGTATTGTTATTGCCCTGCTGAGCTATTTTCCTAGAGACAGAAACGCTGTGGAGCGGAGCAGAGCCCATGAGTTGGAACAAGGAGCAGGAGCACAGAGCTGCCTACATGTGAATCCAGCCGAAGAGTCCGGAGCGGTCAGCTCACAGAGGAAGAGCCATGGGACTTGGAAGTCAACTTCAAGTTAAGATGAAATAGGACTTTACTTGTATATCTGATATTGATTAAAGACACTGTTCTTACTGCAACCTAGGGGTGGATAATGTATTCTGAAAAAGGACTTTACTTGGACACTTGGTATTGATTTAGGATGTTGCTACTGTTATGAGATATGTAATGATTGAATGATGTGTTTTACTAAAGGATGGTTGATATGAATGTTATGCTTTACTTTACTGAGCAATGCCTAGTTTGTTATACTATGAAATTAGATCCTTGAAATATTCACAGCAAGAGTCCTCAGGTGTGCTGCCTGTGACTGGTAGTACACTTATTGCCATCTATTCATTAAAGCACTTCAGAGATTCACTAAGACAGAAATCCCAGTACCTGTTTTTTCCTGACCCTGACAAAAGTATGACTTAAAACAACTAAGACTGAACAATTCAGCAAGTTTATTAAGTACTTAATTAGTTCCAAGGCAGTGTCTAAGGCATTCAGAATACAAAGAGAAAAACGAAAATAAGCACTGCCCTTCAAGCAATCATTCAGAAAATTTTTACCATATACCTGCCATATAGCAGGCAAGGAATTCACATTCACAGGGAAAACAAGAGAAACCCAGATGAGCAAACATAAAACATTTACAAAATAAATTCAGAGCAATTGGAGAGACTGATAACTGGAGAAGAAAGGAAAGGTCCCTTGAATACAGTAAAGGCTTCCAAGAAAGAAGATGAGCTATTCCAAGGATAGGGTATAAGCACTGCAAAGCAAAAAACACAGAGTATTATATATGAGGAGAATAACAAGTTGTGTTTAGCTAGACATGGAATATGTAGGCAGAGTAATGTGAAATCAGCCTAGAAAGAGGTTGGAGCCAGATTGGTAACTATTTACCTAAGTATCCACCTAGAGCCAATCATCTTATTGTTATATTAAAGTTTATATAAGTAACTCACCATGTCCTGGTAAGTTCGGTATCCTACAGTGAGAGCCCAGTCAGGTGCTGGCCTGACAGATGTTTCCAGCCTGCTGCAGAAAGATTCAGCAGATTCCCCACTCAACAGCAGCCCCTCCACCCAAGGGACCCAGAGCTCCAGAGCCACCAGGGCTCCACCGTCTTGAGCAGCAGTCTGGGGACTTCTGCTGCATACTCTGGCTCATATATTTCCACACAGATTTCTTGTTCCTCTCAATCTGGGAACCCAGGAAAGGGCTTGGATATGAGTAGATGACATAAATCAAGCCCTTCCCTGGTACTTGGGCAGAAAGCTTATCTTCTACAGTTTGCCTGTCTGGTCCATTAGGACTCAGAAGACTGGTATTTTATCCAGCCCCAGCAAGCAAGAGCCAAGGAAATGCTGAAAGCAAGGCTCAGTGAACCTCACTCTTCTCTCCTTCCTCCTGAAACTCCAGAGTCTGCACACTGATAAGGGTGCTATCTGGGGAGGACATGTTGAATATTTCTGGATTAAAGCCCATTTTGAGTTTTTTGGTTTTAATATTTGATTCATTCACATTTGGTTGGGAAGATACAAATTTTTTTGGGTTTGGAAATGAAACAAGGGCTATGATTTGTCATTTTGACCTGGACTGATTTCTCATCTATAATGTTTTTTATTACCGTTTGAGCCAGATGATAAACTTTGTTTCTGAAGGTGTTGCTTCCATTTGATGACGTATCAATGACATATTTGATGACAAACCTACTGAGCTTCTGACAATTTTGGAGATCCTTCAAATAAATTTAGTAGGTATTGGTACAGGGATCTAGGTCGTCTGTCACTATTGTTCCGCTCTCTAAGTCTTAAAGATGATGACAGTTTTAGAATCTGGCCAAGTGTCCATCAACACCTCTGGTTTAAATGGATTCCTGTGGTTAATGAGGAAGACTGTCATAAAGCTGAGAAGTTACCATCTGACCTCTGCCTGAAGATCTCCATCTCCCAAAACAGTTCATTTCATGTCTGGATAGCTCTAATGGCCATGAAATAGAACTTGCTCTTTGAGCACAGTGACTACCTCATATTTGTATTTATAGGCCCAGCACCTAACATAGTACCTGGGAATATAATGAGTGCTAAATAAATGCTTATTAGCTGATTGAAGTTTTCCTTCTATCAGACCTTGCTTCATGCTTTACTGAGAAAATAGAGGTCATTTGCAAGGAGCTCTCTCTTACCCCATTCTTTACAGTCTTACACTATTTAGTTCTCATCCCCCACTTGCTCCTTTTTTATTCCAGTCTGACTCAGATGCAGCCCTTCTTCTCTGCAAGGTCAAGCTCTTTAGAGCCTTAATTTACAACTGCTTTATCCTTAATCCTATGCCCCTATGCCTTGTCTAGCCGACTGAGTCCTCAATCATCCCCCTTCTCTAATTTCTTTATATCTATGATTCTGTCCTACTGCCTTCCTTGGGCTCAGATTGTTAAGCACTTTAAATATCAGACAGAAGAGACTATATTTTATCCTAGAGGCAACAAGAAGGCACTTCCTGGGAAAGGAAGTGCCATGATCTACCTGTGCTTTAGGAAAATTATTTTGGCAATAGCATGTAGTGAGACCAATAAGAAGGCTATTAAAGTAGCTCAGGCAAGAGAGTAATTAACGACCTGAATTGTAGGATAATGTTTGCGTGGGTGGGAAGAAAGAAGGGAATGGGTGTGAGAGATGTGGAGAGAGAACTGTCAAGGTTTGGCAACTAAATGAATATAAGGAGTGAGAAAGTGGGATAAGTTTAATATAACTGAAGTTATGAATCTGAGATATTGGAAGAATGAGGATGCCTTTGACAGAAATAGAGACATTAGGAAGAGAAATGAGTTTTAGGAAAGAGAATGAGCTCCATTTTAATCATGTTGAATTTGAAATGTCTATGGGGGATCCAGGTGCAGCAAACAGTTGGTGATGCAGAACTCAGCAGAGAGATTAAGACTGGACATGTAGTTTTGGAAGTAATATTCATAGTGATAACTGAACCCACAGGGGATGATGAGACAAGATCACCACAAGGACTCAGATCTAAGCTCTCAAGTAAACCTATGGTTAGGGACAGGAGGATATAGAGGATGATCCAGCAAAGGGGACTAAGAAAGAGCAGTCAGACAAAGAAAGATGAAAAACAGTATATGAAACACCATGGAAAAGAAATATTTAAGAAGAGTATATGGTCAAATGCTACAGAGTTCAACTGACAACTCAGAAAAGGACAATGGATTTACTAATCCAATTTGAGATTCCTAGGCTGTCAGATCAGAAAGTCCTTAGAGATCATCAGGTGCAATCCCCTTATTTTAAGAGTTATCACCTAAGGAGAAACAGGGCTGTGTAGTAGAGAGAGAAACAGTTTCCAATACAGAAGACCTAAGTGCCAGTCCTGCCTGACACAAGCTACCCATGCAACTCTAGGCAAGTTGTTTTTCTCAGTTCTCCAAGCAACTAAGATGATTAAATTATATAAAAATTGCTGGTCTGTCTTAGTAGGGGGAATTTCATCACAAAGAGTTCCATGCTCCAATGAAATCAGATACAAACTCTCCTCTTTATATGTCTGAAAAAGAAAAACAAAACCCTAGAAAGGGAAAGTAGCTTTCCCAAGGTCCCACAGCAACTATGATGAAAGCTAAAAAGTTTCAAATAAACCCAGGTCTTCAGACCCTGAGTTAAGTGTTCTTTCCATTATGCCATGGTCCTATTAGATAAGTAAAAATAATAATAGCTAGCATTTATAGAGTATCTACTATGTGCCAGGCACAAAGCAAAGGACTTTACAATTACCTCATTTGATCCTCACAACACCTGAGGGAGGGAGGTGCTGTTTTATCTCTATTCTACAATCAAAGAAAAGACAAACACAGTTGTGAAATGATTTGCCCAGGATCCCATAGCTAATAAGTACCTGAGGCTGCATTTGACCTCAGGTCTTCCTCACTCCAGGGCCAGCAGTCTATCCACTGAGCCCTCTAACTACCATAGATTACTTAAGAAAATATGCAAAAATTCTAAAATAATAAACTGTTCTCTTGGGCAGAGTAATGAGGCATAAGAGAGGAAGTCTGGCATAGTAGATGTTGTGCAGGGTTTAGAGTTATGAAGATCTGGGTTCAAATGCTTTCTCTGACTTGACAGGTCAGAGAACCTGAGCAGGTCGCTACACCTCTATGTGCCCAAGGCAATTTCCTGGGACTTCCACTAAATCATGGTTGGTTGGTTGGTTGAGAGAATTCCCATAAGGAGTACCTCACCATGACAAAATACTTATGTGAAACCAAAGAGAAAGCACAAGCCAGAATTCTCATCCCTCGCAAACTAAAGTCAATATTAATAATGCCCTTATTATAACACAAAGAAACTTGTTCTAAGTTTTACTGTCAGCATTACTAATATCTCTCATATAATTGGCCTAGCTGGAAGACACCCATTATAATACTAAGAGCAGGTCAATGCCAGGGTAAAGACTATGTAACACACACAGACCTGTAAAATTCAAACACATTCTCTCTCACTAAGAAGCAGTAATGATAGGAAACCTCAGTTCAAACATTTAATTAACAAAAGTGTAAATTATCTTTCTACCTAGGAAATTACTTTTAAAAAAGTTCCAGTGAAGATTATAACAAACTGAAGAAGAATTTCTAATATTCTGGAGATCCAGTATGGAAGAATGTGCTGGAAACTCATCCAGAATAAGAAGAAATCCTGAGGAAGCTCCCAGCTAATTAAAAATAGCCCCAGCTGTGGAGCTCATCAGATCCACCTCTTAGCCAAAGATGTCACTGTTAGTGCTAAGGAAAGAAAGGCCGATATTGTCTAAACTGCAATGTTTCCAACAAACATGTTTCAGCTCTGAAAAAACAGGAAGAAATGAACCAACTCTCCCACAAATCTTTCCACATTAGTCAGTAAAGGAATGTTTGGAGGCATTATCAAGGACTGTTCCAATGGTCATCTGGGAGTAAAACTGTGTCAAAGTAAATGGCCATGTCATAAAAAAGTTCCCCAATATTAGGCTTAAAGGATACATGCTGACTACTTCCACAGCTTGAGTAAAATGCAAGGGAAATTAGTTTCACTGGTGATGTTGCAGAAATTTAGAATAAAGAAGCAAGTACTGGTGAGAGAACATATATCAATCTGCAAAGAAATCATCTTCCAAACATTCATTTATAGTGATTATTTGAAAACTAGACCAAATATTCCTTACTTATTTAATATGATTAAAGTCCCATCTAGTTTAAGAAAGTCTATTTAACCCGTCAGGTATTTGTTAAGTCCCTCAATTTCAGGCTGTGTTCAGGGTCTGAGAATAAAGAATATTTGAACAAATACCATTATAAAGTCCAGTTTGATTCACCAAGGCTATTTCCATGTCCCACTGAGGTGGAAGGGGACATACATATATATGTGTGTGTGTGTGTGTGTATGTATATATGTGTGTACATATACGTACACACACATGGAGAGAGACAGAGGGAACAGGAAATCCTATATAACAACAAGTAATAGGCTACTAAAAGAAGTCTGAACTAAATAGACCTTGAAATAATAATAACCGACAGAGGAAAGAGTTAGTATTTAGAAGTCCTTGACCCCTCACTCCTACTCCTCCAACATATGCACTTAGTTCCCAAATGTTATTTCTGTCTACAATCCACATTCTCTCTCCTATCTTTCTCCTTCTCTAAACTTACGCAACCACACTTCTACTTCAGGCCCTCATCACCTTTCACATCGAGCACTTCTTAAGAAGCCCTGGATCCTAGACTAATGTAACCACCTGCTAATTAGTCTCATTGTCTCCAGTTTCTCCCCATTTCAATCCCTCCTTCACAGGGCTGACAAGCTGATTTTCCTAAAGTACGAATCTGACCACTAACGACCCTATTCAGTAACCTACCTTATAGGATAATATACAAATATATGTTGTTCAGTATTTTAAACCCCTCCCAGCCTGGCCCCAACCAAACTTTCTAGCCTTCTGCACACTATTCCCCTCCATGTACAGCATGGTCCAGGTAACTGGCTTTCCTGTTGTCTTGCATACCCTGAACATCACTTCCTGCCTTTTCATTAGCTACCCCTCATTCCTAGAAGCCCTAGTTTCCTTTAATGTTCAACTCAATTGCCACCTTCTACATGACACATTTCCTGATTCCCCCCACCACTGGTCACACTAACTGCATTCCCTGAAAAAGCACATTCTCTTTGGTATCTCCCACATACGTAGATGTTGTCTCCCCCCATTAGGCTGTAAACTCAAAAGAGGACAAAGGCTTTTCATTTGTATTCCTAGCCCCTGGCACACAGTAGGTGCTTAATAATTACTGATGTACTCTCTGGGGAGGCCTCAGTTTCCTCACCGGTAAAAGGGAGAAGAGATATAGATAAGATAACTCTGAAGTCCTCTTCTACCTCTAAATGACAACATAACACTTAAGAGTTTGTAAAGTACTTTAAGTGCAGAATTAGGGCATAGATAACACAAGCAATTAGTATAACCAATTTACAAATAAGGACAGAGGTGAGAGAGGTTATGACTTACCCTTCATCACAAATTAGTAAATGTCAGCATTGAATGTGAACCTCAATCTTGCTGAATCCAAGTTGAGGACACGGCACAGTACAAAAGAATGCTGACCCTCAAGTCAGAGGACCTGGTTTCAGATCCTGCCCTGACACAACTTGGGTGATCCTGGGCCAGTCATTTATGTTCCCTGAGCCTCAGTTATAAAACAAGAAGGTGGACTAGACAGTCTCAGAAGTCCTTTATAACCACTCATCTATGAAACCATAACTAGCCACTATGCAGCAGAGTGGGTTGAACTGGACAAGCAGAAGAGATGGATGCCCATCAGAAAGACCAAGAAGGGTACCTTTCAGGGACTGAACAGACCTCCTGGAGTAGATGCTCATCTCTTGTGCATGTGACAACTTCAGAGCTAGACTTGACAGAACTTGATTTACTGCAATGGAAAGACTATTGGAGTCAGAAGACATGGGCCCAGGTCCCTACTGGTTCTGGTACTGATTGTGTGGCCATAAGCAAATCATCTAATGTCTCACGTGTAAGAAGAAAAATGATAATCATTTTGCTGCCTACCTCACAAGACTATTGAGGCAAATACTGTATAAATCACAAGCACCACGAGAAGAGTGTTGGAAGGTCTATATTCAAATTACTTCTGTTTAGCTGTAAGACCACATTTGTCTTAGTTTCCTTCTATCTACAAAATGAAAGCACTGGATTAAATGGTGTCTAAGGTCTCTTCCAACTCAAAATCTATGATCTTGTGAACCCCAAGGTTCTAGATCTTAGCAAAATCCTAACTAATTTTCTAGTGAGACTATTGTCTGCTGGGCTGAAGAGCCCAGAACTTACCAACTCTTCACCTCAGCCTTTTCACCAGCTTCCAATGGGAATTTTTTCTGAAGTCTGACACATAATCTTTACCAAAAAGGGCATTTTAAAAATAATTTACTTAATTTCATTTTAAGGACTTGCTAATGTTGTTCAATTGTATCTGACTCTTCATGACCCCATGGACCATATCACATCAATACAGTCCACAGGGTTTTCTTGGCAAAGATATTGGAGAGGTTTGGTATTTCCTTCTCCCAGTAGATTAAGGCAAACAGAGGTTAAGTGATTTGCCTAGGATCACACAGTTGGCACGTGTCTGGGGCTAGATGTGAACTCAGGTCTTCCACTCTCTAGGTCTAGGGTTCTATCCACTGAGCCACCTAGCTAGCCTGAATTAGGATTATCTAAATCACCTAGCCATTATATCTTACAAGAAATGAAATTAATAAAATGGTACAGTGGGAAAAGCATTGAGCTCTAAAATCAAGAAAACTTGGTTTTAAATCCCCATGTGAACATTTACTGGCTGTGTGCCCTTAAGCAAGTTACCTTCTGAGTCTCAGTTTTCTCAAAAATAAAACAGTGATAACAATGCTTACACTACCTACCTCAAAGGGATGTCCTGAAGAAAATGCCTTGGAACCCTAAAGTACTGTTAATCACAGTCATGAATTTCCTACAGGGCCCATTCCTGTTTTCATTTTGGGGAAAGAGGATGAGAAGATAACACCATGAAGTAGAGAGGGCCCTGGATTTGAAGTGAGGACGTGGGCTTCAAATCTGGCTCGCAGCTTCAGCCTCTTCTTTTATAAAATCAAAGAGGTTGAACTGAGATCAGGGGTTCTGAAACTGGGGTCCACAGAGCCCAAAGTTTCATGGAGAGGTTTCAGGGGATCCATGAACTTGAATGGGAAAAAAATTACAGTTATTTCAATATTATTGGTTTCCTTTGTAATCCAAGGCATTTTTTAACACACCTGAAAATAATATTCTGAGAAGGGGTCCACAGGTGTCACTGCAATGCCAAAGAGGTTCATTACACAAAATAGGCTTAGAACCCTTGTCTCCAGTCATACAATGGTTAGCAGGCCTCTTTGATGTGGCCTCCTAATGCAACCCTCCCTCACCTCATACCTAGACTACTAAAATAGCCTTTTGGTTACTCTCCCTACTTCAAGTCTCCCTCCACTCTAGTTCATTCTTTACTCACCTGTCAAACTGATCTTCCTAATGTGCAAGTCTGACCATATCACTTCCCAATTCAATAAACCCTAGTGGCTCCCTATTGTAACCTCCAAAATCAAATATAAAATCTGTTTGGCTATTGAAGCCTGTCACAATGTGGCCCCTTCCTACATTTCTAGTCTTCTTACACTTTATTCTCATTTACATGCGTTTACAATCTAGCAACATATGCCCTCTATAGTTCCTTAAATAGAACACTCCATTTCCTGACTGTCCCTAGAAGGCACTCATTCCTTACCTCTGCCTCTTTGCTTCCTTCAAGACTCAGTTCAAATCCTACCATATGAAAGAGGCCTTTCCTAGTCCCTTGTTACTAAGTACCTTCTCTCTGAGATTACCTCCAATTTACACTATATAGCACTTATATGTACATAATTGCTTGCATGTTGTCTTCCTCATTAGAATATAAATTCCCCTGGAGTAGGGACCACATTTTTGCCTTTCTTTGTGCCCCCATACTTAGTATAGTGCCTTATCCATAGGACCTAATAAAAATGTTTATTGACTAAATTGACTAAGAGCCCTTATATAAATATAAGGAAATATTTTATTCAACTTATTCTTCATTACTAGCCTTAAGACATGAACAACCTGACATTGTCATGTATACTTACCTAAGGGAGAAATGATTTCAATAAGTATCTCCCAACGGACATGGATCACAATCCTCTTGCATGTTCCACCCCACCCCTACCCCGACCCCAATCCCTCAAGATTAGTAGACAGTTTCATGAATTGCTATGGTCAAAAAATGTATCACTGGGTGGCCACTGCTCTAATGATAAGCCCCTTCACACTTAGCAGGCACAGAAGCAGACACCATTCCATATTTGAAGGCTTTCTGGCTTGGTGGAGTCAGAGTTCTTTATGCAATAGCAAAGCCTTCTTCAAGAATGGGGGGTCAAGTTCAACATAATATGGTGTGCTCTCAGGACAGGGGGGAATCGTCAGTTGTTTCCTCCTGTTCATAGCTAAATTCCTGAAGAAAACTGTCCACAATTGGTGCCTCCGCTTTCTCCTTGTTTTCTCCTTAGCTCTCTTCAGTATGGTTTCTAACCTCAACATTCAAATGAAAGTGATCTCTCCAAAGTTACCAATGATCTCTTTTTAAAAAACATTTTTATTTGTTTTAATCAACCAAAATCTACCTTCTCTCTACCCCCCTTTCCCACCCCTCCCATTGAAAACACAAGGAAAACAAAACCCATTAAAACATGTATGGCCAATGTGAACAAATTTCCTACACTGGCTACGTCCAAAAAGAATTTCTCATTCTGCACTGAAGTCTTCCACCTCTCTTATCAGGAGGTGGGGAGCGTGTTCCATCAGGAGTCCTCTGGAATCCTAGTTGATCATTGCGCTGCTGAGTTCAGCACGGTAACACTCCATCACGTTTATTCACTATAACGTAGTCGCCATCCCCTAATCTATCAGCATCATATTCCCGTTCTTCGCCACCTCAAAAAGAGCTAAAATGATTATTGCATATCCTGAGCTTGTTTTCCTTGAAACTAATCCTGAACTTACTCTCTCAACTTTTCCTCCCCTTCTTCTCTTTCCCTATTTCTGTACTCCACTCTCTGTGTATGTGCTTCCTTCTTCTGACCAGTTGAGATCAGAGTGAAATCCAAATGTCAGCAGCTCCCCCAACCCCTCCTCATAATTTATATAGCTATCTACCTGCATATCCTGATTATAGCTTCCGTTTCTCTCCTCTTTCATCATGTATTTCATTCCTCTCTTTCCATTCTTCTCTTAAGATCATCAAGACATAAGAGAATCACTGCCAGGTCTTGTCCAATGAGACTCCCTCTATGACACCGGTTGTTAGGGTTCAGAGAAAACACATTTCTTCATATTTAAATGTAATCAGTTTATCTTTGTTTAGTCCTTTTGTCATTGTTTATTCACATTTAATTTTTAATGTTTCTCTTTACTGCTGTGACTCAACTTCATATTTCCTGAACAACTCTGGTCTTTCCATCAGGAATACTTGAAAATCCTCTATTTCATTACAATTCCATTTCTTCCCCCTTCCTGAGTTTTGCTGGGTAAGTTATTCTTAGTTGTAAGTCCAGACATATCCTCTGCCTTCTGGAATACTAAATTTCAAGCTCTCTGCTCCTTTAGAGTGCTGTAGTGATTGATTTCTTTCTTTCTTGCTGTTTGCAGTATTTTTTTCTTTTACACTGGACTTTGGTGGGGCTTTTTTAACCTGGTGTTTTCTTTTACCGGGAAACACGGGTTAATGGTGAAAACTCTTTGGAGTTTTCATTTTAGAGTTTCTTTCAAAAGTTGAATTTTTTTTCTATTTCTACTTTGACCTCTGGTTCTAAAAGAACTATGCAGTTCTCTTTTAAGATTTCCTAAAATATGAGGTCTTTTTGGTCATGGCATTCACTAATTCTTAATTTTTTTCTTCTCAATCTGTTTTCCAGGTCAATTGTTTTTGATATAAGATAACTTATATTTAATCCTATTTTCTATTTGGTCCACTCTAATTTTCAGGGAATTTACTGCTTGAGCAAAGTTTTGTACCTCTTGTTCTCTAGGCCATTAATTTCCCTTCCAAGTCTTTCTTCCATACCTCTCATTTCTGTTCCAACTTTTTCTTCAACTGTTCTCATTCTACTTATAAGAACATTTTAACTCTTTAAAAAAAAATCTTGCTTTGTCTCTTCCAGGCATTCTATAATTGAGTTTGTGTTTGAACTGTGTTTTTCACTGAGGCTTTGCTCATAGATGTAGTGGAATCATCCTCTTCTTCTAGATTTGAATCTCAAGTTTCCCTGCCACCATAATAGCTCTTTTAAAAACATGGATAATGGACAGTTTCGCTATAATTCCTTCCTATGCCTTCCTTATTCCTTCTACACCAGGAGTTCTTATCTTTTGTATGTCCTAGATCCCTTTGGCAGTCAGTCTGATGAAGCCTATAGTTCCTTCTCACAAGAATATTTTCAAACACATAAAGTAAAGTACACAGGATCACAAAGAAAGAAACCAGTTATATTGAAATAGAAATGCAATTTGGCAGGGACTCTTTCACTTCTGCCTTTGTATCCCCAACACCTAGGAGTACCTGACACACAATAGGTGTTTAATAAATGCTTGCTAAATGATTGATCTAGAATGTGGAAACTGGTACCAGTCATAAGGGATAACTGGGGAGGTTGGGGGGGGGGGAGAGAAGGAAAAGAAAAGAAGAAAAAAATGTTACTGAGAGCATTCAACATCCTCTACAGTTTGGCAATATCCTGCTTTTTAGGCCTTATCTCACTTTCCTGAGGCACTCTAAATGCCTACTAGCTCAGTTGTTCTTAATTTGATAGCCACAGACCTCCCAGGACCATAGTCAGATTTTAGGGAATCCATGAAACTGATTGGGAAAAAAATGTTACTTTATTTTCACTAAGTTCTCAATGAAATTTAGCATTTCCTTCAATTCTAAAAGTGGGTAACAAACCATAGTAATATTAGCTGTACTTGTGATTTGTCTTCAATAGAAATCAGATACTTTCATATGACATCACATCATGACTGAAAATATAACCTTGTCAAAGACCATTCCAGTTTAATGTTCTTATTTAACCTAAACAACAAAAGCCTCTAAACACTGATATGTCTTTAGAAAATAAAATATAGAAATTTAGAAAATAAAATTTTAGCTTGCCTATATTTTAAATGCAATCACTGTCTTATTTTAACGTATTTATAAAATATATAATCCTAGATTACAAATTTGTCT
>CM053773.1:207471563-207486563 GCA_028658325.1 Potorous gilbertii | reverse complement strand
TAGTTCAATACTGTTTCAATCTCTAAGTCTTAATTTCACCTCCACTTCCTGGGGTACAAGCTTGTCAAGTGCCTCCCTTCTGTTTCTGTTCACCTCAAGCCCGTTTCTCATCTTCTGTCCGCTCTGCAGCTTCCCTCCCCCTCTTCCCTGCCCTGGCCATTTAGGCCTTGGCATCCTCCCTACTTGTCATGTGGAGGTTATCCAGCTTGTAAAAGTCCCTGAGCTGGTGGGCTGCAGCATTCCAGGTCCCATCCAAAAACACTTGTCCATTGGTGCCAGGATCCAGGTTGGAGGAGAAGCTGCAGTTGCAGGTGACCAATATAGAACCCATGCTATGGACCAAGATTACAGGACATTTGGTCAGGGGACCCAATTGCCCTTCCCAATGTGGCCTTGGTCTTCAAAGTTAACAACACTGATGTGAGTTGAGGTGGTTTTCTTTCCTGTAGCCTAGAGAGGCAAGGTGAGAGGACTCCACAAAACCTCAGTGATCAATTGATCAATCAACTAGTATTTACTGAATACCTACTGTTGAGGTTCAGGGGTGCCAGGGAACCCTGAAATACCGACACGCTGGGTCCTGCTCGGATGAATTCGACACAAGCCTTCTTAAAGCCAAAGAAAAACCAAGTTTATTAAAGATTTGCCACCTTGGGTTGACTCTTAAGGAGCCTGTTTGAACACTTGTATTGCAAAGTAGGCCAAATAGAATCTCAGCAGAGTCTGAGCTGGATTGAATCTCCCTTCAGGGAGGCAAGATGGACCTTACATGCAGAAAAAGACTGAGGGAAGAATCCAGGTGCTGCCATCTCCTCTGGGGCTCCCGGAATGTACTCCCAGGCAGTACAGATAGACTCTAGGGAGGATCTTGATGGAAGTGGCTGGTAATAAGATCAAAGGGAGGAATATCAAAGGAATGCTAAATAGAAGATAGGGAGTATCTGACTTGGGAGAAATGGAAGGGGAATTCAAGCAGCGCCCCCAAAGGCCAGACTTTCCGGGGAGCCCTTCAGACAAATGGGACAAAAACCCTCCCAATCCAAGGGAAAAAGGTCTTGGCTTGGGCTTGTACCTTCAGCATTACTATGTGCAAGGTACTGTGCTAGGTATTGGAGAGACATGTTCACCTAATCTAATCTCTGGCAGGGAAAGAACTCTTCTATAATGTCCCTGATGGGTTGCTTTTTCTCTCTTCTGCTCAGCCACCAGTGGTTCTGATTTTAAGGATGTTCTGTCATTAAGTGGAAATCTATCTCCTGTACAACTGCCCCCCCCACCTGCCTTGCCCTTGTTTTCTCCATAAAAGCCCATAGCAGAAGTCTGTTTGTTTTGCTCCATGATGGCATTCCAACACTGGAAGATTTTTCTCCAGTATCCTGTGATAATATTTAATATAAATTTTAGACTTTAATAAGGGCCAAAGTTTGAATTAAGAAGAGCTTGGACCTAATAGTCTCCTTTGTTTAGAGGATGCCTTTTGTCAAGCAAATAGGACTTCCTCACCAGACCCTTCTTCTAGCATCTTAGTGATAAGAGAAAAACACAGATACCTTGGGTTATAACTTCAGCTTTGTCAACTCTGTTAAGATACCACAACTTCAAAGGCCTGTTAGGACAGGATCTGTTATCTGGGTGATGGGACTTTGTCTTTTTTCCTTATCTTAAATCACAAAGGCGTGCTACGGAAGGAAGATGCCCATAGCCTGGGATCATTAAACCCAATTGATACCACTTTGTTTACAATGTGTTTGTCTAAGAGAACTTCCTCCTGGGAAAATGTACTTAAACAGTCAATTTCTGTACTAAGTCAGCCAGTTCTGATCCTGGCTCCATAGTGCTATGTAACCTTATCTTTTGGGGGAATTATTTAATTAATTAAATCATAAAATGTATGCATTGAGCCTGTTGCCTTTTCCTTAACCAAGTTTTCAGGTCAACACCTGAGACGGCAGAATCATCGAATCTAAGCATTGGGAGGGAACTCAGTGGCCACCTAGACCTGTACGCCTCAACAACATCCCTGACAAGCATACTCCATTCTCTGTCTACCCCCCAATATGCCTGTGACACAGTGAGGAAAACCACCAATTGAATTGTTTCAACTTATCCTCACAGTACAAGGTTCAGAGTTTCCTTCCCCTTCCTCCACACTGTCCTCTGATCCTCCTGAAATGTGGTGACCAGAACTGGAGTCAACCTTCTTGATGGGATCCATTTGGGACAGAGGGCCCAGTGCCTCCATCTCCCTGATCTGGGACCCTATTTTTTTATTCATGAGGCCTGAGGTGGTGTCAGCTGTCCTGACTGTACTCCCTTTTCTCCAGGACTATCCAGAAACACAGAGCAGGTGGAAGTCACCTGAGAGGAAGTGATCGCAGTCAGGGCAGGCACCAAGTCTGGCCTAGGACACAATTCTCTGCGGCATATAGTCTACAACCTTACACAAACAAGGTGTCCTCAGCCCTGAATGTTTACTCTAAAATTCTGATGGTTAGAATCACACAGGAGCAAAGATTTAGGCTTGGAAGGGACCCCACTGATTACCAAGTCCTATGACACAGAAGAGAGACCACTGGCTCTGGGTCTGATGACAGAAGATCTGAATTCAAATCCTGCCTCTGACACTCACGACTACCTTGATCAGCCTCACCTTCCTTATAGGTAAACTGAGAAGGCTGGATTAAATGGCTTGTGAGCTTTTTAGGTTTCTTCCAGATCAACAATTCTCTGTGTGTCTCTGTCTCTCTCCCTGTTTCTCCCCTTCTGTGTGTGTGTGTGTGTGTGTGTCTGTCTGTCTGTCTGTCTCTCTCTGTCTCCTTCTTGCTTTTTCTGTCCATGTGTGTACTTGTGTCTGTTGGTCTTGTCTCTCTTCCTGCAGTGGAACTGTGGTTCAAACCTTGATCCTTTAATCAGAATCTGAAGGCATTAAAGAAGTTGAGGGGCAAAATATAAGTGTTAACTGTGGGTATTTGCGGTATTTTTTGAGAGGGTTGTGTAACATTAAACCATCAGTACTTACAAATTCATGAGCTCACAATAGTTTATGAGCTTGACTGAAAAAGCAAAATCAAGTACTGACAAGATGGGATACAAAGCATGGACACGGGTGGTGGTGGGGGAGAGAAGGGATGGAAAGGGAGAGGGAGACGAGATGGGGAACCAAATCTGAAGTAGATTGAACACCCTAGGGAGGCATATAGGAGGGGAGAGGGCAGGGGATATTGAAGTCAATGCGGGGAGAGATGAAGGGGAGGGCGATGAGGAGATGGGACTCCAGTCATCCAGGGTTATATCTTGCCAAGAGACAAATTTATTTTGATGAAAGGAAAAACAGTTACAGTTTCCCCAAAGTGGAAAGGACAACCTTGGGAATTCTTTCTTCCTAGAGGTCTTTAGACAGGAGATGGATGATCATTTGTCAGTCATGTGGTATTAAGGACCTTCATTCAGGTCTAAGTTGCTCTCAACATCTTCTGTGGTTCATTGCAATCCACCTGAGCCCTGCCACTAGGCCCCGCTGTGGAGGGACTAGGCCTGAGGTCCAGAGTTCCCATTAATGCCTTCTCCTACCTCTGGACTCTTACCGTCCCCATCCCTTCTGGTTACACACAAAGCTCAGACACTTCTGCCATCTGTACCCTTGGCCCACATCAGTAAGATCCCTATCAACTCATGCTTTCCCCCATTACGCTGATCCCTATTTTTCTTCCTTCAACCATTCATTCATCCATCCATCAGTCCATGTGTCCATCCATCCATTCACATGTCAGTCTGCCAATCCATGCGTATTTCTATGTATCAGTCTGTCTGTCTGTCTACCTATCTATTGATCTATCTATGTATCCATCCACTCATTCATCCTACTGACAAATATTTATTAGCCAAATATCATATGGGGCTATGAGAAAGACAGGAAAATAAATGTCACATACTCCTTGCTTTCAAGGAGTTTTCATTCGAATATCAGAGCAACCAATGAGAGAGAAGTAAGTACAAATGAGCAGGCTAAATGATGGAGTGGATAAAGCATGGGACCTGAAGTTAGGAAGACCTGGAAGAAATTCTGCCTTAGAGACTTGCAAGCTGTGTAACCCTGGACAAGTCACTTGACCCCGCTCAGCTTTAGTTTTCTCATCTCTAAGGTGGGGATAAAAATAGCACCTGCCTAACGAAGTAATTATCAAGATGACCTTAAAAGGGCTATGGAAATATTAACTATGATTTTGAGAAGCCTGGACAAAGGGCTATGAGAAATTTTAAGACAGATCGCCTTTATTTGGGGACAGGAAGGAAAGGACTGGGAAAGATTCTTGGAGGAAATTGACTCCTGAGCAAAACCACTACTAGTAATTTTTGCATATGAGGCAATGGGGACAATTGTGTGTGTGGGGGGAGTTATTAGGGGAAGAAAGTACTTCCTGGAACAATGTTAGCACGCATACTTATGCGTACACTTACATGTTTGTGGTAGATGAGACCAGGCAAAGGAGGAGGTGGCTCAGGGCACATTTACTTGCACCATCTAAATTCCCTAGCTGCAGGAAGGTGGAGATGTACCCCAACTGGAAATTGCCACTAGGGGGCAGGATCAAACCACTGAGGCCGTGGAGGAGGGATTGTGCTGAACAAGGCTCGTGGTGCCCTGGAACAAAGCTCCAGTGGTCCCTTTCTAGTTACGTCTCTGTACCACAGTTGGGTCTACAGAGAAGGGAGAGATTTTTGACAGGAGGAAGACATTTCAGACATGGAATAAGTATGAGAGCAAAAGCATGGAGATAAGAGGGTAGGATACGAATTGGGGGCAGACTGGTTCAGTCTGGTTGGAATATAGAAAGAACATGAGAAGGAACCCCTGTGCATCCCTCCACTCTGTAGTCTCCCTTCTCACCAGTGATCTGGGGTTTCTCTCTCCCCCTCCATAGGACAATATCAAGTCCACCCCCAAATGATAATATTTTTGACGTCACTTACTCTGAAAGAGCTTTGTGGCACTTTCTCCTACACTAGCATTCATTCTCAGCTTTGGCTCTGCATGTCCAATGGAGGAGCAGAGGATTCCTTTTCCTGCCCCATTTATTCTCTGGGCTTGTATACCTCAGCCTCAGAAATACCTGGAGTCAAATTCTGTCTCTGATCCATGCTGGCTACGTAATCCTGGGAAAAGCACTTAAGTTCTAGGGGCCAGGTAGCTCTCCAAGACAATGGGATTATAGGACAAGTGGTATCTACTTTGGTGGGAGGAAGAGGAGAGGGAAAGAGAGAGAAAGAGGAAAAGGAGAGGTGAGATAGAGAATGGGGAGGAAGAGAGAGACATATATGGCTGGGAAGGGGGATAGAGAGGGAAGAGGGGGAGGGGAGAGAAGAGACAGAGACAGTCAGAGAAAGAGAGACAGAGGGACAGAGAGACAGAAAGAAAGAGACCAAGAGAGAGAGAGACAGACAGAAACAGAGACAGAAAAACAGAGAGAGACAGAGACAGAGACAGAGACTGAGCGCCTGGACCTATCCTCATAGCAACTTTTTGAGTTCCCAGAATGGATCACCAGAGCTTCCTCAAACTCTCTTTGGGTGCCTGGGGAGGGGAAAGGAGCAGGGCCAGGGACACACTCTGGTTTACCACACTACTCTTTATTTCAGATGACACAGCTATACTCAGGCAGCTAGCTCTACTGCCTCATCACAGGCCTCAGGTAACTCTGGCCAGGAAATCATGCCCCCCCCCAACTATCCATCTCCCTCCCCCTTCCTCCCACTGCTCTAGTGCTGGCACTTAATGGATAATTGATTGCTCTTCCCCTACCCCTGCCAACCCCATCATTGGCTCCATCTGGGCCAGCCTGCCTGCTGACTTCTGACAGACCTAAGATCTATGATCTAAGACTCCTTGGGGACACTCAGGGCAAGACCAGCTCTGGACAGGCCAGATTTATCTCCAGTGCCCTTGTGAAGAGACAAGAAAAGAGACTGGGCACAGCCAATCCTGTCTCAGGCCTTGTCCCTCCTTAGTGGGGCCTAGTGGCAAGGTCCAGATGGATTGCATTGAACCACAAAAGATGTTTAAAGCACCTTAGACCTGAACAAAGGTCCATAATATCACACGGTTGACAAATGGTCATCCATCTTGTGTCTAAAGACCTGTAGTAAGAGAAAACTCCTCTCTTCCCAAGACTGCCTGTTTCATTTTGAGGAAACTCTAACTGTAGAGCTACTCATCATAGCTCCACTTGAAGAGACTTCAAAGGCCATCAAATCCAACCCTCTAACTGTACAGATAAGGAAACTAAGGCCTGGAAGTTTAAGTGATTGTCTAAGGTCCAACAAGTGATACATGAAAGAACCTCTACATCCCTGGTCTATGGCAGTGGAAGGGACTGGGCTAGGACAGAGCTTGAACTTAGTTCTTCATTAGTGGGGATAACATCTGTGTACATGAAACCTCTGACTAATGCCCATCAAGCAAAGATTACAGTATCTTATGACTGGAAAGGACCTCAGAGGTCATCTAGACCAAATTCAATATGAACAAGAATCCTCTTTCCAACATTGCCAACAACCTTTGCTTGAAGACCTCTGGTGAGAGAGAGGGAATCCACAATCATACAAGGCAACCACTTTGCTTCTAATCCCCACAAAAGTTTTCCTTAGATCCACTAATTGCTCCTTATCCTACCTGAGGGTAGGATAGGCAGAACAAATCTAATCATCTTTTCAGTGAGGTTTCCTTGTCTTCTCCCCAACAAGGTTTCTCTTATCTAGGGTAAAGATCACTAGTTCTTCAACCAATCATGATATGATGTGAACTCCATGCTCATCACCTCCCAGTCACCTTCCTCTGGATATTCCTCTTTCCCAAGATTCCTAAAACTTGGTACCTAGCACAGAACACAATACTCCTAAAGTGGTCTAAGCAGGGCAAAGCCCAGCAGACTTATCACCTCTTTAATCTTGGGACAGATTTTCAGCCTAAATCACTTTTTCTTTTTTAGACATTCCCACTGTTCCTGCATGAGGAATTTGCAATCCAAATGAAATTCCAAGCTCTTTTCAGACAGACTACTGCTACTTTTTTCAAATTGATTTAAAAAAAAAAACTTGAATGCATGACTTTACATTTATCTACATTAAATTTTATCTTAATCAATTCAGCCCATCCTATCTTTGTCATCCAGTGGGTTAGTACACCCCTTCCAGCTTTGTACTTTTTGCAAATTTGATGAAGAATGCTCCATATGACTTTAAGTAGCTAATAAAAATGTAAAATAGCACAGGGCCAAGCACAGATTCCTGGCAATTCCACTGGAGATCTGCTTCCAACTTGACACTGAATCATTAACCCTCTATGGACCTGATTACTTTTGAATATGGCTATATATGAGCATCTATGACCAACTATGGAAAGTGGATAGACTACTGAGCCTGGAGTTAGGACGACTTGAGTTCAAATTTGACCTACTAACTGTGACCTTGGACAAATCACTTAACCCTGTCTGCCTCAATTTTCTCTTCTAGAGAAAGAGCTAGAGAAGGAAATGGTAAACTCCACTATCTTTATGAAGAAAACCCCAAATGGGGTCATTGAGGAGTAGGACACGACTGAAGAATGATTCAACAACAAAAAATGATCATCCAGACATCTCTCCATTTTACCCAAAGGAGAGCATGAGGCACTACCTCAAATGCTTTTCTAATACCTGGGTAAACTATGTCCATGGTCCTCCTCTGATCTACCACGTTAGTAACCCTGCCAAAGAAAGATATAAAGTTAGTCTGGCATGACCTGTTCTTGATGAAGCCATGGTAGGTCTTTGTGATCACTGCTTCCTTTTCTAAATTATGACTAACGATCCCTTAAATATTGTATTAAAGAATTTTGCAGGAATTGAAGTTAGGTTCAGTAACTTATACTTTTTAGACTCCATTCCCTTAAAAATAGTGGGGATGTTTCTTTTCTTTAATCCTATGGTACAACTCCCATTCTTCATGATTCGTTTCTTGTTTTTCTTCACAGCCTTTCAAAGATCACTGACAGTAGCTCATCAATTACATCTGATTCTTTTGGTTTTGTAGGATATAGTTTTCTGATGAATGAAAGAGCAGTGAGGTACCCTCTTTCTACCTGCCTACTTGTGTTGGCTGCCAATTCCTTTTTAGCCATTTTGTCCTGTCCTATCCAGACCAAAGATCATCCCCTTTGGCAGTGAAAAAAGGGGAAAAAAACCAAGTTGAGGAGCTACGCTGTCTCTCTCTCATCTGCTATACTTGTCCCATCTGCTCCAAGCAGTGCTCCTATCATCCCTTCTTTTAGCCTCCTCCTCTTTTTCTCAAAAATATCTTCCAAGTCCTTATTGTTGCTCTTAGTCTTCCTTGGAATTCTTGATGCATTTAGATATTTAGCACCTCTGACACTTCATTTAGTATTACACCATGTTTTTTTTTAAATGACTTTGAAAAATTCTAGTTGGTTGGTGAGTTCCCTGCATATTCAAATTGTTCTTTCCATTTTCTTCCTTATCATGATGGTTTGTTTAGAATTCATTCTTGAGAACTAGCTAGTCCTCCTGAGATGGCTTCCCCCACAGATTTCTAGGCCATGAGATTCCACCTTTCCTTCCTCGTAGCCTTGTGAAATCCACTGTCCTAAAGACAGGTGCATGACAAACTACTCCTTCTTCTTTCCTCAAGCACAGAAGGATTACTTACCTCCCTGAGATTGTCATCATGCCCACTCTAACATCGAATTCCTCCTTCTTGGTGAGAATGATACACAGGGAAGTAGATTCCTTTCAATCATTCTTCTATCTTTTGAAGCACAAAAGGCCATTAGTTGTTAGGCTTGGGCCAGCAAAGAGCTCCAGTGGATGCCTGTATGATGGAAGCCTCCATGTTATATTATGCCTGCGTACGAGGCACATAATCTTCTTTCTTCTAAATCTTTGTCTATTGTCTTTTTCTGCTCAAGCAGTCTGTAGTATACTGGGATGGTATTCCTTTCTCTCCTCATTGACCTTCACCCAAAAGCTCTCCACATGCTTCTCCCCTTTGGTTCCTGGATTTCCTAATGATAGCTCAGCTGTGATTACTGCCAAATGCAGCATAGAAAATGCACGCAGTCACAGAGGAAAGCCCAACCAACAGTAATCGATCTGTGGCCCCAGCTAAAGAGTTCCAGGCTTGTGATGGCTTCTCAAAGTCTTGGGTAAGACATGAAAAGGCATTCTTTTAGGTAATGGAAGTAGGGACATTGAATAGAATTTTCTCAGTCATAAACCTTCTTTTATAATAACCAAATTTATGCCATACATTCAACAAATATTCACTATCTATAGCTTACAGAGAACTGTACTTAGAGAAATACAAAGCACAAAGTTTGGATAAGACAACAACTTCATGGGGCTAAGAGTCTAGTAAGAGAATTAAGACAGACACAGGGGATACTTAATACTCTATTACATGACAGAAGAGGTACTATGCAAAGACCCAGGGGAATGGTTGTTATGAACTTGGGCTATTGGTCCAGGGGAGGGAAAACAGAGAAAGTTTCCTGGAGGATGTGATATTTGTGGGAGAGTTTAAAGGTTGGGTAGGAGTTCAGTATGTAAAGAAGGGAAATGAGGACATACTAAATCTAGTATGAACTTGAACTTTATTCAATAGGTAAGCACTAGAGAGCTTTAAGCAGAGGAGAAACATGTGCAAATCTATATGTAAGGATCCTATTTACACAGGTTCATGTCCTGTCTCTGAGCTAATATATGTCCTCTTCCCTTCCATTTCTTTCTACTTAAGACATCCATAAGTGATGACAGCCAAAGATTAGCCAACAAGAAACTTGGATGAGTGGGGGTGGCCACTACCTTGCAAGCTACCTTGTCTTGGGTGTCTCTCTGCAGTGCTTGGTACTCTGGGGATGTGGGGTCAGGATTGCTAAGGCTGCAATTGATAATTCTGAAATCAAGCTGGTATTCCCCTTGTCCAGGGGTACTCCGGGATGAGTAGCCTAGAGTTAGAGACAGGAACGGTTCATAGGATCATTAGACTCTGAGCAGGAATGGTCTTTAGTCAAACCTCACTTTACAGATGAAGAAACTGAGAGCACTCAGGGAACGGGACTTGGACAGATCATGTCACAAGTGACAGAGTTAGGATTTGAACTTGGGTTCTCTTGATTTTAAATCTAGCATTCTTGCTTTCAGCATGCTTTCTTCAGGAAGTTTTGGCCAGAGATAGGGACCCCACAAAAATATACTGGCAACCTGAGATTGATACTAAGCCAACTTTGTTGGAAATCAATATCAGAGATGAAGGGCTGGGGACAGGACTGAATGTATCTGGCCCACTCACTTTTATTGTTTTGTTTTAAAACTTTGTTCAAGTTGTCTTGGAGTCTTTTTGTTTTTATATTATATTTATTTCCAAATATAGCCTTCCCCTCCCCTAATCTGAGAGTCTCCTTTGTAATAAAGTTTTTAAAAATCAGTTTAACAAAACCAACTAACATTGTGACCTCATCTGACAGGTCACTCACTCACATTCCCCCATCTCAACTCTTCTATGGGCCAACATTTGATCAAAATAATTTTATAGAGATGAATTTTGAGATTTTTATTCATTTCATTTACATTGCTGCAGCTGCTGTGTATATTGTTTTCCTGGTTCAGTTACTTGACAGTACATCTGTTTTATGCATTTTCCCATATGTCTCTGAATTCTTCATATTGATCCTAACTTATTTGCCTCCCCATCTTACCAGCAAGTATCCTTCAGTATATTCCAAGAGAGCGAGTATTGCTTGTGGTAGGGGAGATGTTTTTATTTGTTAGGGGAAAGGGGAGATACAAGTTAGGGAAGCAGCAGCCCCAGTCAAGCCTGGAACATCAATTTTCCTCGCCTTTGAGAAGTAATGACACTTTTGTTTTATCTGCACAGCAAAGATGTATTTTAAAAAATTAAACCAAATTTAGATTAATTAGAATTTTAACATTTTATTGTGGCTACGGGGGAGTAGGGGGAGAAGCAAGGGGAAGTGAAGATATGCCTGAGGGTGTTACCTAATCAGAGCTTGGATTCACTTCAGCAGAGAGGAACAGCAGCTTGCTGACTCATGTTCGAGCTGATAGCAACACAGAATCTCAGTCATCTAACTCCTGAACTAATAATCCTGCTACTAGTCTACAACAAGGGGTCACAGAGTGAGGGGGATTTGGAGGAAGGTAAGAAAGCCCCAAAGCGATAATGACAAAAAACTTATTCCCCAAACTTTGTCACTGGAATAAGAGTGCCTGCTCACCATTGAGGCAGAGGCTGTCTTTTTCCAATGTTTAAGGTCCTAGTTTAGTGAGACTATGAATTTGGTTGCTCAATTCCTGGTAAACCCTCTGTGTCAAATACTGGGCTGGTGGGGTCTCTCTGCTGGACACATATAGCATCCACTCTAGTTACTGACCCATCCTTCTCAAGTCTATGAAAAGAGACATTGAATGTGACATAGTGCTGATATGGGTGCTGCAAAAGCTGACAGGAATCATACTTTCTGGGGAAAGGGAAGTTGCAATGCAAGATTGTAGGTTTCCTGGGGGAACTGTGGCACAAAGGCTATAGAAGATTGGATGATATGCCCGAGGCGACTTGGAATAAGTGACACTGATTAGGATGACTGGCAAACTCCCATGAGCTGTAAGGGCAGGTACCCAGAGGAAAGAAACTATCTCTTCAAGAGGGAGCTTGTCCTGCACAGTGACTGAAAACCTTGGACCAGGGGATGAGGATTAAAAGCACTTTGGGAATTAGACAATCGGGGTATTGGAGACCAAGGAGAAGCATGGAGGGAAGTCTAGTATGAGATGGAGGTATACTCTAGGGATCATAGGAGAGAAGCCTCCCAAATTCCCAACTATCAGCCTCTAGGGCCTTACTGCAGAGAGATCAGTACACATCCAGCATAATGCAGACCAATGCTGCTATTTCTGAACAAGGGACTCAGCTGACAAGGGAAGGTGATTAGAGACTGCTCAGACAAGTAAAAGATGACTAAGAAAAGAAGTGCAAAATCTCAGCAGTTGTTGAAGGGTCCCTTCTTTGTTGTTAAATTTGTTAGAAGCTGGGGGTCCCATATCTGTAGTGTAGGGTAACTTAGTGATGGTGAAATTCAGCATAAAAGGTTGCAGTCTGTGGTCAATGGCTGCAAGAATAAAGGGAGAAAAATGACCATGTCTGAGCTTTGGAGAGTTCAGGGACCATGAGAGGGGAAAAGGATGCTTCTAGCCCTGGCCTTCATTGCCAAGGCCAAGACCTTGTCCACAGAGTACCACAGGCTTTCATTTTCCTTGCCTTTTGAGTGAGAGACAAGATAGCAAGTTCCCACATGACTGTTCTGTTGAGGTATAAGATCAACAGCTTGAAAGTGAAATCTTTTCTGGCCTTTGTGATCTGGGACTCTGGTGCAATACACCGAGCTGTGCCCGGTTTAGTAGATGGATGATGGAAGTCTGGAAAGACCTGGAGTTGGTCTCTCTTTTAGAGAGTCCCATGGGACTAGGTGAGTCCTCTCCAGGGGATTGATGGTTCCCCTTTCTTACCCATCCAGTGTCCAGGTCTTGTGGGTCCCAGAGGGATTTTAGGTAGTGGTATTGTTGTTAGGACAGGAGCTGCAGAAAGGAATGTAATTAGATATGGACTAAGACCATGGTTACAAAATGAAACAGGGCTTTTGGGCAAAGGCACAGGATGCCACAAATAGATGATGCTAAATAAATACTTGTATAATGGAGGATTGAGCAAACGGTGTGTGTGTGTGCGCGCGCGCGTGTGTGTGTGTGTGTGTGTGTGTGTGTGTGGGTGTATCTTACAGCTGAAGATCATCAGATGAAGTATAATCTCAGTGACTTAATTCATAAGGGAAATGGAATCCAGGACTACTAGGTATTTCATGAGCTGATTTTCCAGCACATACTGCTCTTTCCCAGAGAGCTGAAGTTTGCTGACCCCTATCCCTGAACTCTCTGGGGGTAAGTTTGAAAAGTAATCACCACCCAACCTCTGACAGGGGAATCAGGAAGCCAATGGCTATGGTTCTAATACTGAGAAGGGATCAAAAGACCCAGAGGTATGGGGTTTCTTCCTCACAGCATCTTAGCCTTCTGATGGAGGAATTGAGAAACCCATGGTCATGCACCTATACTGACAAGGGATGAAAGGACCCAAAAATCTGGGATTTCTTCCTCACAGAACCTTAACAATGGAAGGGGCTTACAGAGGGCACCAAGCCCAAGGATACTTTCTATAGTATCTCCCGAAAAAAAGTCATCTTGCCTTTTTGATAAGATTCAGTAATGAGGAACTGACTACCCTCTGATGCAATCTGCTTTTTTTTGGGGACACATTTCTCATGACCCTTGAGTGGGTTGTAGAGATTTTTTTCAAGCAAAAGCTGCTACTGCACACACTATCTCCCTGGTGCCAAAGCCCAGTTTCCAGATGGCCCAGGACTCAAAGGGGATTTGGTTGATACAAACACTTACTGATACCCAGTTGGGGCAGATTTTGTTCATTGTAACCTGGAAACCAAAAGGTGAATGATGAAACGTGGAACAAAGGATAAAAAAATAAAATTCAATTCAATTCAACAAGTACCTACCATGGTCTGCACTGGGCTAGGTACTGAGGACACAATGACAAAATTTAAAAGTTTCTGCCCTCAAGAAGCTTATATCTTCTCAGGAAAAGGAAGAGGTCACCCATGAGACTCAACAGGACAATTGGACTAAGGAATCAGTTTGTTCTGCATGAGTACCTGTGGGGAGAGGGCTGTGCACTTAAAAGAGAAGTTTCCTGTCTACCCCCTAAATCTCTGACTTGAACAGTTCTGGTAGGAAAAAAATCTAGTGTAGGAAATTAAGTAAATCATTCTTGTTTTTCCTTTGCCTGTGGGAAACAGAGAAAGGCAAACCCTTCCAGTGTTTGTCCTAAAAGTCTCCACGTTCCTCTTCCCAGCCTTCTGACTTATAGGCCAGAATATACCAAGAACAAAGGTAAGATGAGCTAGATCCAGAATCCTTCATAGTTTTCCTTCTTAAACTCTCTAAAAGGTCTTAGAGGCCTCTAGTCCAATCAGTGTCTGGAGCAATAATCTCCCAGGCAGCAATCTCAACAAATGTATAGGAACAATCTAGCAAGGATGGAGAGCAGGGAGGGTTTTATAGTGACTTGCATGCAATGTATGATGTTCACTTTTTTGTTGTGCCTAATTGACAGCTATTCTTGCTCAAAAGTGAAAGCTGAAGCAGTACCAAATCTCAAACTGTTTTACAAAGTGGTGATCATCGAAACAACCTGTTAGTGACTAAGAAATAGACTGACGGATAGATTAGTTATACAATACACAACAGTGACCAAAGTAAGGAAGATTTGAGAAGTTAGTAGCTGGTTAAGAAGATGATCTTCTAGAATGGGTTTTAGATTATAGGATAATAACTTAAAATATGGGAATTAATATCTCTAAGTGTCTGAGAGCTTATTTAAACTCAAGTCTGCCTGACTCCAGGCCCAGTTCTCTATTCATTGTACTGCCCAGCTGTTCCCAAAAGAGCCTGAAGCTGAAAAAGAAGGGAAAACATTGTATCCACATGGTAAAATAGATATTGGATAGAGTAGCCACAATTTTGGGAGATTAGCAGTAGCAACACGCACCAATTCATAAGAGTCAAAAATATTAGAAAGGAACCTGGAATAAAACCTGTAGCCTCAAATGTGTCTACACAAATGAACAAGCCAGGTGAACTAGAGAGCTTACTTTTATGCAAGGAGGCAAACTTGACTCTATAAATATCACTTGGATTTGATGCCATGGGACCCATGATGGGAACATGATTCAGAAAAGGCAGATCTTGTTCTCAAGGAACAGGCAGATGATGTGAAGTATCGGTATGTGTTAGGAATGACAAATTCATAAGTAAGTGCAGGAATCAGATGGAGGAAGTATGATGGAGAACATTCTATAAATAT
>CM053773.1:207422306-207471063 GCA_028658325.1 Potorous gilbertii | reverse complement strand
TCACAAAATCTCTAGTCTCTGATTCAGAATTTCTTTGATGTGAGAAATAACTCCTTCAGGCTCGGGAAGGATGAAGATAAAAGAAAAGTTTATTAACAGGACTGCAGTGGTGGTTGTCTCATAAAATAGACATACCCTACAGAAACAAAAGTAACCCTTAAAAGCCTATAACCAATCACAAACTCCCTCGTCTGCCTTCCCATTGGCTGGGTAATAAAGGCATATAATCTTCCAATATTCCCACTATATGCCTACTGAAACATTTTCCCCTCTCACTATATGTATAGTATGGCCATTCAAATGAATCTTTAGCCCTCCCAGAGGAGCAGAATTTAATATTCATAAGCACATTATGCAGGAGCATTTCAAGCAAGACTGGTACTCTACTTAGCTGACTTCTATCCTTGAAACAAGATAAAAATAAGTTGGATGTTTGCTTGCCTGTTATCTTCTGGGTGAGACAACTCCTTCGTAATGTCTCCCATTCTACCAATGGTTATTCTGAATCTTTGGAAACACCTTTCTCCATTATATCTCTCAATTTTCCCTCTTCTTCTGCTAGAAGATAATCTAGTACTAGTCTATTTTGTTAGTGTCTTCTACAATCAATTTATTTTCCTGCATTTGCTGTAAGTCAAAAGACTTTCTGGTATGCATAGATCCCCTGGATCTCAAAAGTCACATATTACATAATTTCTTGGAAACAAAAGTTTTCATCATTCCTCACATTTGGTGTCCAGCCTTTACCATTCAACTAGAAGGTAAGCTCTCTGAGAATAAGGACTGTTGTGTTTTTCTCTATCTGTTTCCCTAGCAACCGTGGCTTAAAAAACCATTTTCTGAATTTAAAGGAATTGAATGACCATTTCCTTTCCATTCCCACTGGTGGTCCTGAAGGGGTGCTTGGTTGCACGTACTTGGGCCCCAATTCTAAAATCACATTTCTCTTTAAAAATCACATTTCTTCCTAGCCTCAAAATACTACCTCAGGCAGTTTCTCCCCAGTCCAAGGACACAGCTTGCCCTAGCAGAAACCCTTATCTCCCTTCCTGCTAGAGTAGGCAGTTGTACCTATAGAATTTATCAGTTAGAGCCAGCTGCATACAAATTGAACTGGCTGTGTACTGGGTCATAATAACATTTACTACTCACTGACCAATCATATGTATTCTAGACTTAGACATACCTATACTCCCTTACATTTATCTTGTCTAACAAGACATTGAGGAAAGAAGCCTGATTTTTCCTGCTCAGCCCTGATCGTTGGTTGGTTGACTTATTGATGTTTCAGGCCTAAAACCACACCTCCAGGTAGTCCCACCTTGGGTTATTTCCCGAAGAATTCTGG
The DNA here is from genome assembly GCA_028658325.1 of Potorous gilbertii. Lineage (NCBI taxonomy): Eukaryota > Metazoa > Chordata > Mammalia > Diprotodontia > Potoroidae > Potorous > Potorous gilbertii. Next base: position 207,469,715 of record CM053773.1, on the reverse strand, counting down.
GTAAAATACCTATGCAGTAGATACCAAAAGTGCATGTTCCTTTAACAACTGACCACTCCTCAACCACTCCCTAATCCCACCCTAAAACATCTAGTGAGCATATTTGGCACAAGTGATACTATAGGACATCCTACATAAACTTTCCCTGTACCCCTTTAAGGTTGCAGGTTTCTTAAGAACTCTTGCTTGCTAAAAAGCATAATAAATCTTTACCTTGACTTCAACAATGCTTGGGTTCATAAATTCTTCTCCAGATGACCTGCCCCTGGTAACTTCATCTTTATGGGGGTCTCACACACCCCTCATCAGTCCTAATCTCTTTATCCAGGATGCGTCATTATTCTCTGAATTGTCCTACCAGATCACTTTCCAGAAAATACTTCTTGAATTGAGTCATTCCTTTCCTCAAACAATTTCAATGGTTTGCCAGTGCCCACAAAATACAGCTCAGATTCAAAGTAAATGTCTTTTGAAACTCCTAGCTTGGCATTTAAGGATCTACACAGCTATACCTCATCAAATCACAGAATTTTCAGAGCTAAAAGAAATCTTAATAACAATCTAGGCATAGAGTATAGCCAAAGGTACACCAGTAAATGTTTAACAACCAGTTCTGCAAAATGGAGGACACCCTTTTACATGAGATGGGCATTATTAACATGTTCTCCATCCATTTCTCAAGTCTAGACAATTAACAAAAAATAAAATAAATAAACCAAGTCATGATTTGTAGTATTTACTGCTTTCTGACACTGTCAATGATCATGCTGAAAAGTTGGTAGTTGGGCTTTCCAAGCAGGAACCAACTGGCTCCAGCATGTCCCTCCATCCAGGCCAAGGCATACCCAAAAAAGGCTCTCCACTGAGACAAGCTCAAGTGGTCCACTAGCTTCTGCTTGAACATCTTCAGTGGAAGGAAACCCACACCTTCTTGAGGATGCTCATTTTACTGTGGAATAGTTCTAATTATAAAGGAGTTTTTCCTTATAGCTAACCCAAGTTTGCCTCTTTCTAATTTCTACCTTAGGTAAGCAAATCTGGTCCCTCTTCCATACCGTACACTTTCAGGCATTTAACATCGCCAGTGATTTTGACAGATATGAGGTGGTGCAAAGACCTTTTACAATCCTGGTTGTTCCATTCTGGATACTCTCTAGCCTATCAATACCCTTCTTATATGTGCAGAGAACTGAACATAATTCTCCAGATGTGGTCTGATCATATTGTGGAACAAATAAGATTATCATCTACTCATTCTCAGGAGCTGTATCTTTTTTTCTTAGTATTGGGGTTAAGTGACTTGCCCAGGGTCACCCACTAGTAAGTGTATGAGGCTGGATTTGAACTCAGGTCCTTCTGACTCCAGAGCTAGTGCTCTATCCACTTTGTCTTCTAACTGCCCAACCTGTCCTTTTTGAAAGCAGTCCAAGATCCATTAACCTTCTTTGTTACCATACCAACTGCAATCTTATATTGAGCTTGTGCTCCACTAAAGCTCCCAGACTATTTTCAGTCAGCCAATAAGCATTTATTAAGTGCCTACAACATGCCAGGCACTGTGCTAAGTACTCAGGATACAAAAAGAGGCAAAAAATAGTAATTCCTATCCTCAAGAAGCTCACAGTCTAATGGAAGAGACAATTATCAGACAAATAAATACAAACAAGCTATACATAGGATAAATGGAAAATAATTAGTCAAAGGAAGGTGCTGGAATTAAGAAGAATTTCTGTAGAAAATGCAATTCTAGTTGGGCTATAAAGATAGCCAGAGAAGACAAGGAGTAGAAATGAGAAAGGGGAGTATTTCAGACACCAGGACATCTAGAGAAAATGTTCAGAGCCAAGAAGAGAGTGTATCACTTGGGGAAAAGTCAGTAGGATAGTGTCACTGAACCAAAGAGCATGTGTTGGGTAGTAAGGGGCAAAAAGATCAGAAAGAGACAAGAAAGCTCTGTTATAAGAGACACTGAATGCCAAACAGGATTTTATATTTGATCCCAGAGGAGGTGACATGATTATTTCTGTTCCATAACAACATCATTTTAGTGGCAGAACTTTGTGGGGGGGTGGGGCATGGACTGAAGCGGGGAGAAACTTGAGGACAGTAGATTCACCAGGCTTGAGGTGATAAGACACCATTTTAGATGGGTGGCAATGTCAGGCAGATAAAGGGCTGTAGTTGAGAGATGCTGCAAAGTTCAAATTGGCAGGTCTTGGTAATAGCTTGATATCTGGGTGTGAGTGAGGAGCTCAGGATGACTTCTAGGTTGTGAGGCTGAGATACTAGGAGGATGGCATTGTCCTCTGTAATAATGGGGTTGGTAGGAAAGGGGGAGGATTCAAGGATGAGGAATCTGCAGCCTGGAAGCAACATGTGCTCTTATGGTCCTTGGGTATGACCTTTTGACTGAGTCCAGGTTTTACAGAATAAATCCTTTTATTCAGGGGATTTGTTCTGTGAAATTTGGATTCATTTAGAGGGATGCACTTGAGGACCTAAAGGGTGATGTGGCCTTGAGGCTGCAGGTTCCCCACATCTAGTTTAGGTAGAAAGATAAAGAATTCCATTTTGGATATGATGGATTTAAGATGTCTACTGGACATCTAGCCTGAGATATCTGAAAGGTATTTGGAGATTGGAGGTCAGGAGAGAGACTGGAGGAGAGGTAGATTTGAGAATCATCAACAGACAGAGTACTCTCAATGAAGGCATGTCCTACTACTCCCTACATGAACCCTTTGCTTTAGCTTTGCTTCCCTCTTCCACTTTGTCATTGCTCACAGAATTGCCTCTGCCAAGATTGCCCAGTCCTTTAACTCAGCTAGAGTCTCCATCAGAAACTTACTTCTTTTGAATTATTCCAATAGATAACTATCAGATCTTCTTGGTTTTACCCTCTATCTCAATCCAATTTTTTCTTCATATGACTACTGCCAGAACAAATATTTTTCCACACAGATCTAGCCATTTCATCTCCCTGGCTCAAGGATCTCTAGTCTGTTGCTTCCAAATGAAAATTCAAAAACTTTTTGCCTGGCCTTCAGGACCATCTACAATATGGCATCACCCAGTCTTTCAAGCCGTGTCTCATTTCTCTGCTTCATGCACTTTGAACTTAAGCTACAACTGGCCAGCTTTCTCTTGTCCTTCCTACAATATGTCAAGGAATCTCCCACCTCTGTTCTTTTGCTCAAGTTATTCCTTATGCCTAGAATGCCCTCTCTTTCCACCCCTCAGATGATTAATGACTAATGATCTTTCTCTTTGAACTTCAAATAGTACTTTGTTTTGCACCGTGATGAACTCACATAGTATTGTATAGTGTGGGTCTCTGTATTGGTGAGTTTTAATAGTCCATAAAACCTGGAGACTATGGTTCTCTCTGGGAAGCAAGACTCATTTGTGGCAGTCTGCCTCCTCTCATTCTCCCCCTGACTCTCATACTCTCTTCCTGACATTTTCTAGAAACATCCATACCTTGAGATTAATGTCCCTATTTGGTTCACCCTGTCTGCCCACAAGAGCCAAACTGAGGGTCTCCCTGACAATCATATCAAAGAAAGAAAATCCACCAAACTCTTTTAAGTGAGAACTCATTCCCTCATTATACTTCACTTTCTGGCCAAACTGGTGTATCCCCTTACACAGCATTCCATCTCAAGTCTCAGTGCTCTGGATGTCTAATAGATAATGAATGATCCTCCTCTGGCATGAGTAGTGATACAGCAAAAATTAAGGTAAACTGAGAGACAAAGTTGTATGCAAAATCCATTTATTAGTGATACTGCTGTTCAGTCATTTTTCAGTTGTATCTGACTCTTTGTGACCCTAGTTAGAGTTTTCTTGGCAAAGATACTGGAAGGATTCACCATTTCCTTCTCCAGCTTATTTTACAGATGAAGAAACTGAGGCAAACAATATTAAATGACTTGCCCAGGATCACATAAGTAGTAAGGATCTGAGACCAAATTTGAACTCAGGAAGATGAGTCTTCCTCAGGTCTGCTACTGTATCGACTGCATTCTGTCTACTGTGTAACAAGGTTCAGTTACTTTTCATAATTGCTCCAAAGGGAAGGGTAACATTAAACTTACTCTTGGCCAGCTTAGCTCCTGGGTACACAAATGACAATTGTGGACAATCTTGTAACAACTTCTTGGCAAGGCTTCAATTGGCTGCAAAGATCCTGGGAGTTGTATTTATTTTTCTGTTGGGAATAGAAGAAGCTACCTGAGATCAAGCATGGAGAGTGGGGATCCTCCTCTCCTCAACACAGTGGTAATTTTGAGGATGTCTTGAGAGAAAAAAGAAGGAAAGAATTAGAGGGAAGAGAGGTCACCTCCTCTTCCTCCTCCTCCTTCTTAAAACATGGAGCAGCATTGTGACCACAATATTTACAGTTTATTTCCTCAAGGTCATGCCATGAGGCAGGTCATGAGAAATGACCTTTAAGTGGACAAGCAGGGAGGAATATGACTGTATTTTTTTATTTTTATTTCTTTTGAAGGTGCTTGTTCTCCTAGCTGAGTGTTATAAAACAGACATCAAGGGAACTGTGGAAAGAAGGATGAATGAGTCAAGAAATTACCTAGTTCTCTCAAATTCTGCTCCAAATAACTTAAAATAACACCTCAAAGTGAATTGCAGAGAGACAGAAATAATTAAATGTCAGGGTAAAGCAGTTGTCCAGTCCAAGACAACTTGGGAGGATATTGGGAAAGTTCTGTCCTTCAAGGGTGGTGGTCTAAACTGCTTGAAGTGCAGATTCATCTAGGAAGATACCATGACTCAACAAACAGAAAGTCCTGGGAGCAGTTATGCTATTGGCAGCTTCAGTTTTGAGAATTTTCACCCCATTGACAGTGTGGGGGTTGAGTGGCTGATCAGAGGAAGATTGTGGGGACTGTCTGCTAGTGCCGAAAGTGGGGTCTAGGTACACTGATCAGAAATGGTCCCAAACTGCAGCTGTAGGTAAGGAGGAACAATCACCCAGCAGTGAGTGTGGTCACAGGGGACCCTACTGACTGCAAATCCATTCTAGAGCGGAGAGGTGATTTGATGACTGTAGTCACCAGAGGGACAAAAAGAAGCAAGACAGTTTATGGTGAAAGTGGGATTTGTCAAGGTTCAGGGGGAAGAGGAATACCTGAGGTCATTTATAGATCAAGTCTTGAGCCAGAAGTTCAGTACACCTGGCTATGGATTACAGAATACTGGAAGAACCAAAAAATCAACCCTCCTCACAGATGGAACTCAGAGAACAACAGTCAAAAAAAAAAAAAACCTGAAACCTGAGATATAATCTCCCATACTCTGGGAGCAGAATCCAACACTAACATGAAGTTAGTGACCAAGAAAATAAACTATTTAAAAATGAGTAAAAAACAGAGAAAGAACCTGACCCTAAATAGTTACTATGGTGATAGAGAAGATCAGGGTTCAGATTCAGAAGGAGGCAAAACAGGTTCTTGTAAAACTTGAAAGGAAAAGGTAAAATGGCCAGAGGCCCCAAAAGATTTCTTTGAATAGCTTTAAAAAGACTTTAAAAATCAAATAGGAGAGATTGAGGAAAAACATGGAGAAAAAAATGAATCATGCAAGAAAATTGTGAAAAGATAATCAACCAATTAGAAAAAGATCCAAAAACTTATGGAAAAAACTCTTCAAAATTAGAATTGGGCAAGGGGAAGCTGAACACCTCATAAGACATCAAGAAACAACAACAAAAAAAACAAAATTAAAAGATTAAAACCTATAAGAGAATGTGTAATATCTCATTAGAAGAACAACTGACCTAGAAAAAGGTTTGAGGGGAGAGAATATAAGAATTATTGGACTTCCTGAAATTTATGCTCAAACAAGAGTCTAGACACTACAGGAAATTATCCAGGAAAATTGCCTTGAAATTTTAGAATTACAGCAGAAAATTGAAATTGAAAAAATCCACTGATCAGTACCTGATAAGAGACACCAATATGAAAACTCACAGCAACATTATAGCTCAGTTTCAAAGCTGCCAGATCAAAGAGAAATTAGTATCATCTAGTAGAAAGAAATAATATAATTATTGTGGCTCTCCAGAATTGTGCAGTGTTGTGGCACTACAATGGCATACAAGATTTAGCAGCTTCTACATGAAAAAGCCCAAAGGCAAGAATATGGTACTTTAAAGAGCAAAGGAACTGGGTTTATAAACAAGAATAACATACCCCACAAATTTGAGTGCAATCCTGAAAGGGAAAAAATGGATATTTAATTCATTAATGTTCTTTTAGGTATTCTGGAGTAAAGGACCAGAAATGAACAGAAAATCTGACTTATAAGAATCAGAGGAAACATAAAAAACCAAACAATTCACTATAAGAGAATTGATAAGATTAAACTGTTTACTTCTTATATGAGAAAATTATATTTGTAACTCTTAAGAACGTTATCTTCCTGGGATAGTTTGAAAGAGTATACCTAAATACTGGTTAAAATAAAATTTAAGTAAAGTTCCAAGAGGCAAAGTTCAGGATATGAAAAAATCCATTTATTAATTAAGCTATTTAAGAATCAATAAATTGAGGTCAATGATGGTTCCTTTTCCAAGCAGGCCTTACAAAGAGCAAAGACACATGGGGAATGATTGCAAAAATGTATTTTTGCATTGACATCAGCACCAAGCTCAAGTAAAACTTCTACTATGTTTGCATGGCTTTCAGAAGCTGCCACGTATAATGACATTTGGTCCACTTTAGTTCTGGCAGAGGACAAAGAGATACATAGAAGGAATGAAAGGGAAAGGTACCTTTGTCTCACTGTCCATTTCATCAATATCTTAGGGTTCAGGTATCTGATGCACCTCTCTGCTTTCTGAGATCATCTCCTACTGCAATTATGAGGTCTTTTGAAAATTGCTCTTCTTAGACATTGTGGAAAGACAGGTTTTCTGAGTAGCTTCTTCCAGCAGATCTGTTTCTCCAGTTCAGGTCACTTGCAGAAATTCCCCTTTCTGTTAAGATCTCTAACTAGTAGATCTCCATGCAATTGAATTGAGTCATTTTAATTTTGCTTTGCCAGTAACTACATCATGTCATAAGAGTTAACTCAAACCTTACATTTCTAATAAAAATATCAGACCAGACAATTTCAATTGTTTCCACACTGCTTGCTTCTCCTATCATCTCTCAACTAGGTACTTGATTTAGAGACTGCCAACAACAGGCTGGAGGGAAAATCTAAGAGAATCTATGAGGATATAACCTATGGAATCAGCTCTTCTGGTCATGAATTCAATGTTTACCAATATAGTTATGTAATATTAGGCTAAAAGGTGCTTTTTAAATTGACATTAACTTCATCATCATTTAACTTCTAGCATTCATCGATTTCAATCCCAAAAAGAGCAAAATCTTCAGTTAATTGTCAATAATTTTCTTGTAATTTAAATTAGCCAATTGTTATATTGTTACATTCAGAAAATTCAAATAATGGCAGAGAAATTATAAAGTTTTACACTTTATTATTAGAACATATTCTTTTGACATATGTAATCATCTGATGCTGTTATTTTCTCAAACAATTTTCACTCTAGCTATTAAATTGAAGTATCTGCTCTAGTTATTTAATGTAGCTGCAATCCCTCTTTTGGAAAATGAAACTGTACTAAGGAACTAGTTCTATACTTGAGAACATAGCTAACAACACCCTTTTTAAAAATTTAATTTAAAATATTTAACATTAGTTTTCAACATTCACTTCCATAAGATTTTCTGTTCCAATTTTTCTCCCCATCTCTCATTTTCCTCACCCCAAGTGAGGTGCACATTCTGATTATCCTCTTCCCAATTTGCCTTCCCCCTCTATCACCTCTATGCTCTTATCCCCATACCCTTGTATTTTCCAGTAATGCAAGATAGATTTCCATACCACATTGCCTGTATAACAGCAAACTTTCTAAGTAGGTGACTTCTATGCCTAAATTCACTGGTCACACAAATTAATTTACCCAAAAGATGCTTATTTCACTTCAATTGTAACAAATAGTTGTAATGGCATACAGGAACAGATTAAGTAAATAACTCCAGATTGTATCAAATGAGTCAATTATAGTAACATAAACTCACCCCTCAGGTCATGCTCCACACACAGGTGTTAATCCACATTAAATAATATATCTATATAAAATTGGATTTCCTTTTAGAGTAGCACAAGATAGTCCACAAGCTTCTCTCTTGAAGAAAAATGGCATTGAAATTCTTTTCTTTGATCTAAAAAAGAAAATGTTTCTGATTTGACCTCACTAAATAGTAATATATCCTGGTTGCACAAAGTCTTATACCATTGTCTAATTTTTCCTATATCATTCTAAAGGAATGAGATACTTCAGGAACTTAATTTTATACATACGACAGTTCAAGCACTAATTTACTCTTGTTTTAACTATGGGTATGATTAGAAATGCAAATAGAAAACAGTAAGATCATTCTAACTTGCTACTTAAAGAAATTTGAATGTCTTAGTAGTACTCTAATAATTAATAGATTCAGTATTGCAATGAGAGATTTCCATTGTTAGCCTGTCTTGATATTAGAAATTTCATAGGAGAGGAAGAAACAGGGACACGATTGTAACAACCCAGCCCCAAGCCCAAAGACACAGTGATTCAACACAAGTGTTATCAGGATAAAGCAATCTTGATTATTTTTGATTCTAGATAAGATTCACAGTTAAGTTTCTGGCAAAGTCCCACTTCATTTACAGGGTGCCAAGTCCAGACTCAGCATTTAACCAGGTGGCAAGGATTCCTGTTTAGAAGTAACAAAATGGGGAAACTGGGTCAAGGAGATTCTACTTTCAGCCACGCCAAGGTATTCTACTTTCAGCCATGCCAAGGTTGTGCTCTCAACTTTCCAATAGACGTCCCACCTTTAATAGTTCCCAGACTGCAATCCCTTTAGGCAGTCCATGGCATTTCCCTTCAATTGCCAGCCACACGAAAATGCAGACAGTGATACCTGAAATTAAAACCCAGAATAATATCAGATTACAGCCCCATGAGATTTCACCTCAGAGTAAGTTTCACTAAACATACTAGGGCTAGGTAATTATTATTATTTCTGTCATTGCAACAATAAGTTCACCAGGTCCTTATAATTTACTCAATATCCTCTTCTTTGTCTCTTTCTAGAGTCTAAATTCATCCTGGTGTAAAGCAATCAATGGAATAATTATAGTCTACAGTTTCACATAGACAATGAACCTAATCCTAATTCTCTTTGGTGTTTACGCAAATAGCCACAAAAATAACACTAGACAATTCCTCCATAGTAAACCTCCATAGTAGAAGATACCCATCTCTTAAGGTATATAAACCTCTGTAACAAAATTAAATGTCTCAGACTAGGAACTGGTAAGACTAAGCTGATTAAAAATGTAATTTCAATACAAACCACTGCAGATAAAAGTCCATAATTCACCATAGAGTCCTAGACTACAAACAAATTTCTAATTACTCTTCCCTCTCATCAAGAAGAGCAGTAATGGGGGAGGGGATTTAGTTTTCTCTACAGAACTAATCCTGCTGAGTTAGACTATGTGGCAGATTTACAAATAAGGAGATTTAGACAAGGTCTTTCTCCTTCTCACACTCCCTTTTTCATCAAATGAGGAAGTAATATCCTGCCCTTTTAAAAATATGCCTGATTAAACACTTCATAGGTTTTAACATTTTCATAATAACATCTTAATAACTTAAACAATAATTTCATCATTTTTATAAGTGATAAAATTTCATTTTTTACTATAGGCAAACCTGGAAGTTTCCAGTTTCTTAAGTTACAGTACTTCAGAATATTACATATAACCTAAATTTTCAAACCTTTTTTCTCTTTTTTTTTCAACATTCTACCATCCAGATTAAAGAAAAGCTCCTTTTCTAATAGCATGTTTGCTACAACAGTTTACCAAACTTCACAATATCATCAATAATATTATGGATTTTAAACAGGAAACAAAACACCAGTCAGGTGACCTCAATTCAGCTAAATACATTTCCAAATTACCTTCCACAGAAAATCATTCATCCTGTTCCATTTGGCTTTAATTCAGCTAAACAAATTTTGATAGAACTTACTTCCTTAACAAAAACTGATTTATAAACTTTCTCATTCTAATTATAAGTATGAAGCTATCTCTTCCACCTCTGAATCTTGAAGCTCTGAGGTTTAAGCATTACAAGACCTTATACCATATCCCCAGTGCACCTAACATCAACCTATAGACATTTCAAATAGCAAGGCTCAAATATCTGAGCATAAAAAAAATAATTTTGGAGCCATTATTATAATATCAATAACATAAAATATACTTGAGAAAAATACAAGTTTTTAGACAACTCTTTAACAACTAATTTCATACTCTAACAATTTTTAAACATACAAGAGAAGTCATTTTTCTGACTGTTGGGATCTCCAAGTTTCACAATATAGACATATTTAATTTTACATTAACAATACAAGGAAATATATAGAAAGCTTTACCAATTTAAATTTACAACTATAAGAGGATAGAAAATACATGAAAAATTGAGAGATATAGTTCTGAACTATTTTTTAAAATTCAAAACCTTTAAAATTCAGGGCATGAAAATAAATATAAAATGGAAAACAGTGCAATAGCATGACGCTGATAAGACACTTCTTTTAAATAAATAATCCCAAATAAAATGAGATTTCATAAAATCTCATCTTTAACAAAATATATTATTACACACCACACATATCAAACACAAATCTTACCATTTCTTCCTTTCAGGGCATTAGATAGTCAAAGTTCATACAATGCCCATTTACTTCTCTGTGCTATCTAGGTCAAGTAGCATTCCTTGGAAGTCAGAAGTGTTCTAGAAAATCTGTAGTTGCTAGAAATGATCTCTGTTCCCAGCTGTAGCAAATGACTTAGAGCTAAGTCAGTCAGTTTTTACTTATAAACATATATTTCTGAGGAAATGGTTGGTTGCATGTACTTGGGCCCCAATTCTAAAATTGCATTTCTTTTTAAAAGTCACATTTCTCCCTAGCCTTAAAACACTATCCCAGGCAGTTTCTTCCCAGCCCAAGGACACACAGCCTGCCCTAGCAGCAACTGTTATCTCCCTTCCAGCTGTACCTATAGAACTCATTAGTTTGAACCAGCTGTGTCCTAGCTTAACTGTCTGTGTACTGGGTCATAACAACATTTACTACTCACTGACCAGTCCTATGTTTTCTAGACTCAGACATATCTATACTCCATTTATCTTGTCTATCAAGCCATTGATGAGAGCAACCTGGTATTTCTGAGCTAGCCCTGACCATTGGTTGACTTAGTGACTTTTCAGGCCTAAAACCATATCTTCCAGGTAGCTCCCCCTTTGGCTATTTCCCAATGAATTTTGGGTAAAATACCTGAGCAGTAGATACCAAAAGTGCATGTTCCTTTAAGAACTGACCACTCCTTAACCACTGCCTAATCCCACCCCCAAACATCCAGTTATCATATTTGGCACAAGTGATACTGTAGGATATCCTATATAAACTTTCCTTGTACCCCTTTAATGTTGCAGGTAACCCCAAGAACTCTTGCCTGCTGAAAAGTGTAAAAAATCTTTACCTTGATTCTTCTCCAGATGACCTGCTCCTGGTAACCTGGCCTTTGTGGGAGTCTCACAAACCCCTTCCAGCCCTCATCATTTCCATCATAAAAAAGTTGAAATCCTGCTCTGCTTTTACTGTAATGTGTTTGATGAAGCTTCTATATATTTCAGTATATTAAAAAAAAAATCTTGATCTCTAAATGAACCTCTTTGATACTGCTGCATGATGGGTTTAATGTAAAATTAATTTAAGCATCAAATGGCAACTGCATTGTATTACATATACTAATTCACAGCTATTGGGAAAAATTTTCTTAAGCTAACCAAATATAGAGTTGCAGCAGTGATAAACAGGAGTGGAATAGAAGCAAAAAGTGAACAAGTAAATAAAATGACTTTTGATCAGTGGCTATTCATTATTTTGCTTTCTGGCATGTGGAAGAAATTGTCTTCTTTGAGTTTCAAATGTTCTGGTAAATCCAGCTGTCTCAGCCTCTTCAGCTTCTTAAATCGTTGAAATAAGGTCCTCCACTGAACTCAAGTTCTTCTCTGGTCTGGTGTAACCAGTAATTACTATACTAAGGATTTCCCCATCGAAGTTCTCTTTGAAGGTTATATATACTGAGAGTTTCCATCGATTTTTGAGTATTCTTGTAGAATGGGTTCCATCCTTGGCTTAAAACCATCTTCTGGACATCTCCATTTCCAACGGTGGCCCAATCGTAGTCAATTCCAGTAGATAAATGACTTGGGAGATTATCTACTGCTTGGTCAGGAAAGTAGCAGTGGGGATGCCAAGCTGCTTGGAGCCACGTCCTCATCACTTTACCCCTGCAGAAATAAGGCAGGTGCTTCCTCCTGCCTCTGGTTGCAGGCTCCAGGGATGGTCCGGGAGAAGAGTCTGGAGAAGTCTCCTTCAAACTCAGGGCAACGGTTTCCAACTGGCCAGCAGGGAGTGGGGAGAGGGGCGTTGAGAAGGGCTCGAGGCATGTGTGCGACCAGGTGTGCATTCACACTGCCAGACTAGGGTCCAACTGCCCCTGATGGAATGCTGCAGGCAACGGGCTGACTACAGAACCTCAGCACTCTACCGACCAACAGAAGCTGCAATAGCTCCTAATCGTCCACGTTGCAACGATTCTCCTTTGCACATACATAGCTCATTTAAATTTCGGAGATCTGTGAAACGTTATTGTTAATAGAATTATTATTAATTACGCACATATTCTAGATTTTGGAGTTTCAGACAGGTTGAATGACTTACCGTGAGTCACATAATAGGAGAGAATCCAGACAAGATCTGAACCGAGATTTTTCTGCCTGGAGGGCAGTTTTTGATTTGGCACCCAATCGTACCCAAATGATGTTCAGTCATACTCAACCATACTCAAATGAGCGGAAGCATTGCGGTGAAGACAAGACAGGCCCGGGAACCATGCCAGAGTGGCAGACGTGTGTCTGATCTTCATAGGTGGAGAGAGGTTCTTCTCATGGGAATGTCCCTACTCTGATAAAAACAGAGGTGTGGACAAAAACCAAAACCCAGCCTCTTTCTTTTGGCCTGAATCCGGAGTGTGCCGATAAATGTTTACCAGCTGGCAGAGTGACAGGGTGCACACAGGGATGCACTTTCAAGTTTACATCATCTAATCAACAACAGCACCACATCAGGCCCTGGGTTGCAGACATAGCCAGTTTCCTAGGTGAGCTTCTACCAACCGACTCCAGATCCTCTGTCGAGTGACAGTGGTGTTCCTGAAGAGGCTATTTACTTCTGTTGCAGAATCCTGCCTGCGTCCCCGGGGCGGGATGGGGTCAGTGGGGGGGGGGGGGGGGGGGGTTGGGTATGTAGAGATCATCACGTGTAAGGAGCGTTAGGACGTGAGCAGATCTGGAAGGACCTGACCCATCTTAGATGGTCATGGAGAATGGGGCAGGGGACTCACTGGGGCTGGGAGCCTCCGGGGCAGGGAAGGAGGTTCCCGTGGTACAGGGTCCAAGGGATTGGTGGGTGAGATGGGGTGGGGATACTGGGGCAGGTTCCATTGGACTGGATGGAGCAGAACTGGCTTCATTCCTTCCAAGGGGGTGCAGAGAGAGAGATCATTTAGCTGGTTCATCCAGTCCCCACGACTTATAGAGAGGGGCTCGAGTGCGCGTGACCATTGGCATTCCGGTGCCCTCCCTGTTGAACCTTGACTTCGGGAACTTGGAACATTCCCTGCTTGTCTAGTCTCTGTTTGTGTCTGGCTCACTGGGAGGCCCTTACTGTCTTCGCCATCCACCGGGGAAGTGGATTCGAGGCGATTAGAGGAAACCAGTGACCCCTGATGCTGAGCAGTCCGCCAGAGCCAGAGAGGAAGCTTAAGCCCCACAGATCTGGGCGGGAGTGGGTCGGCGCTGTGGTGTGGTGTTGGGCTGAGTGGTGAGGGGCTTACGGGGTGGGGGTGGGGGCGTTGGGGGGGGCGAGGATTTGGGGGGAGGGGATGGGGAGCCGAGGGACTGGACGAAGAACAGAATCTGATCTGCGTCAGCGTCAGCTCTAACGAGGCTCTTCCACTGTCTGGCTGGAGCAGTGGCCCTGGGCGATCTGCAAAGGCGTGGACCTAGACCGAGGTAAACTCAGAGGCCCCCGCCTCTCAGGTGAGACTGTGGGGGCCCTGGGGCCCTGCCCTCCCACTTTCCTGTCCTAGCTGCCTCCACTCCCTCAAAGTGCCCGTGGCACAGAATTCAGAATCACTAGGACGCTCCCTCCTTTCTAGTCTCCTCGCCACGGGATGTCACGTCCTTGGTCGTGGGTTCTGAGCCTTTGAGAGGGAGAAAGGCATTCACAAATCAAAATTAAAAAAAAAAAAGCTAAAATGAATAAATAATAATTAAAAAAAACCCTAAAATAACATAAAAATCCCACCCAGATTCACTTTTTGGAAAATAATAAATGAATGAATGAACGAATGAATGGACACTCTTTGGACTGACATGACTTTAACTCGAACATGACCTATCTTCCAAAGCCACATAGAAAGGAGGAAGCTTAGAACAAGGGAACGAACATAAGTTTCAGAAGACCAGGGTTCAGATCTTGGCTTTAGACACTTACCTGTGTCCTCTTGGGTCATGTAACATTTTTGGCTTGTTTTTTTCTTGGTAAAAAGAGCAAGTTGGATTAGATGACCCCAAAGGTCTTTTCTTGCCCTAAATCCTAGATTTTCTGCTTAGATTACTTGGCATTTTCAGTTATTCTCACCCTACCTCTCTTGGAGCAGCCAGGTGGTGCAGTGGATAGAGCACCAGACTTGGAATCAGGAAGATATTTTTATGAGTTCAAATTCAGCCTTAGACACTTACTAGCCCTTACTAACCCTGGGCAAGTTACTTCACCCTGTTTTCATCATTTCCTCATCTGTAAAATGTGCTGGAGAAGGAAATGTCAAACCACTCCAATATCTCTGCCAAGAAAATCCCAGATGGGGCAACAGAGTCAGACATGACTGAGGTGACTGAAGATCAACCTCCTCTCCCACATCAGTCAGATGAAGTGATGACTAACATTTGCCTTGAAGAAGAGTTTTTGAATTCCCTTAGGCTGCTGTCCTGTGGCAAAGCACCTGATGCTGATTCTATTCCAGCTGAGATTTACAAGGCAGGGGCTCCACTGTTCTTACAAAAGCTGATTGAAATTTTGCAGGTTATATGTCAAGAGGGGATTATCCTCCAGGAGTTCAAGGATGCCTTCATTGTCCATCTCTATGATGGAAAGGGAAATAAGCTGTCTTGTGACACTCACAGAGGGGCATAGGTCTCTGTCTTAGTCATTGACAGAAAGATTTTTGCCAAATTCCTCCTGAATAAGCTGTTCCTTCACTTGTAAGATGAGCATGTACCTGAGAGTCAGTGTGGCTTCAGAAAGGACTGAGGAATGGTCTATTTGGTGTTTGCTGCCTGACAACTTCAGGATAAGTCCAGGAGCAGAACAGAGGTCTGTACACAACATTTGTAGATCTGGCCAAGGCCTTTGATAATATCAGTCATGAGGGCTTATGGAACACCATGACAAAAGTTACAAAAAGTTACCCAAAGAAGTTCATCAGCATTCTACAGCAGTTCCTGACCATGCTTAGCTTGGGTTCTGGATAATGGAAGATTCTCTAGCACTTTCCCAGGCATTGATGGAGTGAAACAAGCCTGTGTGCTTAGATACAACAAAGTATTTTCTACTGCTTGTGCTAATTTTGGCTTAACAAATAACACTAATAAAACACAGGTGCTCCCAACACCTTGCAATCCATAAGTGGAACCATCATTTACAGCAAATGGAGAAGTTTTAAGTGCTATGGATATGTTCACTTACCTTGGCAGTGTACTTTTCAGGGATGTCCTCATAGATTGAGAAATTGACACATACATTGCCAGGGAAAATCCAGTGTTTGGGAGACTGAAGGGAAGCATGGGAGAGGTATTGGACTGGCCACCAAAGGTTGACAGAGCCATTGTGCTGGCCTCATTGTTGTATGCCTGCGAAGTGTGGACGGTCTATCAGGGCCATTCTACGAAATTGAATCCCTTCCATTTGAATCCTCTTAGGAAGATGCTGAAGATACCTAGAAAGGTAAGGTACCAGACAATGGTCCTTTCTTCAGCTGAACTGCCAAGCATTGGCACTCTATTTCAGAGAGGGCAACTGATCGGCTGGTCACATTGTTCACATGCCAAACCTACATTTGACTAAAAGACTTTTTATGGAGAACTCACATGAGACAAATGCCCATATGGAAGCCAGAAGAAGCAATAGAAGGACACTTTCAGGGTCTCTCTGAGGAAATTTGGAATCTATTGAGATATAGGAAACACTGGCCCAGGACCATCCAGCATGCTATGCCCTCAACTCCTACCTGGTCCCACCACTGCTGTTTCATCCACATGGGCTATGGGCTAGTTTTCACTGCCATCTCCTACATCTCTGTTTGCAATCACCTACATGGTCTTAGGCTGGAAGACTATCTCACTCTGACAGTTTGTTGGCTCTGCCACTTCAGAATTTGATCTGAAATAAGATTTTAACATTGTTTGGAAGGAAATGTTGGAAGAGCTCAACTGAGTACTTTCTGTTCTCCACCATCTTGGAAGTCTCCAAGGATGTAATCTTTAGCTTCATTTGAAATAATGTGTTTCCAGCCACATGTCCACTTGAGGCTTGGTGAGCCTCTTTCCAGAAATACATGATGGTGAGCAATAGAAGGGCCTAACCCTTGCTACAGAGCATGTACAGATATTCTGTGACTGCTTCCTGTCCATTTACAATGTGATGATGAAGAGCCTTCTGATTGTCTTCTGAGATGCACCTAATATGTGGACAAAAATCCCAGACAGACAGAGGCTCTCTTCTCTGTGGCAGCATTTGAGTAAAAACAGTTCATTGGTACAAAGCAGAATTGCACCAGTTCAAAAGAAACAGGAGATGCCAAATTTAGAGACATCTTCACTCCTAATGTTCAAATGGACTATTGGTACCCAACCTCATGGGCCTCCTGATCTCATATTGTTCTGATCAGTCATCATTGGACACACTGTACATGTTGATTGGAACATCCCATCTTCGAAATCTGGCTCAGTCAATTTAGCCTCAAGGGTTCCCAGTCTTAGTCCCAATGAACTTTCTTTCCAACAGAGCAAAGAAAGCAACTGAGGCAGGAGATATTCTTACCTTAGGGACCAGCACAAACATAAGCTGCTCCCTCCTCTCACAGAGGACAAAGGTTCAGGTTCTAGCTACCTTGATTTGGGGGAGATTTCCTAAGAAAATTTCAGTGCCCTCTGCATTTCTAGACCTGTGGTCTCCTGTGAGGATGTAACTCAATTCATAAACAAATCCTGAGGCCCTGGCTTTGAATCTAGAATTTCAACATCTTCAGATTGAGTCTAGCATCTCTAGATGCCAGGAAGGAATTGAGATGGATAGTGATGGAATTTTAATGAGGTAGAGCTGAAAAGAGGCCTATCTTTTGTGTGTATCAGGATAGTAAAGGCAAGGAAGTCAGGAATTCTAGAAAAACAAGTATAAAATGAAAGTGGAAATAGCATGAACCGTAATTCTGTTTTGTGAATACTAAAGCAAATGCCACCTAGAGGAGGGAAGAAAGTAAGTAATCATACCTGACTAACCCATAAGAATCTCTATGGGAGCTGATAGGTACATAGATAAAAGGAAACATGGTAAAATTTTACTTTGATACTTTTCCAAATAAAAGAGTACTTTTTAAAAATTAGGGGCAGTTTGGTATAGTGGAAAGCATTAGACTGGACATCAAATCAAATCTATGTATCTTAGACATTCTGTAGCTCTGTGACCATGGGAAAGACAATTTCTCTGAACCCAAGCACCTCATCTGGAAAATGGAGATAGTAATTATCTGTAAGTTGCTCAAAGTACGAAAATAAACAGTTTTCAAAAGAATAATACCAATTATAAATCATCACACAAATACATGCTCTAAGACACTAGTAGTGAGAAAAATTAAAATTAAAACAACTTTGAGGTTCCACTTTACACAATACCAATTGGTAAAGAAGATAAAAAGAATAGTAAATATTGGAAAAGCTTCAGGAAGAGACACATCCTAATACACTATTGGTGGAGTTGTAAATTGGTCCTTTTATCCTAGATAAAAATTTGGAATCATGGAGGAAAAAAAAGTAACACAACTGTCCATATATTTTGTTGTAATGTACAGAAATGCTGATGATTTCATGAGTTTATTTTATATCCTGCATCTGTGTGGATTGCATTGTGGTCAGTAAAAGATACATGTAATTTTTCTACATTTGGTTGTGAGGTTTTCTTTAATACACGATTGATTTTTGTGAATGTACCGTGCACAACTGAGATAGATATACTCCTTTCAATTCTCATTAAATTGTCTCTAGAAACCTGTCATATTGAACTTTTCCAAAATCCTATCCAGGTCTTTCATTTCTTTCTTTTTTGTTTTTTTTTTTTTTTGTCTTTGGTTTGATTTATGGAGGCCCAATATAGGATAAATTAAGGTCTCCCACTATTATAATTTTACTCTCTATTTCTAATTTAATTTCATTTTTCCTTAAAAATTTAGAAGTTATGCCATTTGGTGCATGGATGTTTAGTATTGAGATTCATTCATAATGTATGATATCTTTCAGCAAAGTATAGCTTCCCCATTTATCCCCTTTAATTAGGTCTGTTTTTGCTTTTACTTTGCCTGAGGTCATGATGGCTACCTAACCATCACTTCATCAGAAGAATAATAGATTCTGTACTAGCTTCTTTTTAACTCTCTATGTATCTTTCCATTTCAAGTATGTTTCTTGAAACATCATATTGTTGGTTTCTGGTTCTAATCCATTATGCTCTCCTCTTTCATTTTATTGTTAAATTCATTCACATTCAGTTATGATTATTAACTATGTATATCCCAGGAGCTGGCCAACATGGCACATTAGAGGCAACCCACTTGAATTATCAACATTCTCCTCCAAATAACTTTAAAATAACACCTGAAATAAAATTTTGGAGCAGCACAGCTAATAGAAGGTCAGGCTAAGACATTTTTTCAGGTATAAGAAAACTTAGGATGTCAATAGGAGAAGTTTGTAACATCTTGTCCAGAGCCCACACGTGTGGCAGCAGCAACAGCCTCTTTCTTGACTTTCAAATTTATGATAAAGTTGGGCTCTGGTCACCTCAGGATAGGGAGACACTGACCTTCAGACTTTTTGATGCTGCTCTTTCAGGGCTAGCTCTGGGGGTTTGCAAGTTTTTGGTACTTCTAAGGTGGTGTGAGTCTGTAAGAGGTATATGGTTCCTGCTCTCCTGACTCTGCCCTATGTTCTTTCACCAGGAAAGGCTCCTGTTCCCCTGCAGCCACAAATGCTAGCATTCTCATTGCCTTGGAATTGCAACCTGGGACCCTGCTCCCTTGTGCTTCAAGGCTTTTCTCTGCCCTAGCACTGTGACCCAGAATTGCGTATGGGCAAGAGAGTTGCCAGTCAGTGCCAAATCTAGCCAGTGCCAGCTAAGAGTCCCGTGTAATATCTTTCTAACCAATTATTCAATTCCCTTAGTGTGTTTGAGAGCTCCTGAAGCTGCTTCTGCTTTTGTTACTCCCACCTGGTCCCACCACTGCTGTTTCATTCACATGGGCTCTGGGCCAGCTTCCACCTCCATCTCCTAGATCTCTCTTTGCAACCTCCTACATTGTCTTAGGCTGGGAGAATATCTCACTCTGACAGTTTGTTTCTCTACCACTCTTGCAAGAGAATGTTGGGAGAGCTCAGCTATTGCTATCAACTATCTCCCATTCCATCTGTCTGCCACAAGGACATGAAAATGTGGTGACACTGGTCCTGTCTCTGTTGTGTTGAGTCTTCCCTCTTCCTAGGTGAGGATTAGAGATGGAATGACCTTATCTTAGCTACTGCAGCCACCCTAAATCTACCTCACCAGATCTGTTCTATGTTATGCGTTCATTTCAGATAAAAAACAAAAAACAAAAAACAGCAGAGAGAGAAGACAAAAATGCCATGTGTTTATGACCTCATGGTGACCAGGTTGGGAGAGCTCAGCTTAGTGCTTTCTCTCTACTCTACCATCTTGGAAGTCTTCAAGAATGTAATCTTTAGCCTCATTTGAAATATATGTTTCCAGCCACATGTCCACTTGAGGCTTAGTGAGCATTTCCAAAAATGCATGATGATGAGTAATAGAAGGTCCTAACCCTTGCTACAGAGCACATACAGAAATTCTGTGAGTGTTTCCTGTACATTTACAATGTGGTGATGAAACACCTTCTGACTATATTCTGAGATGAATCTGAATGTGTGGACAAAAGTCCCAGACAGACAGAGGCTCTCTTCTCTGTGGCAGCATTTGAGTGAGAATAAAGAAATGCTGTAAGCTTCTGGGTAGTAGATCCACTCAGGTCATTCCATCTCTAATACTTATGTAGGATGAGGGAAGACTCAATACAACAGAGACAGCAACAGTGACACTGCATTTTCACAGCCATGTGGTAGATGGAGTGGGAGATAGTTGGTAACAGTAGCAGGCTGCTTTAGCTTCTGCTACTCCCTCCCTCTTTGAAGGTTTAAAGCATTTCTTCTCTATCAAATGTCACCACAAAGAGAGGGAAAGACCAAGTTCTTCTACTGGTGGCTTCTGTGTATAGCCTCATATTGAGCTCAGTGGCCAATTAAAAAAACCAACAGCAATTTTTTTTAACTGTGGAATAAGCAGAGAGGAAGCAGCTCCAGAATCCCTGGGCATGCTGTGAATCAGAGCAAGTCCTCTCTATAACCCATCATCATGCGTTTTCAGAACCATCCTTTGTCACTGACCAGTCTCCCATTATACTTAATGATATTGCTAGATCCCACCACACGTATCTGCCCTGAGGGGTAAATGAGATAAGATATAGAATATCCTTTGAAGCCCTGACACTGCCAAACAAACATCTGTTTTATTGGGAAGGTAATGGTGGTGTTGTTATGTCTAAAATCATCTGACAAGAGATGAATGTTGGTAAATCCCCCCTGCGGGATCCCAGGTCTCTGAGGGCACCCTACCTGTTTTGTGAAAGCGCAATTAGAGCTAAGGTTTGAGTCCCTGCTGGGGGGCTTTTTAACAAACCCAGAAGCCCCTGTTCTCCCTGGAGCAGTAATTTGTTCAAATCACATTAACTATCCATAACTGGGAAAAGTTACACTTTGCTAATTCCCATTGGGCAAAAGCATTTTTCTCTCCTTCGTTCAAAGATCCTGACAATCTCACCTTTGGAAGCTCCAAGGACCCAGCTTAGGCCTTGTTGACAGGCTGAAATATAGAAGAAAAAGTCCTGTGAGTAAACAAGATTTCCCAGGACCTTCTCTGGGATTCCCTAACCTCCACCCCAATTTCTCAAACCCAGTCACTGCCTCTGTGACTGGTGTAGAGCTCAAGTTTCTGACCGTACTCTCACTGTGTGTTTATTTTAAAACATATACATACATAGACATATACCTTTTAAAAATGATTAGGAAGATTATCTTATAGGGCAAATGGCCAAATCAAAATGTAACATGTCACATTGCAGGTGTATCTGTAATATCTATGCATCAGACACTTACTAGCTGTGTGACCCTGGACAAGTCCCTTAATTTCTATCTGCCTCAGTTTTCTCATCTGCACAATTGGTATAATTTTAGTATTTACCTCTCAGGGTTGTTGTGAGTCTAGCAACAAGACATTTGTAAGGGATTTATACAAGCCGTAAAGTATTAATAAATAAATGTTAACATAATATATTATATGTTATATAATACATTATGTTATATACTTTAATGATTTATACAGTATATGATCTTTAATAATTTATATAATAATATAAAATATTATAATCTATAATATAATAGAAATGTACCATAGCAAAATATAAATAATAAATGTTAGCTGACATCTTATGATGATGATAAGTTGCTATGAAATATATTTCCATTTATTAATATAGGACATCTTAAATTCAACGTATCCCAAACTGAGTTTATCATCTTTCCCACTCTACAATTCTCCCTTCCTAACTTCTCCATGACTGCAGTGGGTAACACTATTCTGCCAGGCCTTCAGGCTACCAATTTAGGAGTTGTAATGGCAAGTAAAATAGGAGTTTCTCCTCTTTTTGGTTTAGGATAATCAAGAAGTATAATGCTTGTATTTGAATGTGATGGAGGAGGATCTTTCTCATCCTTTGTCAGACCTGGGAAGATTTATAAGGTCCATGCCTTTCGTTAATTTTGTTTCTCAAGGAACTGATGCCCTCTGGCTCTAAAAAGTGTATAAAGACTGAGGTATGGGCTTTACTTTGGCACTTACAGACTGGAAGTGTCTGTTTGGCCAGACAAGCACTCTGGGAAGCTGCTAAACAACCCCACTTCTTCCGCCCCTCCTTTGGAAAAGGAATGGCATTTGTCTATATGGCTATGTGTCTCAGTTTGAAATTTGGGAAATATGGGCACTCTAAGGCAACAGAGCAGGGGTTTTGGTAGTGGAGCTGATGGGGTTCAGACTCTGGGAGCCTCCTTGAGCTCCCCTTGAAGCTTCCCACTTAATCTGGTCTTTCTTACTCAAATCTAATCTTCCCATTTGTTCAGGCAGTCTCAGGAAGCCCATGTGCTTTTCATTAACCCTGTGCTCAGGTCTCTGTTGCACTCCCCACCCTTGATCCCATCAAAACCCCATTTCCCCAGGTTGCTGACCACTCCCATCAAGATCCTCCCTGGAGTCTATCAGTATTCACCCTAGGGTACCGGTCATTCCTCTACTGCCCCTATCAAGACCTCTGGATTGTCCCACCTGCTTCCCACCCAAGCCCTCCATTGTCTGATATCTCCTGATTGCCTCCAGCTGTTTCCAACCCTTGACTAGTCATTCCCTCCTTGGACTTCTCCTCAAGACCCTCCCTAAACCCCTCCTCCCATCACCCTAGACTACCAGACCACCCCCAGATCCCTCCTATACTCTTTTCTGTATTTAAGTTCCATCTTGCCTCTATGAAGGTGCTCAGATTCAATCTAGCTCAGACTCTGTCTAGCTGAGATTTTATCTGGCCCACTTGTGATTACAAGCCTTGCAAATGCTTAGACTCAAGAGTCAACCTAGTATGGTGAATCCTTAGTAAACAGTTTTTCTTTGGTTCAAGAAGGTTTGAATCAAATTCATTCGAGCAGGACCAGGTGTGTTGGTATTTCGGGGTCCCTAGCACCCTTAAACCTCATCAGAGCTGCCTTTTACCAAATATGTGGTAGTCAGATCCATAGTTATTTTGGAGCATGTGCTTATTCCTACTTTGCTGATCAGAAGAGTGTCTAAACTTGGCCACTATGAGTGAAGAAGTAGTGAGGTGGTATAATGCATAGAGTGTGGGGCCTGGAGTCAGGAAGACATCTTCCTGAGTTCAAATCTGGCTGTGTGACCCTGGGCAAGTCACTTCATCCTGTTTACCTCGGTTTCCTCATCTGGAGGGTGTAACTGGAGAAGGAAATGGCAGCTCACTGTGGTATCTTTGCTAAGAAAACCCTAAATGGGGTCAACAAGAGTTGGACATGACTGACAAAAGATCGCATAACAACAAATGAGTGAATGAAGCCTCATCCCCAAACAGGAAACAATGGTCCTAGACAGGTCCTCCAAATCTATATGGTACAATTTTGAGGGGACAGTTCTGGACAATCCCTCAAATGTAACCTGAAGTCTTTTATTGGTACAGGAAATTAGCTCTGAATTTACATGGACTGAGTTCAATTTTGAGGGTTTCTCATACAACATCTTGTATAGGGGTGAACCTTTTGCTGTAAACTAGAGCTCTTCACATATCATTAGAATTTGGCTTGTTATGCCACCACCTAGTGGTTTTTATTTTAATTTTTTTCCCCCAGGAACATGGATTTGACTCAACATAGGCCTCCATCGAAAAGAAAAAAGGCTTTTAACTGCAAATTCAAATTCAAATGCAGACTAACATGATGTTGACTATAGGACAGGGATTTTTAAATTGCAAAAAAAAAAAAATTGGAAAGGAATCAGATTTGAGTCTATAAAAAACCAAGGCACCTACTATTTGCCCCTTCGATAGATCTCTGTCTTCTCCAGAAACTCATATAACCCCCCAATTTTAGAAGGATGTTCTGGGTAGCCACTATCCCCCATCACAAGGGGACAGGTTTCCATTTAGCCAAAGCATCAAGTAGTTGTCTCCTCTGGGGACTCCTACTACCTCCAGTTATTCTGATGGAATTCTTCAGTCTTGTAATACCATCCTGGATGGGGCTCTTTCATAAAAGAAAAGGCACCCAGGCCTGCTAGAGTCACACAATCCAACCTTTTGATGACTTCCTCTTTCTCCAGGGATCAATATACTCTTGCTCTCCTCTGCTTTCTACAGTAGATCCTATGACAGTTCATCCAGACTTATAATAATACACCAAGGAGTAACTCACTTCACACCTACCATGTATAAGGCTTTAGAAAAATTGTAAATTTGTAAAGCCATGATCTCTGCAGAAAAGCAGCTAGGAGATTAAGGAGACCACAATCTTGTGTGTTGTTCATGCAATCGATTTGACCTATGTAATGATGATTCATGGCTTCTTACTAATTCATTCATTAAGGTACCCATCTGTTAACCTGACATGAGAAACAGAGAGTTGGTTGGTATCTCAGGGCATGTAAATAGTGTGTGTTAGATAGCTTCTTAAGACTTGTCAGATCTAATGACTGGGCAGCTCAGGTGGGAAAAAAGTGATCCTTCCAGGAAGAATTTATCCTGTAGGGAACATCTGAATGATCTCACTTGTTGTGGGGAAAACACATTGTGAACTTAAAGGCACAGTATCAATGGCTTGTTATGGTTGGCATTGTCACTATGATATGATGGGATTCTTGGGAAGATCAGATGAGAAATTAATGTTGGCATAGCCAGAAAATGTTGGAGGAATGCAATGCAATAAAAAGAATTCTGGGTTTTGAGTCAGAGGACCTGAGTTCAAATTCTTATTCCTCCATTAATGTCAACCTGTGAGACACTGGACAGGTCTCTGGGACTCACTCTCCTCATTTGTGAAAGGAGGGAGGTGGATTAGATGACCTCCTAAGCCCCCTCCATTCCTATGGTCTCTACATGTTTCTTGTCTCCCTACTCAACTATAGGGACACATTGTATTGACTTTATACCTCACCAAGCACACGTGACAGAGTCCTGCTCACACCAGCACTTCATAAATATTTATCAAAAGAGCGAATAAATGAATGAATGAATGAAACCTCCACTATTGTTATAATCATTTTTCCTGCTGATTCTTGGAAGAAAAGAGACAGGGAGATCTTGCTCTTCCTTCTAAGTATGTATGACCATGTTTTTCCAAGTGTAACATAACTTCTGAGGGAGCAAAGACAGTCTTAGGCATTAAGTAAACCCTAATGCCCCAAGGGCAGAGGTCAAGAGAATGAAAAACTTTCTGCAAAGGTGATTCCTGCATTTGGACAACTTTTGGGCTTTCTTCCCATTCTGACAGTCTAGGAAGGAGCACTAGATCCACACCCACAAGCAGAAGGGCTAGTTAGGGTCAAGGTCAAGTTAGCTGGTGAGAGGTTTCATCCTTTCTTCCTAGGTTGGGTGCCAAATGGTCTCTTGAGATTTCATAGGTTAGAGCTGGGAGGGGCTTTGCAGGTCATCCAACTCAACTCCTGCAGTTCATAGTTGAAGAACCAGAGGACTGGAGTAAGTAGCTTGTCCAAGGTCACTTAGATAGTAAGAGTCAAGATTTGAACCCATTATCTCTGGCTCCAAATACATTGATTCTTACTCCCCTATAACATCAACTTCTCATCTCTCCTGCCTATGTGTTTGGCAGCTTTATGGGTGCTTAGAGATTCTCTTAAGTATATCCTGTGATAAGAGCCCTTTATCCACCTGAATTCCCTTGTCTCTGTTTCTAGTTAATTTCCCAGGACAGGGGACCTTGCCAGAATCTGGAATTAAGTACAGCTACTTAGCTATAGAAGTACCTGCCTCATTCTATTGATTAGACTATGGCCCATGAGAACTGGAATCATATCTTGCCCTTTGGAGTTAAAGGGTCCATTGGTCCCTGAATGGATTTCAGGGGATTCCATCAACTTGAATGGAAAAAAGACAACTTTTTAAAAATCCTATGTAATCCTCTATTTTGTGTGGGAGAGGTAGTTCTTTGCAATCCTATGTATTTTATTTTATACATTTAAAAATATTCTCATGGGATGGGGTCCACAGGTTTTACATGATTGCCAGAGGAGTCTGTAACATGAAAAGTTTAAGAGTTTCAGTGGTTACTGTCTTCTCTCTGCCCCCAATCATGTCCAACATAGAACTGTGCATGCAGTAAGTGTTTAACAAATGTTTGTTGAATGAATAAGTGAGCCAGTTGGAGCATCCTCACCTCCCTAGAAGTGAGAGAGATCACTGCCTTGCTGAAGAGTTGGACTAGATGCCTTCTGAGGTCACTTCTAGTTCGGTGATTCCTGTGTGCATGTGGGCCCTGGAGGCAGAGCACTTGGCTTCATAGTCTATTGTTGACACTTAACCAGCTGTGTGATCTTGAGGGCAGGTCCTTTCCTTTCTTTGGGCCATACCAGGAAATTGAATCTTTTCCATTTGAACTGTCTTAGGAAGATTCTGAGGATCACCTGGCAGGATAAGGTACCAGACACTGAAGTCCTTGCTTGAGCTGAACTGCCAAGTCTTCAAACTATGCTTCAGAGAGCACAATTCTGATGGGCTGGCCACATTGTTTAAATGTCAAATATATGCTTGACAAAAAGACTATTTTATGGAGAACTTACATGGGGCATGCAATCACATGGTAGCCAGAAGAAATGATACAATGACACTCTCAAGGTCTCTCTCAAGAACTTTGGATTTGACTGTGCCACTTGGGAGACACTGGCACAGGACTGCTCAGCATGGTGTGCCCACATAAGAAAAGGTGCTGTGCTCTTTGAGCAAAGCAGAATTGAGACAGCACAAAGTAAACACAGTATGTGCAAAT
The DNA here is from genome assembly GCA_028658325.1 of Potorous gilbertii. Taxonomy (NCBI): domain Eukaryota; kingdom Metazoa; phylum Chordata; class Mammalia; order Diprotodontia; family Potoroidae; genus Potorous; species Potorous gilbertii. The sequence continues at coordinate 207,442,507 of CM053773.1, read as the reverse complement.
TTGGTATATTCACCCCAAATATTCACATGGAGTATCTGTGCCCAACCTGTGGTAGAGCATTCCTAATTCATATTGGTCTGATCAGTCACAGTCGGACGCATTGAAATTTCTACAATAGTGATTTCATTTTGTTCCTCTTCAAAGATAAAGGACAACAACCAACCAACCATGTGGCAGAGTTATAAGCAGGAATTCTGACATCTAGGACAAATTCTGTATGGAATTCTGGCATGGGAGGTCAAATAAAAGAACCCAGGATGTCAGAGTTTAGACAGTAGCCTTAGCATACAGAAGGTAGAAGGTTTGATCTGGGAAGGGCCTGTCATTTTGCAATTGAGCAAACTGAGATCCAGTGAGCAGACTTGACCTAGTCCAAAGTTGCAGAAAGTGTCAGAGCTGGGAAAAAACAATTAGATTTCCAGACCATCCCTATACTCCCCCAGCCCCAAACAAGGATCCGGAGGTGTTCTCTGTTCAGGGAAGAACCTTATCACTTTTCCAAGTGCCTTCTGAGAATCCCAATGATGAAGGCTTCCCTGAGGCCAAAATGGAGGTCTCAAAGGGCTATAAACCACATATTTCTTATCACCTTCAGACTTCCCCTTCCATCTATTCCCTGTATAGATGTTCAAACCTCTTTCATTTAGAAAACATTTCTTTAGCATCTCCAATGAGGTAATATATCTAAAGCAATTAGCCCATAATGGGTGTTTAATAAATGCTTATTCCTTTCCTTTTTAAAAATTTAATGTATATTTGAAATACATTAATATTTGGAATACAAAAAGTTCCAAACTGTCTCCCTCCTCCCCACTGCCCTCTGGAAAAAGTCACAGGTATAGAGATATAAATGTTCAAAAACATACTATGCATTTTTCTTTCTTCTTCTCTCCTCTCCCTCCCCTCCTGTTCCCTCTTCTCCCTTCCCTCCTGTTCCCTCTTCTCCCCTTTCCCCTCTCCTCCCCTCTCTCCTCTTCTCTTCTGTCTTTCCTCTCCCCTCCCTTCCCTCCCTTCCTCTGCCTCTCCTCTCCCAAGGATCATGCCTGGGATTTCATAGATACAGAGAATTCCAGTTAGGGAACTCCCTTTACCAGTGCACATCAATATTTCCTTGTACCTTAAAGTCTTAGAGAGTGACATTGAGGGGTAAAGGGTCTTGTAGGATTTTAGGAGCAAAGATTTAGACTTGGAAGGGACCCCATTGATTATCTAGTCTCATGATGGCATAGAGACCAACCACTGTCTCTGAGTCTGAGTGGACCTGGGTTCAAATTCTGCCTTTGACTCTCACTGCTTTCCTTATTGGCAAAATGAGGAAGCTGGACTACATGGACTACGAGTTTTCTAGATTTCTCTGTGTATGTGTCTGTCTTTCACTGTCACTCCTCGGCCCCCATCTCTCCAGCCTCTCTCTCCTTCTCTCTGTCTCTTTGTGTCTCCCTCTCTGTGTCTCTGTGTGTGTGTGTGTCTGTCTGTCTCTCTCTGTGTCTCTCCTTCTGCAGTGGAGTCATGAATTAAATCTTGATCCTCTAATCAAAATCTGAAGGCATTAAATTGAGAAGTTGAGGGGCAAAAGATAAGTGTTATCTGTGAATGTTTGAGGTATTTTTTGAGAGGGTTGTGTCACATTAAACCATTAGTCCTTAATGAATTCATGAGCTCACAATAGTTTATGAGATCAATTAGAAAAGCAAAATCAAGCCCTGACAAGAGGGGATACAAAGCACTGACATGGAGAGGGGAAAGGATGGAGAGGGAAATGAGATGGGAAACAAAGTCTGAAGAAGGTTGAACACCCTGGGGTGGACTAGAGGAGGGGAGTGGGCAGGACATTTTGATGTCAGGCAGGGTGGAGGAAGGGAGAAGTTTAAGAGGAAGAGAACAAGAAATTTTGGAGAGAGATTGAAGGCCTTTCAAGTTGGAAAGGAGCTAGACAGTGAGTGGGGGTCTGAAGACACTGTAAATGAGACTTATTTCATAAACAAGGAATAGTCAAGATTTCCTGTATGCCCTGGAGAATTCTGGTCTCTAAGATGTCCTTGTGCCAGGAGGTCACTAGGTTCTTTGTCCTTAACGTAGCTATTGCTGCCAGAGGATGCAGGAAGTAAAGAGTTGGGGAGATGTTTCCAAATCTGGAGGCCTCAGAAAGGACTATTCATCATAGCTCTACTAGAAGAGACCTCAAAGGCCATGAAATCCAACCCTGTAATTGTACAGGTGAGGAAACTGAGGCCTGGAAGTTTAAGTCGTTGTCTAAGGTCCAAGAAGTGATATGTGAAAGAACCTCTACATCCCTGGTTTATGGCAGTGGAAGGGACTGGGCTAGGACACAGCTTGAACCTAGTTCTTCATTAGTGTGGCTAACATCTGTGTATATGAAACTTGTGACTAATGCCCATCAAGTTGAAAAGATGACACAGTGGGTATACCAACAGCTGTAAAAACATAGAAGACAAAAAGAAGAAGAACAAAAAGACAACAAAGAAGAAGAAAATGGAGAGGTAGAGGAGGAGCAAGTAGAAGAAAAAGAAGGAGGAGGAGTAGAAGAAAAGAGGAGAAGAAAGGAGAAAGGAAGAGGAAAAAGAAGAACTAAAAGTCTAAAAAGAAGAAGAAAAGGGAGAGGTAGAGGAAGAAGAGGAAGAGGAAAAAGAAGAAAAACTAAATGACAAAGAAGAAGAAGAAAAGGGAGAAGAGAAAGAAGGAGAAAGAGGAAGAAGATGAGGAAGAAGAAAAAGATGGAGTAGGAGGAGGAGAATAAGTAAAGGGAGAGGAAGAGGATGAAGAGGAAGAGAAAAAGAAGAAAAACTGAACAAGAAGAAGAAAAGGGAGAGGAAGAGAAAGAAGAAGAAAGAGAAGGAGAAGAAGAAGAAAAAGGAGGAGAAGAAGAAAGAGAGGGAGGAGAATGAGGAGAAAGAGAAGAAGGAGGAGGAGAAGAAAAAGAAGAGACAGAGGAGGAGAAGACATTGAGAAGTGACAGAGACTGTTGTGGCCTAGCACTCTGTTGGGTCTTCCCAATGTTAATGGGGTCACTAGTTCAGTGTTCCACATGTAGGGATTGCCTAGTAATTGTTGGAAACACCACTGAAAGCATAAATGTGGGCAGACTTAGTGACCTGGGTTCTCATAGGAACAGACTTTGATAATAACAATGGCTAAAGTATCTGGTTGTTGACATTTATGAAAGGGACAGCCTCATGAGTTCTCTTTTAGAAAATCTCTCTTAAAGAACTGAGGTCAATTGTTAATTCCCCTGACCATGCCAAAGGGATATCTTGCTAAGTTATCGCCATGCGCCCTAAGACACAGGACCTGCGATTCCAAGGAATAAAACAATGTTTCTGGATTATGAAGGTCACAAGGACCTAGAGTCCATTTTTTCCCTCTGAGACATTTCTTCATAGATTCTCAGCACTAGAAAAACCCTCGGAGTGTGTCAAGTCCTTTACTAGAGCATTCTTAACATGTTGTATCTTTAGGATGATTTGCAGTGATGGAAAATTTGCCATGTCTCAAAGCATTCCTTTGAGGGGGTGGTGTAAAATATAGAATTCCTTTCTAAAGACATCAGAGTTGACTAAAGTGAAAGGAACATCAGTTCAAATTTCAGTTGAATATCAAAACACTTCCTTGCTATGATGTACATTTGATGGTATTCATTATAACCTGTAAAGCCAAATAACAGAATAAAAGGAAGGTGATCAAAAAAGAAGGCAAAGGAAATTGAATAGACTCTAGGATGATATCAAGAGCTATCAACATGATAGCATTTGTGCCAAAGCATGACAGACAAGAGGAATCACTTTCCAAAGGACCTATGGATGTAGCAACTTGAATGAAACCATTTTCAGATTGCAAAATGAAGGAAATGGACACTGGGTGGAGGCACTGCCTTTCTTACTTGCCCATGAACGTTAGCCATAAAGTGAATGTGTGAGTGCTCTTCTCATCTTTATAAAGGAGTAATGCAACATTCTTCTGGCCACTTCCTTACTCTTCCATGAAGTTCTATATGAAGTTAGAAGTAAGAAAGGCCCTTAAAGCTTTGGGGATTGAGATAGAGTAAAGAAAGCCATAATTCATTTAATTTTTGCTATGTCTTGACCTCAAGACACATAGCAGAAGACCAAGTCACCTAATGACTATTCCAGTAACCACTAAGAACAGGAAAGACCCTTTAAGCACAACAGTGACCACATAAAAGACTTTTTCAATCACTGTGGTCAAAGCTTGAGGAAAACTAAAGACCCATGCCTGATCCCTGGGCACATCAACCAAAGAGACCCTCTGATATCCCATTCTTCTATTGTCCTCTTCCTTCATGGAAGGAAAACTCATACTCCATGGCACATTGATATCCACACAGAGGAATCTCTAGCAATTCCCAAACCTTCCTTGTCTAGAACTCTTCCATTGCTCTTCTCATCTTCTAGTTAAGCAAATAAAACATTCATGGGAATGCATAATAAGTGCACCCTTTCACCTGAGGTGCTGGAGAATGTTGCTGCAGTTGATGAGGTGCCTGGAGGGTGAGAGGTTCTCACAGGTCCTGAGGAGAAATCATGGAGAATAGAAAGCATTGATAAAGTCAAAGTGTGGACAATTTCATAGTGGATGTGGGGGAAAAGTGATCAACTTATTGAGTCATAGAATCCCTCAAAGGGAGGACTCAAAGCAGGGTAGGATAGTTCTCAGTGGCCACAGGAAGAAAGAGAATTTTGTGAAATGCCTGCTACTGACAAAACTTGTCAAGCTCTATGCTTCCTGGCTAGAATGCCCTAGGCCTTCATTTTCTTTAGGTTTTGCTGGGAAAGATCATTTCAAAGAACTATGGAAATACTTTTTGTTTTGCTGCTAAATCAACTGACAAAAAGTCATGTCTGCTTTTTGTGTGTGTTTGTATGTGTGTGTGTTTGAGGTGAGGGCTTAGAAATATGCAATAGAGCAAGGTTACCCTCTACCACCCAAGTTGTTAAACCCAGTCTCATATTCTGGTGTGCCCCCTTCTTTGGAAGATGAGTATAGAAGGCTCAAATCAAGCTTCCTTTTCAAAATCATATTCTCTCCCCAGCTTGCCTGTGGGCCCCAGGGGACATTTCCCAGGACACTAATGTTGCCAAATTTGTACCTGTAAAGGTTCCAGGCCCTGAGAGCTCCTTGAAAGTTGGAATAGATGAAATAGTTTGTGTACTGCAAGCTATAAAACATAAATGAAAGACAGAAGAACAACAAAAAGACGAAGAAAAAGAAGAATTAAAGACAAAGAAGAAGAGGAGGAAGAAGAAAGAGAAAGAGGAGGAGGAGACATTGAAAATTGACAGAGACCATTATGGCCTAGCAATCTGTTGGGTCATCCCAATATTAATGAGGTCATTACTTCAGTGTTCCACATGGAGGGATTGCCTCCTAAGTATTGGACAAATGACTGAATGAATGAATGTGGGCAGACACTTCAGGTTGACTTACCTGCCCGGGTTCTCACAGGAGGAGTCTGGGTAAGAACAATGGCTAAAGTATCCTGCAGCTGACGCTTTACAAGGGACACCATCAGGAGCTCACCTTTACAGAATCTTTCTTAAAGAGCTGAGCTCCACTGTGAATTCCCCTAACCATCCCAAGGGGATGCCTTGCTAAATAATTACTGTACAGTCTCGGACAGAGGACCAGGAGGAATTCCAGGCAATAAAACAATGTCTCTGGATGGTGAAGGTGCATAAGGAGCTAGAGTCTATTTCTCCCTCTGGGACATATTCTACATAGATTCTCAGTACTAGAAAAGCCTTCAGAGTGCATCAAACGTTCTACTGAAGCATTCTTATCATCTTGTGTTTTCAAGTTCATTTCTAGTGATGGGAAATTTGCTATGTATCAAGGTGGGGAGGTAGGTATAGAACTCCTTTCTAAAGATACCAGTGTTGACTGAAGTGAAAGGGAACACAGGACTCAAAGTTTATTTGGATAACAAAACACTTACAGTTGAAGACTTGACTGGGGTGGTATTCATGATCATCTGTAAAGGCAAATAAGATAGAATGAAGGGAAGTAGATCAAAAAAGAAGGAAAAGGAAACTGGATGAAATTCAGGATGAGATGAAGAGCTATCATCATGATTGCATTTGCATCAAAACATAGCAGACAAGAGGAATCAAATTCCTAAGTTCCAATGAATGAAGAGACTGGGAATTAAACCATTTCAGACTGGAAAAGGAGAAAAGGGACATTTGATTGAGGCATTGCCTTTGCTGCTTGCCCACCCTGAACCTAAGCCAGGAAGTGAATGTAAGAGTTTGAGTTCACTTCTCATCTCCTTAAGGGAGGAGAGTAGCATTCTTGGGAGCAATTCCTTACTCTGCCATGAAGATCTGTCATGAAGGTAGAGGTAAGAAGGGACCTAAAGCTTTGGGGATTTAGATGGAGCAAATAGAGCCCTGATTCATTTCATTTTTGCTATATCCTGACCTGCACTAACATAGCAGAAAGCCAAGGCACCTACTGAGTATCTCAGTGATCTCTCAGTACAGAAAAGATCCCTTATACACAACAGTTACCACTTAAAAGCCTTTTTCATTCATTGTGGTTCAAGCTTCCGATAGAAGAGCTTTTCCAATTCCATTTCCAGCAAAATGCCATTCAGGCTTAGCATGAATACATTCCATGAGGGGACCCCCATTGCTTGCTGAAGCAGTGCATTCTCTTTGAATGGCTATAATTAATGGAAAATATTCCCTTAATATGAATCTAAATGTATTCCCCAACAACTTTCATTCAAATTTATAATTGTTTGCTGAGGCCAAGTAGAAGGATGCTCTGTGCAGTACCCACAGAGGCCTTTGAATATTTGAAGATAATCATTAAGCCCCTTTTATTTGTAGTAAATGAATCCAGTTCCTTCCAACAATCCTTTTATCACATAGCTTTCAATTTCCATAAGGGCCATTTTCTTTCTGTATATTTTCTATCTAAAGCCTGTTTCCTCATAATACAACAGAATATGCTAAATAGGGACTGATCAGGCCTGAGGACATGATTGAACAACCTTCTTCCCCATTCAAGGATCTAGATTTATCTTCTTGGGGACTTACTACATTGTTCCATAAGATTGTTGAATTAATTTGAGATTTCAATCTCCTAAACTCTTACATACTTCTCAATGTGAATTCTTTCTAGTCATGTCCCCATCATCCTCTGGTTAGCCAATTCATCTTGTAATTCTGTATTTGTATTTTTACCTTATGTTTCTTAAATATCACGGTCTTAGATATGATTCAGCTTTCTAAATTTATAGACTTTGAAATCTGCCTAACACTGCTAATCACCTGACCCTCCTGCATTCCTGTCCTTTGTAGCTTTGCTTCCATTTATGATTCTATTTAATTGATTACTACAATATTGTATAACGCAGAAACATGAACAGAGCTCAGGAGCAGGAAATAATTTATATAAGTCCAACAATGAGAAAGAAAGGCTAAGTTAACCAGGGAAGTAGGTATGGGATTCAGGGATTCAAAGGTAAAGCTTGTATAGAATGGTCCAAAGGTGGAAGCAGATCTTACCTTACCTGTGCATATTACTAATGAACCGAGCAGGTTGGTTGTTCCAGGACCTGACAGGCAGTAACATGAATGCAAATTGTGGACCAAATGTCTTTGTGAGAAGGAGGTGTATGGAAGAATAGACAGGGGAATCATGGACTTCTGTTGGTGTGGCCACTGAGTTAACTGATGAGGACCTAATTATGAGACTGAGAGAGACATCAGTGTCATCATTTCAAAATGATGTTTCGAGTTGGAATAGATGACTCGAAGTGTCCTACCACCAGATGCTAAAATTCTAAGATGCTAAGATCCTCTTTCTCTCTTTCCCAGGGCAAATGTAAAGAAATCCTTGCAGGGAATGAATCAAAGATGGAAGCAGATCATACCTGTCGATTGTTCTGATGACACTGCAAGGTTGGCTGTCACTTCAACTGAAGGGAAATATCATGGAAGAAAACTGTGAGGCAAATGTCCATGTGACAAGGAGGGATATAGACTGTAAGTTACAGAGACAATGGACATACTTTGGCTTGCCCACTGTGTCTACTTGTGGGGACTGAATTATGAGATTGAGGGGAACATGACGTGAAGCTCCATGTCCTCAACCAAAAATGATAGCAGAAGTCAGACTCGATGACCTAGAAATTTACTACTTAAAATAGGAGATGCTAAGATCTCCTATTTTAAGATCCTAAGATACTGAGTCTCCTATCTCTCAGTCTTATAGCCAAATGTAAGAAAAACCTTTCTGGGAATGGATCAAAGATGGAAACAGACCTTTCCTGGGGAGATCAGTGATGGAGATAGAGGGTGAATGTTATTGAAGCCAAAGAGAAATACCATGAATGAAAACTGGACCAACTATTCCTGTGAAAAGGATGAGGTATAGGCTGCAAGACACAGGGAAATGGAACTCCCTTGGACCTGTTCAGTTAGTCAACTGGTGTGGAGTAAATTAGGAAACTGAGGGGAACATGTGTCTGGGCCTCAGTGTCCTAAAATCAAAGGGACCACTAAATTTAGACTAGATGGGCTGGTAGTTTCCTGGCATGAGATACGAAGTTCTCCTATCTTAGAATCCTAAGATCCAAAGATTTCCCATCTCTCAGTCCTATAGCCAAATGTAAAGAAAACCTATCAGAAATGGCTAAAAGATGGAAGCAGACTTTACCTGTGAATATTCCTGATGAACCTAGCAGGCTGGTTGTTGCTGGAACTGACAGGAAATATAATGAATGCAAACTGTGGACCTTTGTGACAAGTAGGTGTATGGAAGAATAGAGTAAACATGGACTTCTGTTGGCATGGTCACTGAGTTAAGTGGTGAGGACTTAATTATGAGACTGAGGGAGACAAGAGTCTGGGCCTCAGTGTCTTCATTTCAAAATGATGCTTGCAGTTGGAGTAGATGACTCAAAGTGTCCTGTCACCAGATGCTAAAATTCTAAGATGCCAAGATCCCCTATCTGTCTTTCTCAGGGCAAATGTAAGGAAATCCTTACAGGAAATGGATCAATGGTGGAAGCAGATGATACCTGTCAACTTGTCTGATGACACTGCAAGGTTGGTTGTTACTTCATCTGAAGGGAAATATCATGGAAAAAAACTGTGAGGCAAATATCTGTGTGACAAAGAGTGGTATAAACTGTTAAGTCATGGGGACAATGGACACATTTTGACTTGTCCAGTGAGTCTACAGAGGAGACTGAATTATGAGATTGAGAGGGACATGACTCTGGACCTCAGGGTCCTCAATCCAAATTGTCAGTAGGAGTTAGACTAGATGATGCAGGAATTTACTATCCTGAGATGCTATGATGTCTTATTTTAGGATCCTATGATACCAAGTTCTTCTATCTCTCAGACCTTACCTGTGGAAAGCATTGATGAATGTTATTGGAACTGAAGGGAAATATCAAGCATGAAAACTACACCAAATATTCATGTGACAAGGATGAGGTATAGATTGCAAGACGCAGGGAAAGGGAACTCCTTTGGGCCTGTCCTGTTAGTCATCTGGTGGGGAGTGAATCAGGACACTGAGGGGCACATGAGTCTGGGCCTCAGTGTCCTCAGATCAAAGGGATAGCAAAATTTAGACAAGATATCCTGATAATTTCTTGGTATGAGATACTAAGATCTCCTGTCTTGGCATCCTAAGATCCCCAGATCTCCCATCTCTCAGACTTATAGCCAAATGCAAACAAAACCTATCTGAGAGTGGTTAAAAGATGGAAGCAGACCTTTCCTCTACATATTCCTGATGAACCTAGCAGGGTGGTTGCTCCTGGAACTGACAGGAAATATCATGAATGCAAACAGTGGACCAAATGTATTTGTGACAAGCAGGTGTATGGAAGAATAGACAGAGGAAACGTACTTCTGTTTTCATGGCCACTGAGTTAACTGGTGAGGACTTAATTATGAGATTGAGGGGGACATGAGTCTGGGCCACAGTGTTGTCATTTCAGAATGACATTTTGAGTTGGAGTAGATGACTCAAAGTGTCCTATCACCAGATGTTAAAATTCTAAGATGCTAAGATCCTCTATCTCTCTTTCTCAGGGTAAATGTAAGGAAATCCTTCCAGAGAATGGATCAAAGATGGAAGCAGATCATACCTGCCAATTGTTCCGATGACACTGCAAGGTTGGCTGTTATGTCACTTGAAGACAAATATCATGGAAGAAAACCCTGGGACAAATGTCCATGTGACAAGGATGGTTATAGATTGTAAACCACAGGGACAATGGACACATTTTGGTTTGGCAACTAAATCAGCTGGTCAGAACCAAATTTTGAGACTGCGAGGTGGACGTGACACTGGGCCTCAAAGTTTTCAACTCAGCATGAGGACAAAAGTTAGACTAGATGACCTGGAAATTTCCTGCCTGGACATCCTAAGATCTCCTATTAGGATCCTAAGGTCCAAAGATCTCCTACCTTTCAGTCTCATGGCCAAATGTAAGCAAAACCTTCCTGAGAAGAGATCAGAGATGGAAACAGACCTTACATTTGGAAATTCATGATCGTTATAGAGGGCTAATTCTCACTGGAACTGAAGCAAAAATTCATGAATGAAAACTATGGACCAAATGTCCATGTGACAAGGAGGGGTATAGACTGTAAGACACAGAGAAAATGGACTCCATTTCGCTTGGCCAGTGAATCAACCAGTGGGGACTGAATTAAGAGAATAAGGGAGAGATGATGCCTTTCTTTCTTCTTGGTCCATCCTTTCTTTCCCAGGTTCCTGTTAGAACAGGGTGAACAAGTAGTATTGTCTCGGTTCCCAGGATAAAAATACTCACAGCAGCACATGAAGGAGCAGAGGCACACCCTATAGTTGTGACCTACACAGAGAACAGCCACATATGGAAGGACTAGGGTATTTTGAGAAAAGAATCATAAAAAAGAGCATCTAAAGCCAAAGGAGTTGCAACAGTATGGGTCATCACTCAAGAGAGAGGACACACAAATAGTTCCCAGGTCAGGAGTCCATCTGCCCATCTAGGGCTTAGTTCTCTGGGGCCTCTCTAAACACACCATAGGAAAGTACTTTCAATAAGACATGTGCCATCCAGGCAAGACTGGTTCCTCATAGGCAGAGAAAACTGCTTTGACAAGGGAGAGTTTAATAGGATTGGGACCAAGCATGAAGTTCAAGCAACTGCATGACCTGGGTAGGGTTAGCTACTCACTACTGATGTACAGGCTCTTTGGGTTTAGCTTGAAGGGCCCCAGCCTTCTGATGTTCTTGGTGTTGTTCTTAATATGCCTGTAAATTTTTTTGCAGTCCAGGGTCAGACCAGTGGGACTTTTTGCTTAGTAGCAAACCACATTGACAGCAGTGCCTTTCTTCACACACCTGAGAAAGGACACTTTGGTAATGACTGGCATAGTCATTGACTTGTAAGTCAATGACTTACCATAAGCATGCCAATTTAGCTGCAGTGAGAAGGGACCATTGATGCTTTCCAAAGTAATTGCAGGTTTTTTTAGAATAATTATTTATTGTAAAATTTTTTTGAATTATTGTAAAATTTTTATGGATTTAAGGAGCTGAGGGCAGGGGAGAGTATAGACCTTGCTTCACTAATTCAGGTCAGCATCTTCCCTGCAAAATAATAGACTTGTAATTTTGCCTGGGGAAATTAGATGATTTGCCCAGGTGCACACAGTCAGTCTACAATCAGTCTCTGTCAGAGAGACAACTTAAAGTCAGATTTCTTGACTAGAGACCTACTCTCTAAGCCACTGCAACAAGCAACCTGTGGAAACTTCACATCAAACATCCACACAACCAAAGAAACATGCACTGCAACTATGGACCTTTAAACAAAGAATCTTCAACATCAAATACAACTTTTCACTTACTTCCTCTAAAGAGTTCCATTCAAGATCATTTGTTCATTGATCCTCTTTCTCTGGTCTTCTTTTTGTAGGTGTATTTAGTGTGAGATTTATTTTGCTGATTTTGCTTTTTACTCTCCTTTGCATTATTTTATAAAGTTGTTACCATATGTCTTTTTAGCTAAGTGGTATAGATAATAGGACACCAGCTATGGGGGTTAGGAAAACCTGAGTTCAAATAATCTTCAAACATTTAACAGCTGTGTTTTCCTGGGCAAGTCATTTGACCCCAGCCTGACCGTGTTTCATCAGCTGTAAAACACAGATAATCAAGGCACCTACCTGCCAGAATTGTTTTGAAGTTTAAATGAGATAATATTTGTAAAACACTTAGCACACACAACGCCCGGCACATGGTAGGTACTTAATAAATGTTCTCTCCCTTTCCCTTCCCAATTCAGAGAATCACGGTATTTAGAGTTGGAAAATTCAGTGATCAGCTAGTCTATTCCATACCTACAAGGATTAACATCACTTTAATTCATCAAGGCAACCAAGTGTTCTTGTCTCATGTCTCTGATTTTCTTGGGAATGAATTTCCTGTGAGTCATTTTGTTCCATCATTTCTACTACAAAAATCATCTACCTTGACAGAGAAAACAAGCCATAAAAGAAGACAAGCTTTGCTCCTTTTTCTGTTGTCAATTATCATCACATCCACCCACAATTAGGAAGCCTATCCCATGTTCCTCTACTTTCCCCAGCACAACTTGTACAAAACATCTCATTTTGTTTTCCTTAGCTTCCCAGTCAACCTCCAACTCACTGGAAGTATTAGCACTCAAGACATTAATTCTGCTACTGTGATAGTCTTTCTGTTACATCCCCTTTTGAACATATTCAAATACTCAAGTATTTTGTATATATCTTATTTTTCAAAATCCAAGCGAGTTGGTTAGCTCCTTGTGTATCCACTTCAGGCTCTTTGGACAATTCCCATTTGTCTGCCTCACTGGAATTATATCACCTTCTGGGTCTTCAGAAGTTCATTTCTGAGAGTTTCTTGTTCTTCCTCATCTAATGGAGGGCTGAGAACTGGATGGCACGCTGAACTTTGTAGTTCAAGGGGACAAGCATTTCTTCCCAGTCCTGGATGCAGTTTGGACTATTGATTGAAATCTTTGAGCTGTCAGGAGGACTTGAGACCAGGAGTTAGAGGGGGGAGGGATGTGGGACAGAGGAAGGGAATGGAAAGAGAAGAGGAGAGAGAGGGGGAAAGAAAGAACAATACAGGAAAGGGCAAGAGGGAGGGAACTGAGGGGAAGGGGAAAGAGGGAGAGGGAAGACTGGGGGAGGGAGCACATTAAAAGAAAAAGTAATGTCGTCATTAGCCTTCTGCAGAGCTTAATAAACTGAGATTGGAAAAAATGGCAACACAGGAGTAATAGGCAAAAAAAAAAAATTAAAGAACTGGAAGGAAAGATGAGCCCTGTCAGAGAAGGGAAAACTCAAGGCAGGCCACTGAGTCCCCCTAGGGATCTCAAAACTGCTATGAGGTCTGAGAGGAGTTTCTCAAAGGTCTACTCTTTCCCTCTCAGCCTGTCTGTTTAATTCTTTTACCTAAGTGTTTTCTGCGTCTTGATTTTGTCATAACTGTAAGAACACCAGGGGTTAATGGGAAATAGAGAAAAATTAAGTTAGAGCAGAGTCAAACCTCTGAAGGTATGGAATTTCCTAAATAGGGTAGGATCTGAGCTATCAAAATTAATTGGAACTAATGACATTTTTCTTAATGGGAAGAAGGAACAATGAACCCAGTCCTAATGAGCATGTGCAACGTGATTGGCTGATGCACTGTTCATGTGGATTTAGGAGCATATGGAGATGTCCCAACCTTGTCTTTGGGTGAGATAACATCAAAAAGACTCCTCCCACCTGTGTGTCCTATTGGCATCTGAAAACAAAGGATTTCCAAGATGGAACGTGGTATGTCTTCCCTTCCCCCTGCCCTCTCCACAAGCCTGTCTTCTCTTCTAGACTCCCATATTCCTGTTAAAGGCACCACTGTCTTTTCAATCATCAGCTTTGAAACCTCATAGTTACCCTTATTTTGTTCCTCTATCTCAACTAAAACAACCAGTCAATAATCTATTTGACTTCCTTCAACATCTTTAACATTTTTTCACTCAAAGAGCCTCATCAACAACCCTCACCTAGATGCGTCTAATAACCCCTAATTCTTCTCCTTGCTTGCAGTCCCTCCATCCCTCCAACTCATCATTGTCGCTCCCTCTGGCCAATCCATCTTTCACACAGCTGCCAAAATAAACTTCTTAAGACACATTTCTCACTATGTCATCCCCTTGTTCACAAACCTCTAGTGGCTCCCTACTGCTTCTAATGTGAAATAAAACTCCTTAGTCTGAGCTTGAAAATTCTTCTCAATCTGACTTCAGTCCATCGTTCCAGACTGATATTTTTTATACTGCTCACTTGGCATTCTAACCAGACTGGCCTACTAGCTGTCCTTTGAATTCAGATTTTGTATAATGCTTTTGCATAAGATGTCTCTCATGCCTCCAATGGACTTCCTCCTCAGCATGCCTCCTGGAATTCTTAGTTTTCCCTTCAAAGAAGCCAGCTCACATGGCACCAATGGAAAACCTTCCCTGATTCCTCCCACTTGTCAGTGTCCTCCCTCCCTTCCTCCCTCCCTCCCTCTCTCTCTCTGTCTCTGTCAGTCTCCTCAGATCACCATCCATTTGTCTGTGTACACATTGCATCCCCATACTCCCAACACAATGTAAATTCCTTGAGGTCCCACACTGCTTTCTCTTTATATTTTGTACCTGGTACTGCACGGGGAACCTGCTGGGTAGCAACTTAATGCTTCTTCAAATGAAGCATGGTTAAACAGATCCTGGTGGTGGACTGTGTAAGGCCTGTACTCTTCTTGCCCTTGTGAATAAGAAGTGACATGGGGCCAATAAAAAAAAAAACCTGCTTCCAGACATCATCTGGCTCCCTGACAACCTGGGCCCATCTCTCTCAGTGTCCTGACCTCAGTGAGGTCAGCCTCCAGTGTTGTGAGAACCAACATAACTCCTTTGGAAAAAGGCATCCAGCTGAAAAGGAAGAGAATAAGTGAACCTCTGCACAGATGTGGGCTGAAGACCCAAACAAGAGGAAGGAAAGATAGGAAGTGCAGAATCTTATCAGACGTTGTAGGAATCTTTCGGTGGCTTTGAAGTTGTTGCAGCCTGGTTGTCTCATGTCTGCCTTACTCAACATGTTGGTGATGATAAACTCAAGAGTAAAACATTCCATCAGGCTCCTGACTGCTGTGGGGGAAGGACAGAAACCCTCATGGTTGAGCCTTGGATACATAGTCTCATAGGATTATAGATTTAGACCTGGAATGGACCTTCTAATTCCTTCATCTTACAAATGAGGAAAAGGAGGATTTAGTGACGTGTCCAAGGTCCCATACTTTGTGCCTCAGGTGAGATTTGACCCCAAGTCTTTCTGACTTTAAGACCAATTCCCTATTCACTGGAACATGCTGCCATCCATCAACTCAACAAGTTTGATCAATTCTTTAATGGAAGGAAAACTGACCATACTGGCTCCAATTATGCATCTGTGATAGGACCTCTCATTCCCCCTTCCCCACCACCTTCCTCTACAACTCCCATCTCCTCCACTTACAGTTAATTTTCCAAATAAATTCTTCAATTAAGACTACACAGGAGACAAGGCAGAGAGATAAGTAATTGGTACCTGAACAACTGTGTAATAGAGATGGAAATGAAATGTTGTACTCAGTGTGCACAGGAGAGGAGCTGAAGGGTGAAAAAAATCAAGAATGAAAACACCTTGGCTAAGCTATATAAATGGGGAAAGGGTATCTGCTGGGCTAGGTCATGAAACTTTTCTAAGTAAATTGAGGGTTAAAATGCAGAGAGACCACAGGCCGTCCCTTGGCTCCCTCTGTTCCTTCTCTTTCCAGAGTATGAAGTAAAATAGAATGGAGAGGAAGAATCACCTGTTTCCCATGCCAGGTTATGGGTGAATAGAGAAATCAAGTCACTGAATACTCCCTGCTTTTTGCTGGGGTGGAGGACTGATGAGTGATGATTGCAATTTAGAGAAAAATACAGATACACAGACAGAGACTCTTGAGTTAGGTGACCCATACGTTCCTTGGGTGCTCTGCTTCTCTGCTGTTTATAGGTTCCAGGGGGGAGAGGATAAGGAAGGGAGAATTTGGGGCAGACTGTTTCCTGAAAAGTGACTATATCAAAGATATATCCCAAGGGCCATGTCCTGAGTGGGGCTGCTCCAAAGAGCTTGGGGAGGTGAAAGTTGTGCTTGATGCTCTGGTGTCAATTAACCCTGTCTCCTTCAGTTCCTCATCTGAAAAATGAGCTGGAGAAGGAAACGGCAAACTACTCTTGACTAACACAACCCCAAATGGGGTCATGAACAGTAAGACATCACTGAAAAATGACTCAGCAGCAACACTATTATGCTCTCAGATATGATGAGCAAGATGGTTTCAGAAACATCTGGGAAAACTTCTTAGAAATGATGCCAAGTGAAGTGAGTAGAACCAGTAGAACACTATACACAAGAACACCAATACTGAAATGATGATCAGTTGTGAAAATCTTAACTATTCTGATGAATAAACTCAAACAAGATTACTGAAAAGGATCCATAATGAAACACATCATCTACCTGCTAAGAGAGAACTGATGAACTCTTTGAGTGCATATTGAGGCACATGTTACTTTCTTGCTTTTTTTGCAACATGGATAATACAGAAATGTGCTTTCCATGACTTCGTCATGTATAATATGGATCACATTGCTTCCCCTTTCAATGGGTGTCAGTCAGGATGGAAGGAGAGAGATGATTCGGAACTCAAAATTTAAGCATGAAAATTAAAAAACAATTGTTGGATCCACAGATCAGTAAGGTGAGACTCATAAGACACTGTGAAAAATGTTTCCCTATATGTACTTTTAGTAAAGCCCCAAATTGTACTTATCTACAGCCCTTTGAATCCTGACATGTGTTAGAATCATTGGAAATGTCAGCATTTCACCAAAAATAATGAGGAAAATGAACTTAATACAAGCACCATTAGATTTTAATATAAGGGAGTGAACAGAGTGTCTGACCACTCAAGCGCAAAAATGGCCCAAAATAGAGGTCCAAAGAGAGAAATGTCAACAAAAGGAAATTCTTGTGGCAAAGTAGAGAGAGTGCTGAATCAGGAGTCAGGAAGATCTGAGTTGAAATATAACCTCAGATACTTAGTTTATTGGGTCACCCTCGGGAGGGTTACTTAATCTGTGTCTGCTTTAGTTTCCTCATCTATAAAATGGGGTTAAGATTAAACTTCCGTGTGAAGCTAAAGTGAGATAATATTTATAAAGAATTCTGTAAGCCCTAAAATACTAACTTTATCATCATAATCATCATCAACTCAGACACAATTCTCACATCCCTGCTCCAAATGTATTTTCCAAAGTCACATCAATTCCCCTTAATGTGAGGTTTAATCTATTTACTTCGGGAAAAAAAGTCAGGTGTGTAGATTGTACTATGGGATTGGGTACTTCAGTTAGGCAGGGAGGTGGTGAGTTGAAGGAAGGTCCAAACAAAATGGGGGTAGAGCTAATTTATACCCATCTGAGGAGCTGTTGCTAGGCAACTATGACACTGTTTACATAAGCATTCTGACCATTGCTAAGGAAACCTGAAAGTCACAGCAACACTCAACTACCAGAGCAGTAGTACCCAGGCCTTCAGAGGAGATGTACCTCATTTACTTCAGAAGACCCTTGGGTGTACAGTGCCAGTACTGATGGAGTCTGGAATGTGAGGCACTGTTCAGGTTTTACTTGAGATGAGGGCTGACATTCCCAGAATAATCCCAGACTGTGTACCCCAAGGTGGTCCCACAGCAGGACCTAGATTAGGATGTAAAAGAAGTATACTAAAAGTGTTCTCATGGGCATAACCTTATTTGCTTGAATATTCTCATGGGAATAATCCTGCTTTCTTGCCTGTAAAAGACTATATAAACCTTGACCCTCAGATTAATAAGTAGAGGGGTGTTCTTCACAGTCCCAGCCTGGCCCGTGTCTTTTCTTCTTACACCATCTTTTAGCATTCACAATTGCTAGCCCCCGAAGCAGGTCCACTGCACTTGGGTGTCTATCCCTGGCACTGATGCAGTGATTTCAGGTAGCTTTGTAGAAACAGAGGCAGCTGAGCTAGGGACTATTCTCCAGTAATTTCAGTTGGCAGAGTGCTTGGTTAGGGCTAGTGTCCTGGGACTTTCTAATGGAGGGGATAAGGTTTCTATGCCTGAGATAGTACCCATGGAAGCCTTGAGTCTCCCCTAATATTGGGGTCAGAGTAAACGCTGTTACAGACTCTGTTTCAGAGACTTTAGTTACGGTAAGAGACAAAACAGATTCTGTGCCACTCTCCTGTAATGTTTGAGGGAACACTATGAATCTCAGATGAGTGAGCCTGGGTCACCCCAGCCAGATGTGACCTTGATCCAATATGAACACAGCAGTCACTGTGGGCACCCCTGGCTGTACAGAGGAAGGTCTTATATGACCCCAGAGGGGAGTCATCGTGGTCTCATAACTTTTTGGAATCTCTGCTGGACTTAGAGGAGGTGGAATGTCTCTTCAGCTCCAGGGCTGAGCCCTGCAGGAGCTGAGGTGATACCTTCTATTACCCTGTGTGGAACAGTGCTTTCTGTGGTCTCTCTGCCTAAGGTGGTCAGAAGAAACTCTGAGTTCTCTAAGTCTGCCTGTGGAACACTATCCTCATCTGTCCTGTGAGAAATGAGCCCCCAACTGTGAGAAATATTGTCACCTTAAACAATGAAAAATACTTGTTGTGAAATCAAGAAAGCTTGGGGGGCAGAGCCAAGATAGCAGAGTAGAAAGATGCATATACTCTAGCACTTCCCCCACAGCCCACAAAATGTAAAAAATGACTCAACAAATTCTAAAGCAGCGAAGTCAAAACAGCAGAAGTCACAGAACGACAAAGTGAAAGAGATTTCCAGCCAAAGGTAACCTGGAAGGATGACAGGAAAGGTCTATTCCACGAAATTCTGAGTGGAGCCCAGTCTTGGCCACATGGTACAGAAACAGGACTGGAACAGGCCTCCAAAATAGAATCCCCACCAGCAAGGTCCAGATCCCTTAACCCACAAATTACAAAGTTGCTTCACAGGACAGTGTGGGAGGCCTTTCCCAGCTGGGTGAGAGGGAAGCAGGTTTCCCCCAGCACTGGCCCCAGGCAGTGGCAGAGGAGGCAGCAGCAGCAACAGGTGGTGGGCAGGATTGGTGGCCACAGAAGCAGCCTGGATCCATTGTCCAAGCAGCTCAGCTTAAAGACTGAGGGAATTGAGCAGCTGAACTGAACCTCAGCTTGCAGAAAGGTCCTTGGGAGAGGAATCACACTAGGACCCTTCTCTTGACAAAAGATTCAGAAGTCAAATAAATGGGAAAATGCTCAAAAAAGGGAAAAAAACCTATGATCATTGAAGGTTAATTTCTCGGTGAAGAGGTGTCCCCTGCCATCATTTCAGATGAAGAAAACAAGGCATGCTGTCATCAAGGCTTCTGCCTCCAGTGTCTCTAAGATGAATATGAAATGAGCTCAGGCCATTTAAGAGCTTGAAAAGCATCAGCAGCTTGCTAAAGGAGAACCAAGAAAACGCTGAGGAAAATAACACCTTTAAAAGTAGGCTAACACAATTGGAAAAAGAGGTCCAAAAAACCAATGAGGAGAAGGAGGCTTTAAAAAGCAGAATTAGCCAAATGGAAAAGGAGGTTCAAAAGCTCTGAAGAAAATGGCTCTTTCAAAATGAGAGTGGAGTACAGGGAAACTAATGCCTATATGATAAACCAAGAAGTTGCAAGACAAAACCAAAAGATTGAAAAAATAGAAGATAATGTGAAACATCTCATTGGAAAACAGTTTACCAGGAAAACAGAGCCAGGAGAGACAATTTACAAGTTATGGGACTACCTGAAAGCCATGATCAAAAAAAAGAGCCTAGACATTATCTTTTATAAAATTATCAAGGAAAACTGCCCTGATATTCAAGAACCAGAGGGTAAAATAAATATTGAAAGAATCCACCAATCACCTCTTGAAAGAAACCTGAAAAGAGAAACTCCTAGGAATATTGGGGCCAAATTTCAAAGTTCCCTGGTCAAGGAGAAAATGTAGCAAGCAACTAGAAAGAAACAATTAGAGATTGTGGAAATA
>CM053773.1:207401111-207421806 GCA_028658325.1 Potorous gilbertii | reverse complement strand
CTTTTCAGAGATGTCCTCATAGAATAAGATATTGACACATACATTACCAGAGAAAATCCAGTGTTTGGGAGACTGAAGGAAAGCATGGGAGAGGTATTGGACTGGCCAACAAAGTTTGACAGAGCCATTGTACTGGTCTCATTGTTGTATGCCTGTGAAGCATGGACAGTCTACCAGGGCCATTCTAGGAAATTGAATCCCTTCCATTTGAATCCTCTTAGGAAGATGCTGAAGATCACCTAGCAAAAGTAAGGTACCAGACAATGAGGTCCTTTATTCAGCTAAACTGCCAAGCATTCTCACTCTATTTCAGAGAGAGCAACTGATGGGTTGATCACATTATTCAAATGCCAAACCTACATTTAAGTATAGAACTATTTTATGGAGAACTTACATGAGACAAATGCTTATATGAAGCCAGAAGAAGCAAGAGAATGACACTCTCAGGGTCTCTCTGAGGAACTTTGGAATCAATTGAGACATAGGAAACACTAGCCCAGGACCACCCAGCATGGTATGCTCTCAACTCCTACCTGGTCCCATCACTGCTGTTTCATCCACATGGGCTATAGGCCAGCTTTCACTGCCATCTCCCTCTTTCTCTTTGCAATTGCCTACATTGTCTTAGGCTGGAAGAATATCTCACTCTGAAAGTGTTGGCTCTGGCACTCTAGAATTCGATCTGAGACATGATTTTAACATTGTTTGGAAGGAATGTTGGGAGAGCTCAACTGAGTGCTTTCTCTACTCCACCATCTTGGAAGTCTCCAAGTATGTAATCTTTAGCCTCATTTGAAGTATGTGTTCCCAGCCACATGTCCACTTGAGGCTTGGTGAGCCTCTTTCCAGAAATGCATGATGGTGAGCAATAGAAGGGCCTAACCCTTGCTACAGAGCATGTACAGATATTCTGTGACTGCTTCCTGTCTATTTACAATGGTGGTGATGAAGAGCCTTCTGATTGTTTTCTGAGATGGACCTGAATGTATGGACAAAAATCCCAGACAGACAGTCTCTGTGGAAGCATTTGAGTAAGAACAGTTCATTGGTGCAAAGCAGAATTGCAGTAGCTCAAAAGAAACAGGAAATGCCCAAATTTAGAGACTTTTTTCACTCCAAATGTTCAAATGGACTATTGGTACCCAACCTCATGGAACTCGTGAGCTCATGTGGTTCTGATCAGCCACCATTGGACACACGGTACATGTTAACCTGAGCATCTCATCTTCAAAGTCTAGCTCAGCCAATTTAGCATCATGAGTTCCTAGTGTAAGTCCCAATTAACTTTCTCTCCACAAGAGCAAAGAAAACTACTGAGGCAAGTGACATTCTTACCTTAGGGCCCAGCACAAACACAGAGTTTGTTCCCTCCTCTCCCAGGAGACGAAAATTCAAGTGGTAGCTACCTTGATTCTGGGGAGATTTCCTAAGAATATTTCAGTGACTTCTGCATTTCTGGACCTGTGGTCTCCTGGAGGATGTATCTCAATTTGTAAACAGATCCTGAGGCCTAGGACCCTGACTTTGAATCTAGAATTTGTTACAGAGCACATGCAGAAATTCTGTGAGTGTTTCCTGTCCATTTACAATGTGGTCTTGAAAAGCTTTCTGATTGTCTTCTGAGATGGACCTAAATGTGTGGAGTCCAGACAGAAGGTCTCTTCTCTGTGGCAGCATTTGAGTGAGAACAAAGAAATGATGTAAGCCTCCAGGTAGGAAAACCACTCCCCAGACTGGTCACCATGAGGCCATGAACACAGGGCATTTTTGTCTTCTGTCTCTGCTGTGTTTTGTTCTGGTCTTAGATAAACACATACCATCATTAGAACAGACCTTGTCAGCTAGAGTTACGGTGGCTACAGCAGCCAAGATAAGGTCATTCCATCTCTGATACTCATCTGGGATGAGGGAAGACTCAATACAACAGAAGAAACAGTGACAGCATATTTTCACGGCCATGTGGTAGATGGAGTGGGAGGTTGTTGGTAGCAGTAGCAGGCTGCTGTAGCTTCTGCTATTCTCTCCCTATTTGGCAGTTTAAAGCATTTCTTTTTTTTCTAGCAAATGTCACCAAAAAGAGAGAGAAAGTTCAAGTTCTTCTACTGGTGACTTTTATATATAGCCTCAGATCGGGCTCAGTGGCCAACTAAACAAACCAGCAACAACTTTTCTTAACTGTGAGATAAGTAGAGAAGAAACAGTTCCAGAATAACTGAGCATACTGTGAATCAGAGCATTACCTATCATCATGTATTTTCAGAGCCATGCTCTGTCTTCGACCAGTCTCCCATTACACTCAAGGGAAATTAATGATATCTCTAGTCACCACCATTCATATCTGTCATGAGGGGTAAATGAGATGAGGTATAAAATGTTCTTTGAATCCCTGACATTGCCAAACAAATATCTGCTCTTATTGGGAATGTGATGGTGGTGTTGTCATTTCTAGAAGCATCTGACAAGAGACGAATGTTGGTAAATCCCCCCTGCTAGATCCCCCAGTCTCTGAGGGCACCCCACCTGTTCTGTGAGAGCCCAATTAGAAGTAAGGTTTGAGCCATTTCTGGGGGGTCTTTTAAGAAACCAAGAAGCCTCTGTTCTCCCTGGAGGAGCAATTTGTTCAAATCACTTAACTTTACCGACCTGGAAAAGTTGCACTTTGCTGACTCCCTTTGGGGAAAAGCATTTCTGTCTCCTGCATTCAAGGACCGTGACAGTCCCATCTATGAAGTTTGGGAAGCCCCGAGGATCCACTTCAGGCCTTGTCGACAGGCTGAGAAATAGAAGTAAACATCCTGTGAGTAAACAGGATTTCCCAGGACCTTCTCTGGGATTCCCTACCTCCACCCAATCTCCCCAAACCCAGCCCCTGCCTTTGTGACTGGTGCACAGATCAGGTCTCTGACTATACCTGACTGTGTCTTTAGTGTAACACATACACACATCCATACATACACAAATATTTTTTTAAAACAATTAGGAAGATTATCTTATATGGCAAATGGCCAAATCAAAATGTAACATATCTCATTGCAGGTATATTATATAATGTCTATGCATCAGACACTTACTAGCTGTATGATCTTGGAGAATTTCCTTAATTTCTTCCTGCCTCAGTTTTCTCATCTTCACAATGGATATAATTTTAGTATTTACCTCTCAGGGTTGTTGTGAGCCTAGCAATAAGATATTTGTAAGGGATGTATACAAACCACAAAATGCTAATAAATAAATGTTAATATAATATGTTATAAATATGTGTTGTATAATATAATTTGTTATATACTTTACATAATTTATACAATAATTTATGATTATGTAATAATTTATATATCATATAATATATAAATATATTAAGTATATTACAAATAATAAATGTTAACTGACATTATAATGATGATGATGTTTATTAATATAAGATGTCTTAAATTCTCTATGTCCCAAACTGAGCTCTTCATCTTTCCCCCTAAACAGTCTTCTCCTTCTAACTTCTCTTTGACTGTAGTGGTTAACACCATCGTCCTAGGCCCTCAGGCTCCCAACCTAGGAGTCAGCCTGGACTCCTCCCTGTCTCTCACCCTCACCCCTACCCTTCAAGTCTTGCCAAGGCCTGTTGATCTCATCTTGGTAGCATCTCTCCAATATGGCCCCTTCTCTCCTCTGATGCTGCCATCTTCCTGGTTCTAGAACTTCATCACCTCTTGCCTGAATCCTTGCAATAGCTGCTGGTGGATCTTCCACCTCCACTCTCTCCTCATTCCTATCCATTCTCCATTTGGCCATTGGAGTGATCTTTCTAAAATGCAGGTTTGATCAAGTAACCTCCCTACTGGAAAACCACCAGTGGCCTCCCTAATTCCTTCAGGAGCAACGACCAGATCTCCTCTTGGTTGTTCAAAGGCCTTTGTGATCTAGGTTCCTCCAACCTTTCCTGTCTTCATAGCTTGTTCCCTTCAATCCAGTGATGCTGGTCTCCTGACTGTTCATGAATAAGACACTCCATCTATCAGCTCACTGCCCTTCATGATTCTCCCACCACTTCTCTAGCTTTCTCTAAGTCCTAACTAAAGCCCTATCTCCTAGGAAGTCATCCCTATCCTCTCTTATTTCTTGTGCCTTTTCCTATGTAGTGGAATCATTTTGTTTCTTTCTGGACTTGGATGCTAGTGAAGGAGAGGTGGGAGGGGGTGGCGTGGAGAAGATTTTCTTTTGAGTGAAATAAACCTTGTATATTCTATGTATTCTTGCCCCTAATGATTGCACATAGCCAAAGGACTTCCAGCTTCTCCAGAAAGCTGAATTCTTATTTCCCTAGGGAAAATCCTGAATAAGGAGGAAGAAAGAAATTCAAATCCTGATGCTCTTGGGGGAAAACTTCTGGGGTGGGGTGGGGGATAACTGTTTAAGAGTGAGTTGTGAGAGACTGCCAAGATTGAATCTGGCTTGCAAGATGTAGTTCTGGGCCATGACACTAAGTGCATGAGAGCAGTGCCAACAAAGTGCTAGTATTTAAAATGTGAGGAAGGAAAGGCAATTGGGATTTGTAGACCTCTTAATGTGTGAAGAGAAACATTTCCCCTAGCATCTATTCTCCATTTTATAGTTGAGGAAATTGAGACAAACAGAGGTGAAGTGACTTCCTTAGGGACACATAGCTAGTAAGTATATGAGGCTGGATTTGAACTCAGGTCTTCTAGCTAACTCTTAAACTTCTCAAGGTAACAGAAGACATTTTTCTTGCCCTTGTGGGCAATCTAAGTCACAGTATACCAGATATAGCCATTGAATCTCAATCAAAGCCAGAGTCAGTCTCAGAGACCAGTTGGGCATTTGCCTTATGAGAAACTTAGAGGGCAGTTAGTACTTCTCCAGGGGCAGAGGAGAGTTATGGCCAGCTCTGCTTGATGAGCACCAATTCTGTCCTTCCTTTAGAACAGGGGTTCTTAACCTGGGATTCATGAGTAGAGTATATGTAGGTGATCCACAAACTTGGATGGGAAAAATTGAATTTTTATTTTCACTAACCTCAAAGGGAACTTTAGATTTTCCTTCTGTAACTTAACAGGATTCTGAGGTGTCCATAGGCTCTCTGAGAATGCCAAAACAAATAGCAGCTTCCATCTGTTAGCTTGGCCCTCTGGGGATCTCTGACTTGGGAAGGAAGGACTATTTAACTTTCTCAAGTTTTACTTTCACTATCTGTAAAACAGATATAAAAAAGCCTTCCCTATAAAGAGGAGTTTGGAGAATCAGAAGAGACCATGTATGTAAAGTACTTTGTAAGCTATAAAATGAATGATTATTTTCATCAGTTCCTAGATTTAGAACTGAAAATCTTCCTCCTCCTAATTGTTTATTAAATTATAGACTTAAAAATAGAGACTCCTTTCTTTTTTGTCTTCTGGTATTCAGGATCTAGCACAGGGCCTTTCTCCTCTTGCTCCTCTTCCTTTTCCTTCTTTGCCAAATAGAGGAAATAGTGCTAAATGACCTGGATTAAAGAAAAGTTTGACCAGAACCTGAGCCAACTCATCTCATGGAAAGTCTCAATGGCAAGAGGGACTCCTTTTCCGGGGGATTTTTCCATGTTCCTTTCCAGTTCTAACATTCTGAGACTTCCAAAGCAAGCATTCTCCCTTCCACTTCTGTGCGTATACCTGGAATACATTCCCTCCTCTCCACTTCTTCTTAAATATTATGTATCTTTCTTCAGGAATTAGTTTAAGTAATGCCTCCTACAGGAAGCCTTTCCTGACCCTTCTCCCAGTTGTTAGTACTTTGCCCTTCCCCTCACCAATTATTTTGTACTTACTTATCCATGTATTGAATCTATTCTGTTCTAAAATCTTGAAGGCAAGGACTTACTGTTTTTTTCACATCTTTCTACCTTCACGATCTAGTACAGTAGATGCATATGTATATGTGTATTTGAATATGTATACATCTATGTGTATAAATGCATATGTATACATACACATAGTGCTTAATAAATGCTTATAAATAAATTATATTGAGCAGTGATGTCGATGAGGGTAACATAAGTTACAGTGACCATGTTTTTATCCATTCTGGGAAGTCTCAAGTGAATTTGGAGTCAGGGGAACTTGGGTCCAAATCCTTGTCCTGTTTGTATGACCTCGTATGATTCATTGAAATTCTCTGGTCTTCAGTTTCTTTCTTTAATTAATTAATTAATCTGTTTTCAGTTTTCTATAATCATTTCCATAAGTCTTCGATTTTGTCCCCCTTCTTCTCCCACTCCCTTCTTGACATGACATGTAATCTTATATGATTTCTACACATACATTCTTATTAACCACATTTTTCACATTAGTCATGTTGCATAGAAGAATTAAAGTGAATTGGAGAAACCATGTGAATAAAGAAACTAAAATAAAACATAACACAAGGGAAAGTATTCTGATTCATTCTGCATTCTGATTCCATAGTTCTTTTTCTGGCATTTTGTTGGTTGGCATTTTGTCTCAAGAGTCCTTTGAGAATGTTTTAGGTCTTTGTGTTGCTGTGAAGGGCTAGGTCTACCAGAAACAGTCTTCCCACATGGTGGCTGTCAATGTGTACAATGTTCTCTTGGTTTTCCTCATTTCATTCAGTATCAGTTCATTTAAATCCTTCCAGCCCTCTGTGAAGTCCTCCTGTTCATCATTTCTTATAGCACAATAGTATTCCATTACCTTCACATACCGCAATTTATTTAGCCATTCCGCAATTGATGGGCATCCCCTCAATTTCCAGTTCTTGGCCACCACAAAGAGAATTGCTATAAATATTTTTCTACTTGTGCAACCCTTTCCCATTTTTATGATCTCTTTGGGATACAGTCCTAGAAGTGATATTGATGGGTCAAAGGGTACGCACATTTTTGTAGTCCTTTGGGCATAGTTCCAAATTGCTCTCCAGAATGGTTGAATCAGCTATACCAACAATGAATTAGTGTTCTCACTCTCCCACATCTTCTCCAGCATTTATCATCTTCCTGTTTTGTCATATCAGTCAATCTGATAGGTGTGATGTTGCACCTTAGAGTTGTTTTGATTTGCACCTCTTTAATCAGTAGTGATTTAGAGCATTTTCTCATATGACTAAAGATAATTTTAATTTCTTCCTCTGAAAACTGCCTGTTCATATCCTTTAACTATTTATCAAGTGGGGAATGACTTGTATTCTTGTAAATTTGACACAGTTCTTCATATATTTTAGAAATGAAGCCTTTATCACAGACACTAGTTGCAAAAATTGTTTCCCAGTTTTTTGCTCCCCTCCTATTCTTGATCACATTGGGTTTGTTTATGCAAAAACTTTTCAACTTAATATAATCAAAATTATTAATGTTCTCTATCACTTGATTGGTAATAAATTTATCCATTGTCCATAAATCTGACAAATACACTACTCCTTGCTCCCCTGATTTTTGTATAGTATCAGTCTTTATGCCCAGATCATCTATCCACTTGGATTTTATTCGTGTGTATAGTGTCAGGCTTTGGTCTATGCCCAGTTTCTGCCACATTGTTATTCAGTTTTTCCAGCAATTTTTGTCAAACATTGTGTTCATATCCCAGAAGATAGAGTTCTTGGGTTTGTCAAACAGTAGATTATTATATTCTTTGAGTACTGTGTCTTGAGTACCTAACCTACTCCACTTGTCTACCCTTCTATTTCTTAGTCACTACCAAGTGGTTTTGATGATTGCCGCTTTATAATACAATTGGAGATCTGGTAGGGGTAGGCCACCTTCCCTAGCATTTCTTTTCATTAATTCCCTTGATATTCTGCACCCTTTGCTCTTCCACATGAATTCTGATATTATTTTTTTCTACCTCTGGACTGAATAAATAAATTAATTTAAGTAAAATTGTCATTTTAATTATGTTAGTTTGGGCCTACCCAAGAGCAACTGTTGTTTTTCCACTTACTTAGATCTGACTTTATTTGTGCAAAAAGTGTTTTGTAACTGAGTTCATATAGTCCCTGGGTTTGTTTTGGCAGGTAGACTCCCAGATATAGTATAGTATCTATTATAGCTTTAAATGGGATTTATCTTTCTATCTCTTGCTGTTGGGCTTTGTAAGTAATATATAGAAGTAGAGATGATTTATCTGGGCTGATTTTGTAATCTGCAACTTTGCCAAAGTTGTTTATTATTTCCAGTAGATTTTTATTTGATTCTCTAGGATCCTCTAAGTATATCATCCTATCATCTATAAACAGTGATAACTTAGTTTCTTCTTTGCTTATTCTAATTTCTTCAATTTCTTTTTCTTTTCTTATTGCTAAAACTAACATTTCCAATACCATACTGAATAACAGTGATGATAATGGACATCTTTGTTTCACCCCTAATTTTTTTTGAATATGCATCAAGATTATCTCCATTACATATAATGCTTGCTGATGGTTTTAGGTAGATACCACTTATTATTTTAAGGAAGGCTCCATTTATTCCCATGCTCTCCAGTATTTTCAAGAGGAATGGGTGCCATATTTTGTCGAAAGCTTTTTCTGCACCTATTTTGATAATCATATAGTTTCTGTTAGTTTTGTTGTTGGTATGATCAATAATGCTGATAGTTTTCTGAACATTGCATCCACCCTGCATTGCTGGTATAAATCTTACCTGATCATAATATAATATTCTCATGATAAGTTAATATACTCTTTTTGCCAGTATCTTATTTAAAACTTTTGAATCTATATTCATTAGAGAAATTAGTCTATAATGTTTTCTCTATATTGACTCTTCCTGATTTAGGTATCAGAACCATATTTGTATCATAAAAATAATTTGGCAGGTTTCCTCCTTCACTAATTTTTCCCAGATAATCTATATAGTATTGGATTTAATGGTTCTTTAATTGTTTGATATTGTAAATCCATCTGTCCTTGGAAATTTTTTCCTAGGAAGTTCATTGATGGCTTGTTCAATTTCTTTATCTGAGATGGGGTTATTTAAGTTTCCTGTTCTATTAATCTGGGAAATTTGTAAATTTTAAAAAATTTTCATCCATCTCATATAGACTGTCAAATTTATGGGCATATAGTTGGGCAAAGTAATTTCTAATTATTGTTTTAATTTCCTCCTCATTGGAGATGAGTTCACCCTTTTCATTGTTGATATTGATAATTTGGTTTACTTCTTTCTTTTCTAAATCAAATTGACCAAATGTTTATCAATGTTATTGGTTTTTTAATAAAACCAATTCTTAGTTTTATTTGTTAGCTCAATAGTTTTCTTAATTTCAGTTTTATTCCTCTCTCTTTCATTTTCAGTGTTTCTAATTTGGTATTTATTTGAGGATTTTCAATTTGTCCTTTTTCTAGCATTTTCACCTGTTTTCTCAATTCATTGATCTTCTTTTTCACTGCTTTATTCATGTAGGCATTCAATAATATAAAACTTCCCCTAAGAACTGCTTTTGCAGCATCCAATAAGTTTTGCTGGGTTGTCTCATTATTGTCATACTTTTGAAGGAACTTACTGATTATTTCTATGATTTGTTGTTTAACCCCCTCATTCTTTAGGATTAGATTATTTAGCTTCCAATTAATTTTTGGTCTGTCTTTCCATGGCCTTTTATTACATATAATTTTTATTACATTATGATCTGAGAAGGGTACATTGATTATCTCTACCTTTCTGCTCTGGATTATGAGGGTTTTGATCCCTAGTTCATGCTAAGTTTTTGTATATGTGCCAAGTACTGCTGAGAAAAAGGTATATTCTTTCTATCCTCATTAAACTTTCTCCAGAGATCTATCATATATACCTTATCCAGAGTTCTATTCACCTCCTTCACTTCTTCCTTGTTTATTATAACCTTAGATTTATCAAATTCATAGAGACGGAGGCTGAGGTCCCCTACTAGTATAATTTTGCTGTCTATTTCTTCCTTTCACTCCCTTAACTTCTCCTCTAAAATTTGGATGCTGTACCACTTAGTGTATATATGTTTAGGAATGATATTGCTTCATTGTCTATGGTGCCTTTTAGCAGGATATAGTTTCCTTTCTTATCTCTTTTGATTAGATCTATTTCTGCTTCTGCTTTGTCTGTGATTAGGATTGTTAACCCTGCTTTTTTTTCCACATCAGATGAAGCATAATATATACTGCTCCAACCTTTTACCTTTGCTCTGTGTGTATCCCTGTTTCAAAATGTGTTCCTTCTAAACAACATATTATTGCTTTTTTATGTTCATTTATTGATTTTGAGTTTTCAACATTCATTTCCACAAAATTTTGAGGTCCAAATTTTCTCCCCATCTTTCCCCTCCTCCCACCCCAAAAAACCATGCATTCTGATAACCCATTCCCCCAATCTGTCCTCCCTTCTATCCCATCCCTCCCTTCCTTTATCCCCATCTTCTCTCTTTTCTTGTAGGGCAAGAGAGATTTATATACCCCAATGCCTGTATTTCTTATTTTCCAGTTGCATGCAAAAACAATTGTCAACATTTGTTCCTAAAACTTTGAGTTCCAACTTTTCTCTCTTTCTCCCTCCCCACTCATCCCCACTGAGATGGTAAGCAATTCAACATAAGCAATATATGTGTAGCTTTGTAAAAGGCTTACATAACAGTCATCCTGTTTAAGACTAACTATATTTCCCTCCATCCTGTCTTGACCCCATTAATTCTATTCTCTCTTTTGACCTTGTCCCTCCCCAAAAGTGTTTATTTCTAATTACTCCCTCCTCCCATTTCCCCTCCCTTCCACCATCCCCCCCACCCCACTTATACCCTTCTCCTCTACTTTCCTGTGGTATAAGATGGATTTTCATTCCAAATTGAGTGTGCATGTTATAACTTCCTTAAGCCAAATATGATGAGAGTAAATTTCACTTTTTCCCTCTCACCTCCTCACTATTCCCCACCATTGAAAATACTTTTTCTTGCCTCTTTTATGAGAGATAGTTTGCCCCATTCCATTGCTACCTTTCTCCTCCCAATATATTCCTCTCTCACACTTTCATTTTATTTTTTTAGATATAAGCCCTTCTTATTCAGCTCACTCTGTGCCCTCTGTCTATATATGTGTGTACCATTCTTCCAACTACCCAAATACTAAGAAAAGTTTCAAGAGTTACAAATATTATCTTTCCATGTAGGAATGTAAACAGTTCAACTTTAGTAAGTCCCTTATGATTTCTCTTTCCTGTTTACTTTTTCCTGCTTCTCTTGATTCTTGTGTTTGAAAGTCAAATTTTCTATTCATCTCTGGTCTTTTCAGCAAGAATACTCAAAAGTCCTCTATTTTATGGAATGATCATTTTTACCCTGAAGAATTATTTTACGTAGTTTTGCTGGGTAGGTGATTCTTGATTTTAATCCTATTTCCTTTGACTTCTGGAATATCATATTTCAAGCCCCAAGATCCCTTAATATAGAAGCTGCTAGATCTTGTGTTATTCTGATTGTATTTCCACAGTACTTAAATTGCTTCTTTCTACCTGCTTGTAATATTTTCTCCTTGACCCGGGAACTCTGGAATTTGACTACAATATTCCTAAGAGTTTCTCTTTTTGGATCTCTTTTAGGAGGTGAATGGTGGATTCTTTCAATATTTATTTTACCCTCTGGTTCTAGAATATCAGTGCAGTTTTCTTTGATAATTGCATGAAAGATAATATCTAGGCTCTTTTTTGAACATGGCTTCAGGTAGTCCCATAATTTTTAAATTGTTTCTCTTGGATCTATTTTCTAGGTCAGTTATTTTTCCAATGAGATATTTCACATTATCTTCTATTTTTTCATTCCTTTGGTTTTGTTTTGCAACTTCTTGGTTCATCATATAGCCATTAGCTTTCCTGAACTCCACTCTCATTTTTAAAGAACTATTTTCTTCGGGGAGCTTTTGAACCCCCTTTTCCATTAGGCTAATTCTGCTTTCTAAAGCCTTTT
Organism: Potorous gilbertii; assembly: GCA_028658325.1. Classification (NCBI taxonomy): domain Eukaryota; kingdom Metazoa; phylum Chordata; class Mammalia; order Diprotodontia; family Potoroidae; genus Potorous; species Potorous gilbertii. The sequence continues at coordinate 207,409,885 of CM053773.1, read as the reverse complement.
TATCCTGATTGGCTGTTTGGACTTCTTTTTCCAATTGAGTTAGCCTATTTTTAAAAGTGTTATTTTCCTCAGCAATTTTTTGGCCCTCCTTTAGCAAGCTACTGACACACTTTTCAAGCTCTTCCATGGCCTGAACCCAATTTATATTCATTTTGGAGATACTGGATGCAGAAAGGTTGACTTCCTCTGACATTATGCTTTATTCTTCTTCGTCTGAAAGGATGGAAGGAAATACCTGTTAACCAAGAAAGTAACCTTTTATGGTCTTATTTTTTTTCCCTTTTTTGGGCATTTTCCTGTCCAGTTACTTGACCTCTGAATTCTTTGCCAAAAGGAGGGTCCTAGTGCTACTGCTTACCCCAGAACTGTGCTCAGGGCTGAGATTCAGATTAGCTGCTCAATTCCCCCAGGGGCTTTAGGTGGGGGTGTGACCTCTACTCAGGGCTTAGGCTTAGATCAGCTTCTCAGTCCTCCCAGGGGCTTATACTGAGCCCTTCAGCATGGATGTCAGCTGCTGCCTGCCATGGGAGCCAGTGCCCAGTGAGGCCTCTGCCACCACCTCCTGGAACTGGAGCTATGGGGGGGACCCTGCTCCCTTCTTGGCCAGCTGAAAAAGCCTTCTCACTGACTTTTGGTTCCTGTGGGCTGAGGGATCTGTGAGCTACCACTGCTGCTGCTGGGGATTCTGCCCTTGAGGCCTGTTCCTGGTCCTCCTCCCTGCCCCCCACGTGGCCATGGCTGCGTTGGGCTTTGCACTGCATCTGGTGCAACATACCTTTCCAGGCCACCCTGGGCTGGAAATCTCCTCCACTCCATCTTTCTGTGTCTTTGGTAGCTCTAGAATTTGTTGAGAGTCTTTCTTTACAGGTATTTTATGGGCTGTGGGGGAAGGGCTAAACCATGTACATCTTTCTACTCTGCCATCTTGGCTCTGCCCCCTGAGGGTGTTATTTTCTTCAGCATTTTTTTGAGTCTCCTTTAGCAAGCTGTTGACTTGCTTTTCATGATTTTCTTGCATCATTCTCATTTCTCTTTCCAACTTTACCTCCACCTCTCTTATTTGCTTTTCAAAATCCTTTTAAAGCTCTTCCATGTCCTGAGACCATTGCATATTTAACTTGGAGGTTTTGAATGCAAAAGCCTTGACTTTTAGGTCTTCCTCCAATGGTATGCATTGTTCTTCCTCATCTGAAATGATGGAAGAGAATACCTGTTTGCCAAGAAACAATCTTATTTTTTCCTATAGTCTACATATAGACTATATACAGTCTTATTTTTTCCCTTTTTTGGGCATTTTTGCAGTTATTTACTTGACTTTTGAGTCCTTTGTCAAGAGGGACCTGTAAGCTCTTAGTTTCTCCAAGGTGACACAATCAAAGGAGAGGAGTTACTCCTCTTCTGGCCTGTGCTCTGGTGTGGGAGTAACCAAAAACTTTTCTGTCCAGGATCTGGGAGTAGAATTCCCTCTCCAACCACCTCCAGCTCCACCACACCAATGCTCCTCCTCACCTCAGGGCTGCCACTCCAGGCTCAGATTCAGATCAGATTCTCAATTCCCCCAGCGTCTTTAAGCAGAGGGCTCCAAATATGGAAACTGATGCTGCAGTGGCTCCTGCCAGCAGGGCCAGATTGCATTCCCTTCTCACTCAGGTGAAAGAGCTTTCTCACTCTCCTTTTGAAGCTGTCTTTGGTGTTTGTGAGTTGAGCAATTTGGGAACTGCAGCTGCTGCCAGGAATTCTGCCCCCTGAGGACTGCTCTTGTAGGGAACTGTAGAGGTCCACAACGGTTTCAGGAGCATATGATGGCCTGATAAGCCCACTTGATTGGTCAAATGGAGCAAAGGTTGTTGGTTTGGCCACCCTGGAACCTTACACAATAGCCCCAAGGTCTCTCAGTCTTGAGTAAACATTCTGGTACTTATTAAGACATTCCAAGGCAGTCATGAGGACTTGTATCTATACCTTAAGGAGGAGTGGTAAAAGTAAATGTATCACCAGCTTGCCATGAGTATGGAACTTATGTCTGAACAGTATATAAGGCTTGTACTTGCTAATAATAAATGGAGCTTGCTACATCTCTGTCTCCTTCCTCATCACTGCGTGCCTGAGATTTGAAATGTTCCACTGGTTGGGGGTCTCTTCACTGAGCCCTCAGTTACCACAACATGCTCTTATTGTGTTCCTGCCACATGGCTAAGGTTGGGGTTGTGTTCTGCTCTGAGTTTGGCAAGACCGACCTTTCCTGTCAGCCTTCTAGGCTGTCTTGGGCTGGAAATCTTTTACTTTGTCATTTTGTGGCTTCTGCTGCTTTAGAATTTGTTTAGAGTCATTTTTTACAGGTATTTCATGGGCTCTGGGGTAGAGCTTTTATAGCACCATCCTTCGACTCCACCATCTTGGCTCCACCCTCCCTGGATTATTGCTTTTAGTTCATTCTGCTATCATTCTGCCTCTGTTTTATCCCATTCAGTTATGATTGCTAACTGCATCTTTCTCTCCATCCTCTTTCCCCCCATTTATGACTTTAGTTCTCCCTTCCCCTCCACAGTAGTTTTTTTTACCTTCCACTCCCTCAGTCTTCCCTCCCTTCTGTCAGCCTCCCTCCCTTTTATTTCCCTTTTCCCTTACGACTACTTCCATCCCTTTTAACTGCCCCTCTCTTTTCTTTCTCCTTTCCTTTCTTACTGCAAAGAGGGTAAATTAGATTTCTATACATAACTGAGTTTATATTTCCCTCCTTAAACCAAATCAGATGAGAGTAAATCTCAAACAGTGCTCATCTTCCTCCTCTCCCTCTACTATAACGTGTTTCTGTGCCTTTTCTTGTAATGTAATTTACGTTTTTCTGCCTCCTCCTTTATCCATCTTCCATTACAATCTCTTTGCACCCTTAAATCACATTTTTTAATATCACATCAGTTAATTTATACCCACGGTATCTATGTATATCCCTTTTAAATATCACAATAAATATACAATTCTCTAGATTAACAATATCATCTTCTCTTATAGGGATATAAACAGATTGCTGATATTGAATAGCAAGTTTCCCTCGCTCCCCTGTTTACCTTTTTATGCCTCTCTGGAGGCTTGGATCAAATTTTCTATTGAACTCTGGCCTTTTCATCAGGAAGATCTGGAAATCCCTCATTTCACTGAATGTCCATCTCCTTGCCTCAAATATTAGGCTCAGTTTTGCTGGATTATTGATCCTTGTTGTGGTCCCAGCTTTTTGCCTTACAGAATATCATTTTCCAATCCCTCCAATTTTGTTGTTGTTTTTTGGTTGGTTTTTTTTGTTTCTTTTTCTCTAATTTGTTTATTTATTTTTAGTTTTCAACATTCCTTTTCACAAGATTTTGAGTCCCAAATTTTCTCTCCATCTCTCTCCTTCACCCACCCCAAGACAGCATGCATTCTGATTACTCCTTCCCCCAATCTTCCTTCATTTCTATCACACCCTTCCCTTCTCTTATCCCCATCCAGTCTATTTTCTTGGAGGGCAAGCTAGATTTCTATACTCCATTGCCTGTATATCTTAGTTCGCAGTTGCATGTAAAAACAATTTTTAACATGCATTTTTAAACTTTAAGTTCCAACTTCTCTCCCTTCCTCCCTCCCCACCCATCCATACTGAGTAGGCAAGGAATTCTATATATGTTATATATGTGTAGTTATGCAAAAGACTTCCAAAGAAGTCATATTGTGAAAGACAACCTATATTTCTGTCCATCCTATCCCATCTCCCATTTATATTATTCTTTTGACCCTATCCCTCCTCAAAAGTATTTACTTCTAATTACATCTTCTTCCTATTTTCTTTCCCTTCTATCATCCCTCCACCCCCTGCTTATCCCTTTCTCTCCTACTTTCCTATAGTGTAAGATAGATTTCCATAGCAAATTGAGTTTACATGTTATTCCCTCTTTAAGCCAAATGTGATGAGAGTAAAGTTCACTTTTTTGCTCTTACCTCCTCCCTCTTCCCTTCCATTGAAAAAGCTTTCTCTTGACTTTTTTATGTGAGAGATAATTTGCCCCATTTTATTTTTCTCTTTCTCCTCCCAATATATTCCTCTGTCACTGCTTAATTTTATTTTTTTAGATATCATCCCTTCTATTCAACTCACACTGTGCCCTCTGTCTATATGTATATAATCCCTCCAATTACACTAGTACTGAGAAAAGTCTCAAGAGTTACAAATATTATCTTTCCATGTAGGAATGTAAACAGTTCAACTTTAGTAAGTCCTTTATGATTTCTCTTTCCTTGCTTCTCTTGATTCTTGTGTTTGAAAATCAAAGTCTTTTCATCAAGAATTCTCAAAAATCCTCTATTTCATTGAGTGATCATTTCCCCCCCTGTAGTATTGTACTCGGTTTTTCTGAGTAGGTGCTTCTTAGTTTTAATCCTAGTTTCTTTGAATTCTGGAATATCATATTTCAAACTCTTTGATTCATTAATGTAGAAGCTGCTAGATCTTGTGCTATCCTGATTGTATTTCTACAATACTCTATTCTTTCTGGCTGCTTGCACTATTTTCTCCTTGACCTGGGAGCTCTGAAATTTGGCTGCAATATTCCTAGGAGTTTTCCTTTTGGGGTCTCTTTCAAGAGGCAATCAGGGGATTCTTTCTACATTTATTTTGCCCTCTGGTTCTAGAATATCAGGGCAGTTTTCCTTGATAATTTCTTGAAAGATAATATCTAGGCTCTTTTTTTTATCATGGCTTTCAGATAGTCCAATAAATTTTAAATTGTATTTTTCCAATGAGATATTTCATGTGCTGCTATTTTTTTATTCCTTTGGTTTTGCTTTATATTTTCTGATTTTTCATAAAGTCATTGGCTTCCATGTGCTCCATTCTAATCATGAAGGAATTATTTCCCTCAGTGAAGTTTTGGACCTCTTGTTCCATCTGGCCAATTCTGCTTCTTAGAGCTTTCTTCTCTTCATTGACTTTTTGGATCTCTTTTGTCTTTTGTGTTAGTCTATTTTTTACAATGTTATTTTCAGTATTTTTGTGGTCTCCTTTATCAAGCAGTTGACTCATTTTTCATAATTTTCTTGCATCACTCTCATTTCTCTTACCACTTTTTGCTCTACTTCTCTTACTTGGTTTTCAAAATCCTTTTTGAGTTCTCCCATGACTTGAGACCAATTCATATTTTTCTTGGAGGCTTTGGATAGAGGAGTTTTGACTTTTTGTCTTCTATTTCCATGTTTTGTTCTTCCTTGTCAGCAAAGTAATATTCTATAGTCTGATTCTTCTTTCCGTTTTTCCCAAGCCATTTACTTGACTTTTGAGCTCTTTGTTAAAGTAGCTCTCTGCTTCTAGTAGGGGTACAGGGGTGTACCATTAGCCACTCAATTTCCCTATGATCTGTGGACCTAGAGCTTCAGAAACAGCCACAGTCTGCCCCTGCTGCTGCTGTGACTGCAGGTTCCTTTGCCACCTTCCCCTTTTGCTGCCCTTGGGACTGGGGTCAGACCATTGCACTCTTCCATGCTCTTCCTACACACTTTCCACTGACCTCCCAATCTGCCCTCAGCATTTTGGGGTCTGAAGACTAGAAAATGCCACAGGTGTGAGAGATTCAGTCTCCCCAAGGCCTGCTCAGGTCCTGTCTGTGCTGGCATGTTCCATGTTGCACTGTGCCCAACCCCCTGCATGGCATGATAGACACTTCCCTGCAATCTTCCAGGCTGTATTGGGCTGGAGATTTGCTTCACTCCATCATTCTGCGGGTTCTGCAGCTCCAGAATTTGTGTAGAGTCATTTTTTACAGGTATTTCGCTGAGTTTGGGGGCAGCGCTCTAGAAAGTGTATTATGTTACTCTGCTATCTTGGCTCTGCACTGCCCCCCCTCCCAATTTTTTAATGTAGAAGCTGCAGGGTCCTGTAGGATCCTGAGTGTAGTTCCTTGATATCTGAATTATTTCTTTCTGGCTTCTTGCAGTATTTTCTCCTTAATGTGATAGTTTTGGAATTTGGCAACAATATTCCTTGGTGTTTTCATTTTGGGACCTCTTTCAGGAGGTGATAGATGGATTCTTTTGATGACTATTTTGCCCTCTCAATCTAGGACCTCAGGGTAGTTTTTCTTTATGATTTCTTAAAAGATATTGTCCAGACTCCTTTTTTCATCATGTATTTCCAGGAGACCAATAATTCTTAGATTATCTCTCCTGGATCTATTTTTCAGGTCAGTTGTTTTTCCAATGAAATATTTTACATTTTCTTCTATTTTTTCATTGTTTACATTCTGTTTGACTGATTATTGATGTCTCATAGAGTCATTAGCTTCTACTTACCAATTCTAGTTTTAATAGAGTGTTTTCTTCAGTTAACTTTTGTACCTCCTTTTCCATTTGTCTAATTGTTCCTTTAAGAAGTTATTTTCTCCAGTTAGGTTTTGTATCTCCTTATCCATTTGACCAATATCCTTTTAAAATTCTTACATTAATTTTTTTTCATATTTTTACAATCATTGGCCAATTTTTCTTCTACCTAATTTGGCTTTTTAAATCCTTCTTGAGCTCTTGCAAGAATGTTCTTTGTGCTTAAGACCAGTTCATATTCCCTTCTGAGGTTTCAGAGGGTAGTACAGTCTCAAAGCTGTCTGTTTCTGAATCCGTGTTTTGGTCTTTGTCCCATAGTAAGATTCTATGAATCTTTTCTATTCTATTCTGTTTGCTTTTCTGGTTTGATTCTTGCTCATGATGTTTGCCTTTTTGCTAGCTTTTAAAGTGGATCCCTGCTTCTAGGGTACAAGAGGCTCTGTCCCATGTTTCCTGTGTTGAGAACTTGAGGCTTTATTTGTTGTAGCTACTTGTTCTTTCAGCTAGAAGCAAGAATGGTGCAACTTACCTGGTGCTGAGCTTGCTGGTGTGTGCAAGGGTGGAGGCCAGGTGAAGTCTTTCTGAGTTTCCCCAGGATTACCCTGAAGTTCACTGCATGAGGTGTGGGCTAGGGGTGCTCTGGACAGAGAAGGTCTGCTCTTTCCCTGCTCTAGAGCATGGGCAGGTTCAGTGGTGAACTCCATTTTGCTCTGGTTTCTGCCCAGTTCCCCTGACTACGTTAAGTAAGACATGCTTGGGATACTAGCTTTGTTGCTTATGTGCTCCACTCCCCTGTGGATCAGGATCTCCTCCTGGTTCACTGAGGTAAGACTGACTGGGACAGCTCCTGTCCTGCACTGGTTCCCTTCAGCCACCTCAAGAGGCACATCTCCTTGATGATTTTCCTAACCTCTTGAGCTGAGAGAATTTTTGCCCCTTGGCTGATTCCAGAATTTTTCCTGGGGCAGTATTCTCTGGGTTTTTCAAGGTCAACAAGGGGAGGGGCAAAGCACTAACAGATCACTCAGTCATCTTGGCTCCTAGAAATTCAAGTAGGTGATTTACAGACATTTAATCTGTGGACTGAGAGTCCCAGGAGAAGCTGCTGCTGTTGCCAGGGGTCCTGTGCTTCTCTCTCACTCAGTTCAGGTGGACTCCAGGCCTGGGCTGAGATGTTTGAGAATTCACACTGCTGCTTCTACTTCAGTTTGCCCCAGCAGTCCATTATGGCATATTCTGCACTGGTGCAAGCTATGTGCTCTGACCTCCCCCAGCCCCATGTAACAGATCCTTCCCACTGGCCTTCCAGGCTGTCCTGGGCTGGAAATCCGCCTCACTCAGTCTTGATTCTGTCATTCTAAACTTTGTTCAGATTCTCTTTTTACAGATATCTGAATGAATTTGTGGTAGAGCTAGTGCTTTCACTCCACCATCTTCTGGACTTCAATTTCTTGTAAAAGGAAGTAATTAGATTAGATGACCTCTGAGTTCACTTTCTTTTCTGAATCTATGACCACACGATGCTACAGAAGAGCATTTATCCTTGTATACTCTTTGACCCAGCAACAACACTACTTGGTCTGTATCTTAAAAGAAGTAAAAAGAAACAAAACAAAAGAAGGAAAAAAACCTATGTGTATACAGAATATTTATACCAACTCTTTTCTGGAAAAGAATTGGAAATTGAGGGAATGTTCATCAAATGGGGAGTGGTTGAACAAGTGATATGTGATTGTGATGGAATACTATTATATTATAAGAATTAATGTGCAGGATGCTCCAGGAAAATGTGGACAGACATTCATGAACTGATGCAAAGTGAAGTGAGAAGAATAAGCAGAACATTGTACACAGTAATTCACAGCAGTATTGTAAGATGATCAAGTATGAATAACTTAGCTATTCTCAGCAAAACAATGATCCAAGATAATTCTGAAGAACTTTTGATGGAAAATGCTATCCTCCTGCAGAGGAAAAACTTAATAATCTGAATATAGATCTAAGCATAATTTCTTATTTTTCTTGTTTTTTAATCTATGTGTTCTTTTACATCACTAATATGGAAATATGTTTTGTATGACTGCACATGTAAAACCTATGTCTAATTGCTTGTGCTTTCAATGAAGGAGGTATGGAGAGAGAGAATTTAGAACTCAAAATTTAAAAAAAAAAGGAATGTTAAAGATAATTTTACATGTGATTGAGGAAAAACAAAATACTAAATAAATAATTTTTAAAAGAGCATTTAGATCAAGTTTTCCAAAAAAAGGAAGGACATTTGTCTACATGGCCATGTGTCTCAGTTTGGAATTTGGTAAATAAGGGCACTCTAAAGCAATAGAGCAGAGGTTTTGATAGTGGAGCTGCCTTTTACCAAATATGTGGTAGTCAGATCCATAGTTATTTTGTAGGATGTGCTTATTCCTACTTTG
>CM053773.1:207388611-207398611 GCA_028658325.1 Potorous gilbertii | reverse complement strand
ATAGTGTTCTTAGATGCTCAGCATTGTGTGCTGACTGGGATAAGAGAAAGGTGTCATTTAGACACTCAATTTCTGCTCTCTCCCCACTTATCCTATTCTTCTAGAATCAGCCTCAGCTCCCCTCCACCCACTCCAGAAAATTGGCATGGGGCAAGGCTGATGCCACACTCATCCCTTTTCTTGGTTCTTCCATCTGTTCAGTTGGTAGGATACCCTGAGGACAGAGAAACATGGAATCAAGATAAGAAACTTATGGATCTTGACTTGGGGAGCTAGATTGGGTAAGGATGGATTGGTAGAGAGGACAAGAGATGGAGAGACCACAGGGGACAGGGACAAAGAGACATCAGGGATCAAGGAGGGAGGAAAAGATATGGAGATCATGGAGAGGGATGATTATGGGGGACAGGGATGGCAATGGGGAGGCTCTCAGGGAGGGAAGAGGGATTGTAGGCATTAGGAAATGTTGAGGGAGTGTCTTTTGGAATTGAGATGTCAGACATTCCATTCCAGGAAGTCTTCATTCCTTCATTCCGTCAGTATTCATTCCTTAAAAGAACATAAGAGACAAGGTTAGAGGACCATGTTCCCACTCACACTCTCACCATCTACCAGGAAACTGTTCCAATCCAGAGAAAAGTTGTATAGCAGGTTACCATTGTTTGTCAGTGTGAGGAACTCTTCTTACACAGAGGCCCTTTTAAAGCCCTCTGCCTGAGAAGCTGATGTGAAGTCAAACAATATATCCACTCCTGTGTGGTAGCCTGGAAAGAAAAGCCTAGACAAGGATGAGTGTCAGTGAATGAAAGAGGAAGGAAGTGAGGGGGAGGGGCAGGAGAGGACTCTAAGCCATGGCCTCGAGGGAACTAAACTGGATGGAGTCAAATTGATTCAGATATCAAAATACTTACTGGTTATGAATTACATGGGAACAGTATTCATTATAGCTTGTGAAACCAAATAATATAGAATCAAGAGAAGGAGATCAGAAAAGAAAGAAAAGAAGATTAGATACATTCTAGTATGAGATCAAGAGTTATCAACATGATAACATTTGTGCAAAAGCATGGTAGATAAGAGGAATCACTTCCCTAAGAACCCATGAATGAAGACACTGTGAATGAAACCATTTTCAGATTTGAAAATGAAGGAAATGGACTTTGAGTGGAGGCACTGCCTTTGCTGCTTGCCCACCCTGAGCCTTAGCCAGGAAGTGAATATAATAGTCTGAGTTCTCTTGTCATCTACTTAAGGGAGGAGAGGAGCATTCTTCTGGGCATATCCTTACTCTGCCATAAAATTCTGCCATAAAGGTAGAAGTAGGAAGGGCTTTTATAGTTTTGGGAATTTGGGTGGAGCAAAGAGAGTCTTAATTCATTTCATTTTTGCTATGTCCTGGCCTGAAGAAACATCTCAGAAGGCTGAGTTATGTACCCACTATCCCAGTCATTTCCAAGAGCAGGAAAGAACCCTTATACACAATAGTGACCACTTGAAAGGCTTTTTCATTCATTGTGGTCCAGGCTTCTGATAGAAGAATTCCATTCCAATTCCATTCCCAGAAAAATGCCATTCAAGCTTAGCAAGAAGTCCTGTTTCCTGAGGCAGCGCATTCAACTTTGGATAGCTATAATTAATATTCCCTTAATGTGAATATAATTAATATTCTCTTAATGTGAATATACTTAATATTCCCTTAATGTGAATATTCTAATATTCCCTTAATATGAATCACATTCCCCAAAATCTTTCATGCATTACTTATAATTCTGCTTTCTGAGGCCAAATGGAAGGAAGTTCTATGTTATGTCTCATGAGCGACCTCTGAATATTTGAAGACAAGACTTAAGCCCCTTTTATTTGTGCTAAACAAACCCAGTTCCTTCAAACAATCCTTTTACCACATAGTTTTCAGTTCCCACCATGGCCATTTTCATTCTGTCTATGATCTTTCTGAAACCAGTATTATCAGAATACAACAGAATATTGTCAAAGGGACTGATCAGGCCAGAGGACAACGAATGAACAGCCCTCTTCCCCTTTACAAGATCTAGACTGATCTTCATTTGGACCAGTTGGATTGTTCCATCAGACTACTGGATCATGTTGAGATTTCAGTCTCCTAAACTCTTATAGTCTTCTCCACAGGAATTGTTTTTGCTCATGTCTCCATCATTCTCTGTGAGCCAGTTCATTTTGTAACCCTGTATCCATATTGTTACCTTACATTTGTCAAATATCATGTTCTTAGATGTGATGCATCTTTGTAATCTTTATAGGGTTTGAATTCTGACTAACATTGTTAATCACCAGGCTGTCTTGGTTTCCTGTCATTTTTACCTTTCTTCCATCTATGATACTGTTCAATTGATTGCTAAGATATTGCATATCACAAGACCATCAGCAGAAGTAAGAAGCTGGCACTTACTGAAACAAGTCACAGAATGAAAAGGAATGGGCTACATTGACCCAGGAAGTAGGCATGGGTATGGCCCATTTGGTGCAGGTGGCTAGACAAGGGAGGATTTGACTCGGAGGGGATAAGGCCTGAATATGAGTGGGGATAAAAAGAAAGCATACTAATGTTGGTACTATGGTTTCATTAAAGAGCTTTTGCTGGAGAGAAAGTGTTGAGGACCAGCTTAGAGTGCAGTTGACAAGATCAGGCTAGACCTTCAGGGAAACTATTCTTGGAGACTGTGCTCATTATCATCTGGAATGGCTCTCCATGCCCCCCAGATATCGTCTCTGTGAGACAAACAAGAGAATTACAGAAAACAAGGGATATGTAAAATAGATGCCTCTAGGCTCACAGTCTGATTAAATTTAATCACTAGGGTGGAGACAAGCAGAATGTCACGTAGGCTTGCAGTTTCTGTCTATAAATACTTGGACCCTCAGATCAATAAAGCGGAGTTGATCGCCATCTTGCAACCTCATTCATTACTCACAGGATCCAAGTCTCTTGCTGGACAAGAACCTTGGGTTGGAGATTTGGGGGACCCCAACAATGGTCTAGGGGACCCCAACAGGAAAGTGGTCAATTAGTGGCTCAGTGAGGAATCTCACCATCAAGGTAGAAACTTTTCCTGTCCAGAGTGAAGGGTCTCAATCTGGTGATAAAATCTGCCTATAAAATTGCTCAGCTCTCAGTAAAGCTTTGCTTTGTCTAGAGAGGGATTGGCTGGTCCCCCTCTATGGTTACAGACAGCATACATTCCAGTTGCTGAGCTACCCTTTGTAGTTCTGTGGAAAGGAACAATTGTTGAGGTTCCCATGGTTAAAGACAAAGAGATTGACTTGACAGTGAGATCAGTTAAAATGGGTCAGTTAAAATGAGATGAAGTGATATCAAAAAGGTTGATACAAAGTCCATGATGGTGGAAAAACTCCCATCCCTTGTGTTGGTAGGATAGATGTATAGTCACACCTCTCCCTGGGGAGATATATTTCCACAGGATAGCATTTGTTCCTAATCATGATAGACAAGGTGAATCATTTTCCTACAGATCCAGGAATGAAGAGAATGGGAAGGAAACTGTTTTCAGGTTTGAAAATGGAGGAAATAGACACTAATTCTGTTGCTTGCCCACTCTGAGGCCTTAGCCATGAATCTAGGGCATCAAGTGAGATGATCTCAGGGCTCCAGATTTTATCCTCTGGTCTCACCTCAGGGAAATCACTTTGCATCCAATATAGGAGGAACCAGTGCTGCTTTCCTTGAACAATAAGTTGAGTTTTCAAGGAAATAAGAAGGGGAAGGAGTAACTAGCTTTTCAGCTCCTACAGTCAAGAAGCTTGCTGTGCAGCAGTGGGATTGGGAAGAGACTGTGGAGTCTTACCAGTTGCTGAAGCATTCTCTTGATGAAATTGAAAATATATGAGCTAGGGTTATTCATGTCTTCTGTGTCAAGTAGGTTGGTGATGGTCATGTTGAGGTGAAAAGTTCCAGGCTGTGGCCACCAGCTCTGAAAAAGGAGGGAAACAAAAGGCCAGTGCTGAGCCCTGGACACATCAAACAAAGAGACCCTCTGAGACCCTATTTTATTATCCTATTCTTTCCTGGAAGAAAAACTCATACTCCATGTCCCCATTGACATCCATATATAGGAACTGCTACCATTTCCCAAACCTTCCTTCAATGTACCTCTCCCATTGTTGTAGTACCTCTCCCCTCTTCTAGTTAAGGACAAAAAGACCCTCTTGGGAATGCATAACAGGTGCACCCTTTTACTTGAAGTACTGGAGAATGTGGTTGAAGTTGACAAGGTGTCTGGAGGGAGAGAGGTTCTCACAGGACCTGAGGAAAAATCCTGAAGAATGGAGGGGCAGAGTCAAGATAGTGAAGTAGATGGACCCAGCTCTAGAAACGCTGCCCCCATAGCCAACAAAACACCTGTAAAAAATGATGCTAAACAAATTCTAGAACAGCAGAAGTCATAAAATGACAGAGTGAAAGAGATTTCCAGCCCAAGGCAGCTGGATCAACAGGAAAGATCAATTGCACTAGGTGCAGAGTGGAGCATAGCCCAGCCTTGGCAGAACCACAGCAGGGACAGGACTGAAGCAGACTTCAAGGCACCACTGGCAGCAGCTTCCATTCCCAGATTCCTCAACCCACAAATGCCAAAGGCAGCTTCAAAAGTCAGTGAGAAAGTTCTTTCACCTGGGTGAGAAGGGAGCAAGGTCCTCCTGCTCTAGCCCCCACACCAAATCGGGGCAGCTTTCATTGTTGTAGTCCTGGTCTAAAGATCCTGGGGGAATTGAACTGCTGATATGAATCTCCACCCTGAGTGGTGGCCCTGGGGTGAGGAGGAGGAGCATTAGCTGGCTGAAGCTGGTGGAGGCTGTAGAGAGGGAATACTACTGGGAGATCCTGGGCAGAAAAGAGTGCTTGTTGTTGCTCCCAGACTAGAGTACAGGTCAGGAGAGGAGTAAACTATTCTCCCTTGATTATGCCACCTTGGAAAACTGAGAATTTACAGGTCGCCAGAGTATACCCTCCTCTTGACAAGGAACTAGAGAGTCAAGTAACTGGCTGGGAAAATACTCCCCAAAGAGGAAAAGAATAAGACAATAGAAGGTTACTTTCTTCATGAGCAGGTATTTTCTTCCATACTTTCAGATGAGGAAGAACAATGCATACCATCAGAGGAAGACCTAAAAGTCAAAGTTTCTGCCTCCAAAACTTCCAAAATAAATATGCAATGGTCTCAGACCATGGAAGAATTCAAAAAGGATTTTATTTTGTTTTTTTAAATTAATTTATTTAAGTTTTCAACATTCATTTCCACAAAATTTTGAGTTCCAAATTTTCCTCCATCTCTCCCCTCCCCCCCCACAACACTGAGCATTCTAATCACCCATATTACCAATCTGCCCTGCCTTCTAACATCCCTCCCTTCCCTTATCCCCATCTTCTCTTTTGTCCTGTAGGGCAAGATAAATTTCTATACCCCATTACCTGTATTTCTGATTTCCTGGTTGTATGAAAGAACAATACTAAGCAGTTGTTCCTAAAATTTTGAGTTCCAACTTCTCTTTCTTCCTCCCTCCCTTCCCATCCCCATTGGTAAGGCAAGTGATTCAATATATGTGTAGTTTTGCAAATGACTTCCATAATAGTCGTGTTGTGTAAGACTAACTATATTTCCCTCCATCCTGTCCTACCCCCCATTTCTTCTATTCTCTCTTTTGGCCTTCTCGCTCCCCAAGAGTATTGACTTCTAATTGCTCCCTCCTCCCATTGCCCTCCCTTCCATCATCCTCCCTACCCTGCTTATCCCCTTCTTCCTCACTTTCCTGTATTGTAAGATAGGTTTTCATACCAAAATGTGTACATTTTGTTTCTTCCTTGAGTCAAACGTGATGAGAGTAAGCTTCATGTTTTCTCATCTCCTCCCTTTATCCCTACACTGAAAAGTGTTTTACTTGCCTTTTATATGAGAGATAACTTGCCCCATTCCTTCTCTCCCTTTTCCTCCCAATATATTCCTCTCTCACCCCTTAATCTCATTTTTTTAGATATGATCCCATCCTACTCAGCTCACCCTGTGCTGTGTGTTTGTGTGTGTGTGCATGTGCGTGTGTGTGTGTGTGTGTGTGTGTGTGTAATCCCACCAACTTCTCAGATACTGAAAAAAGTTTCAAGAGTTACAAATATTGTCTTTCCATGTAGGAATGTAAACAGTTCAACTTTAGTAAGTCCCTTATGATTTTATGATTTCTCTCTCCTGTTTACCTTTTCATTCTTCTCTTGATTCTTGTGTTTTAAAGTCAGATTTTCTTTTCAGTTCTGGTCTTTTCATCAAGAATGCTTGACAGTCATCTATTTCACTGAGAGATCATTTTTTTTCCCCTGAAGTATTATACTCAGTTTTGCTGGGTAGGCAATTCTTGGTTTAGGTGCTAGTTTCTTTGACTTCTGGAATATCATATTCCACACCTTTTGATCCCTTAACGTTGATGCTGCTAGATCTTGTGTTACCCTGATCCTATTTCCACAATATTCAAATTATTTCTTTCTAGCTGCTTGCAATATTTTCTCCTTGACCTGGGAACTCTGGAATTTGACTACAATGTTCTTAGGAGTTTCTCTTTTTGGATCTCACTGTGAAGCTAGTCATTGGTATGCTGGTAGACTGTGGTGATTTGCTTGTCACATCAGATCCACTAAAACTCTTCATTATTACTGAGCTTCTGGTGGAGAATGTTATGACCAGAGGAGTTGGTTAGTATTTGGGGATATTTGGTGTGATTCCTCTCATCAGGATTCTTTCCTGGAGATAATATCCAAACTCCAATACCTCACTTTCCTCTCCAATACCCATCATGGTCATTCCATTTTGACTTCAGCCCTGCTAGGGACTTTAACCTATACTTTGATCATCTCTCCCTAATACCCACACCAAAGCCTAGTCATGCAGTTTGCATGCTTTTTCTCCATAAAGTTTGCCCTGGACTTCCAAGGTTCTAATTGGTGACTAACTCTGCTGATCTATTTCATAAAATCCAAGGTCAAACTTAATTTTACTCCCTATTCTCAAATAGGTGGATATGTCTTCATTTCCCAGATCCTCTCCAGATCTGGAATTATGACTAAATTCTGTCTGCCATTCTTCTCCAAAGTCATGTGTCCATATACTCCCCCAAATCCCGACTCACCATCCCTCCACCATGCACAACTCAATCGTCACCCACTGCTTACCATTCCTTTATATATGTTATCTCCTCCATTAGAATGCAACTTCCTTGAAGGCTGGCTGCCCAAGGAGCTAAATTTGACTCACTTTCCATATCCATGCTGATAGAAGTTGTGACCTTGGACAATGGAGAGATAAAGGGCCTAGCAGGTCCAGTGCCCACTGCTGGGGCAGGTTTAGCCTTCAGGGTAGATATGCTTTGACTTTCAAACCCTTGAGTACTTCAGAAAGTGTTTTGGAAAGAAAAGTGGCTGAGCTGATACCTGTTTCAGGTAATTTCTCAGTTGGATGAATGGACAGTACTTGGCCATTGCATGTTCCCCTTTCAGGACTAGTATCATGTGACATGGGGCTTTCTGAAGGAGAAAATAAGCTGGGATATATCCTGCTGGTCTCTGTCCCTGAGATCACCTTTGGAAGCTTGACTCACCTCCAACTCTGAGATCAGAGTGGAATCTGTTATGGTTACTGTTTTAGGGGCCTCAATTGTAGTAGAAGACAGTGTGCATTATGTCACTCTCTCATTGGACTTGACTGATTAATGGCCTTTGAGTTTCAGACAAGTCAGCCTGTGACACAGCAGCCAAACTTGAAATTAATCTAATATGGACAGGAGTCACAGGGTCCCCCCATGGACTCAGAACTTTTTGGAGTCTCTGTTGGCTGAGTTCACTTCAGCTCCTGTGTTGAGTCCTGGAAGAACTGAGGTGATCCCTATCACCCTGCCTGGAACAAAGCATTCTCTGATCTCTGTGGTTGAACTCCCCTCCAAGTCTGCATGTGGAACACAGTGAGCATCAGTCATGTAATGCTTATATTAAACAAAGAACAATACTTTAGGAAATTAGGAAAGCTTTTATTATTTTTTATTATTTATTATTTTTATTATTTTTTATGTTTTTTATGTTTATTCCACCTGAATGAATGAGGAACTCCTAAGGAACCACTACAATTTTTCAGATCAGTGCAAGCCTTCTTATACTGTCCCAAAATAGAATCTCCCACCTCACCATCTATTGGCCGCATGAAGCCTCCTGAAAACGTCACTTCGTGTTTTCCTCTCTGACATTTTGCTTGATCATGCCAGGTCACATCTCTGATTAGCTGAATGCTAGGAGGAGTTTTAACCCTGTCAAAACAGAATTTTCCAAAAATCTCCCCCTTTTCTAATCAAAATTTTTGTTTCCATACCTAAATCTAGTTAATACCTCCTCACTTTCTTTCCCATATAAATTCTTCTCCTCATCTATCTCCCCTTTAAGTGACTATGGGAAGGGGATAAAAGTTGATGATCAAATTGACAAATTACTAGGGAGTAGTCCCCTTTTAAAAGTACAGATACGGAGACCCAAAAGAAAAAAGTAAATCAATGAATTATCCAATTAGAAGTTTCATCTCATACAGCAGTATGGGGAGGAACATCATCTGATGCAGTTTTCTAGTCTGGATACTCATTCAAGCTGTCTTCAGCACAACATTTCTGCATCTTCCTGTCACCTCTCCATAGAAATCCAGGTGTCCATTCTCCTACAAAGTTGCTATCCTCACCAAATCAAAATTGGAACCTTGACTAATTGTCATGTTTAAGAAATTGATGTAAAACCCAGTTTTTACACTTTGTATTAATCTAATATTCATTCCCCAATAAGGAATTAATAACAATCTCCAGTACGTACATATATACAATGTTACCAATTTTTTTTTTAACACGGTACCTATCAAGTAATAAAACAATTCCAACTTCTGGTCACCTTATACTTCGTTTAAAGCATTAACATTAATGAACTGAGACAAGTACATTAATTAACTATACTAACTTTACAAGCCCCTGATCTGTCTCCACACCACTACTAAGAATTACAGGAACCTAACTTATACAAGATTGTACCTCCGTATATGTATACACACACACATATATACGTACATACATATATACACATCTATACATAATCATGTGTATGTATGTAAGTGTGTGTATATGACAGACGTCAAGGCTAAATAGTTATAATTGGGTGAAAATCCTAAGCATAATAGCTTAATCTTAGACTTACATCTTAACACCAGATGTTCCTATACTCACCTACTATTTAATAAATCTAAAACTATGCTTACAGAACTTTTGATTATGGCAATTTGCCATTAAAAGTAGAAACTCAGCTATACCAAGGAAAAAATAGTTCCCTAAATTCATGTCAATTCCAGGCAAAAGCTGTGTAGATTGTCAAGTGGCAAACTCAGGTAGCAGAGACATTCTCCCAACCTTCCCATGAGATACCAGCTCTTTGCAGTTCACATCTGCACAGAATAGCTGGCTGATATCATGGCTCAGACAGTCTTTCTTGGTACCCACACCTGGAGTTAGACTCAAATAATTTCACTTTGGCTGGGGAACATCTTTAAAGTGAGTCTTAAATAGCCTGCATATGCCTTTCTATACTTGATCTAGCTCCTGATTAAATTAAATCAAATTTACTCTTAAAATCATAAGTTACTGCCATCAGGGACTTCTGTTTCCCAAGCATCTCTATCCTTTTCTAACCATGCTCAATCTAAAAAGAATGATGCACACACACATACACACACACATATATGATATATATATATATACATATAGCTAGATATAGATATATAGATATATGTATATATATATGTTTATATTGATAATGTTTAATATAAAATTTTGGAATAATCTCTTTGTTCTCTCTGAAGCAAACTCAGAGAATGCCTCTTCCTATGTCAACAAAGCCAGCCAAGGCTGACTCTGTATTCCTTGAGAGACCTTTAACCTAAGACATTAT
>CM053773.1:207370970-207388111 GCA_028658325.1 Potorous gilbertii | reverse complement strand
TTTGTTGTTAGAATAATAAAGAGCCAAGGAATGGACCTTGAGGAATATGACTGTTGTTGTTGCTGTGTTCCTTCTTCATTGCCAATGGAGACCATGCCATCGGAGAAATGATGACATGACTTGCACTTGACTTTGTTTTGAGTAAGGGAGGGCTGTGCAGGTCACCAGGGTCACTTCTCCTCCGGAGCCATCTGAATCCAGAGACCTCATATTCCTCAGGATGACTGGAGATGACCCAGAATGCACGGGGGACCTTGGGCCCCTTAGGCCAAGGCCTTTGCAGGTACTCAACTTAGGGTGAGGCAAGGCACATTCATTGAACAGGCCTGTTTAAGAAATATCCAAGGAATGGCCCCTTTAATGAGGTCAAGAAAAAGAAAGACATCAGGCTGGGTAGAAACCAGCAACAGTTACTACTGATAATCACTCTAAAGCTAGGAGGGTCTAGAGGAGTCCTTAGGCATGGGCCGATTGGAGTCCCAGTTTCAGAGTGCAATAGGACAGGACAGGACTGGACAGGAGCCAATAAAACCCAAGTCAACTGGGCAGCTTTTGGCCATCCAAATTTACCTTCCTTTGGAGAGGAGAAGGAAGGGGAGGGGGAGGCAGACAGAAGAGGAGGAGTTAAATTACCCAGCTAGCTGGGTCCCCATTCAGTCAGCTGCATCTACTCAGAGGTTTGTGTTCATCCTTCATTGCCTAACAAGGCTATGCCATCAGAGAAATGAGGAAGTCCTTCCTCACAGCAACTTGGAGACACAGCCAGTATTATTATGACTCCTATCTGACAAAGAACCTGAGGTTCAGAGAGTTTAAGTGTAAAGAGTGACAAAGCACATTGGAATCAGGATTTGAAACAATCTCCTGATTCTAGGTTTAGGAAGCTCTTTCTATTATATCCTGCCGCCTCGATGGAATCCACTAGAGCATAACACCATTAGAGTATTTTTAGAAGGGCATTAGAGGCCCTTTGGGACATTGATGAACTCAGCTCAATGACTCAGTTGAGGTTTTTGGGGTCAATTCAATCCTAAGCTTGGTCAACCCAAGAAGAACTGAGACCTTAGGGAACTGAGAGAATGATGGTACTAGAGGCAGAAACAGGAAAATTCCAACATGATAGCAATATGTCCACCCCTACCCTTCCTTCTCTGTTATTCTCTATCCATGCCTCAATTCAGTGTTGGAGATGGAGGGTAGAGTGAATGAACTGTTTCGTTCCCAATAGGGACCCCAGAAATATGGGGAAGGGAAGGTACTGAACACTTACATTATTTTTGGTGTAGGCCAAGGTCAGATGATTATAATCTGGAGAGAGAAAGAAAGAACATCTTGTGAAGAAAGACAAAAGTTTGAGGAGAAAAGATCTGGGGCCCATAGGATCAGGAAATAAGAGGAGTAAAAGTGGCAGAGCTGGTGCTCTTATTAAAGGGAAGAAGATCCAGGTCAGTGATTGGTTGTACTTCAGAAAGAACAAAAATTTCCTCCCCTCCAGAGATCTCATTGAAGGCTGAGTGTCTAGCTATGTGCTGGCTTAAAACATCTCAGAGAGCATACAGATTCCCAAGAAGAAACATGAAAGAAGTCTGGGTCAGCTCATAGCATCCCTGGAAACTGGTTAATCAAGAGAAAGAAATCTGGGTCTCAAAAGAGAGAGTGAACTGAGCACACATGGCCCAATTCATTGAAATAAGGAATTAAAACAAAGTTCATTTGCAGACCTAGATTACTTGCCATTGGATGGATGGATGGATGAAAAAGCACTTATGAAGCACTTACTATGCACAAAGCACTGTGCTTACCATTCAGATACAGACTTTTCTCATCTAGGATGAGGGCTCTCATCTGGCGATGGTTCATGTCTGGTTTCTCATTTCCCAGTAAAGCTTTTCTTTGTCTAGGATGGGGCTGTCAGGATCTATCTGACAACCACAAGTGAAAAAAAAACTTTATGAGTTGCTATTCCTTCCATTAAAGCCCTGGAAAAGGAGACAAAATGGGCACTGGAAACCTGAAATGGGACCTGAAAAGTCTGATGACAACTCCTGAAGTAGGGACAATCACCCCTGAGAAGCCTGAGGCAGCTGTGGAATTGAATGATAGTGAAAGAGGATTTTTGCTTGGAATTGCCAAAATTCCAAGTCTGAATTTACCTCCCTGAGATGATGTGTCAAGAGGACATGGATCAATTCATTAAGGAATTGGAAGATCTACCTGGGTCCACATTATACCAGACCAGAGACATCTTCTTTCCAAAGGGCACCAATGGGTAGCATGTTTCATGAAGCCAATGACTCCCAGGGATCTCACCTCATCAAGGTCAGCTTACATCCAGAATTTAGAGAGCCAGTGCTTGTCTTTTCCAACAAGGCTCTGAGCTGGAAGTGAAAGGAGAGATTGGGTCTTCTAGATCAAGCCTCAATACTCAGGGCCAAGGAAAGCAGCCTGGCAAAGGGGCTGGAAGAGAGTCATGTTTCATCATGTACTTCAGGGTACTTTCGGGGCCCATTTGGCCCATTTCTGTTGTATACACCAGGTTGGTGAGAGTGAAGGTTAGGGTAAAAGATTAAGTTGAATGTGCCAGTTTCAAAAAATGGAGGGAGATATGTCTAACATGCTGCCCGTGTGTCATTCAAGGACATCCAGTTCATATTGTCCTTGTGAGAAAAATCAAGTATCCTGGCTCTATTAATTGCATTCATGAGGGAACCTCTAACCATCCAGACTTTTCTCAGCCTCTCCCATCTCTCAACATCATGATCAAACGAAGGCTATTATGTAGGAAGGAGAGACATTCCCATGCCTGACCTTCAGAAGTGTTAATTCAAATGAATTAATATCTAAAAGAAAATCTATGAACCCTAAAGTACTATATAAACCATAGATGAAAATAATGATGACCATCCTCTGGATGCTACATTTATAAACCATTGTATCACTATCATAGGCAGTGGCAGAATCCTTATGGTTTTACCTTTGGGTTTTGGTTCTTTGGAACTTCAAAGTATTTGTAAAGCTATGTTGTGTTTTGCTTTTCATTCTCCATACTTCTAACAGTTGACAAATACTGAATGTGTGTGGTCATGTTTTCAAAGAAAAAAAATAATGCAGACCATCATCACCATTATTAGGGACATCCAGCTGAAACTGTCCTATTACTTCTTCAAAGGAAAACTCAGCAGGATGAATTAACTAATGAATCCTTCAAGAAATCTTTACCCATAAACCTACTCCTCTGGTAACACAATGCTGTGGATAGAATATTGGATTTGGAGAAAGAAGACATGGATTCCAATCCTAACTGCCCTACTTCCTACCCAAATGACTCTAGGATTCAGTGTCCTTAACTCAAAATGATGGCAGGAGTTAGACGAGGTGACCTGGAAGTTTCCTGCCATGAGATCCTATGATCTACTATATTAGGATCCTAAGATCTTAAGATCACCTATATCTCAGTCTCATGAACAAATGTAAGCAAAACCTTCCAGAGAATGGATCAAAGGTGGAAGCCGACCTTAACTGTGGAAATTTGTGATGGAGCTGAAGGGCTAGTTATTACTGGAACTGAAGGGAAATATCATGAATGAAAACTGTGGACCAAATGTCCATGTGACAAGGAGAGGTTTGGATTGTAAGACACAAGGAAAATGGACTCCATTTGGCTTTTCCACTGAGTCAGTTGGTCAGGACTGAATTATGAGAATGAGGGGGACATGGTGCCTTCCTCTCTTTTACCCTTGGTCCATCCTTTTCTTCCCAGACTCTATGAGAACAGGGTCAGGATGGACAAGTGGTATTCTCTGTTCGCTCCCAGGATAAGAATACTCACAACGTCTTATGCAGGAGAAGAGGGACACCTTACAATATTAACCCAGAGAGAGAGAGAATAGTCATGTGTGGAAGGAGAAGGAGATTCTGAGAAAGGATTAAGGAGAAAAACATGAGTGAATCTCAGAAGCCAAATATGGGTCATCAACTAAAAGGATTTCACAAAGTCGTTCACAGGTCAGGAGTTCATCTGCCCATCAAGGGTCCTTAGGCTTACTTCTATGGGGCTTCTGCTCCTCATCAGACTCTGAACACATCATACAAAAGTATTTTCAGTTAGACAAGTGCCATCAAGGCAAAGCTGGATCCTCATAGGCACAGAGAAGTGAAAGCTTAATAGGAGTGAGACCAAGCACAAAGGTCAAGGAACTGCATGGCCTGGGTAGGGTTAGCAGTGCTCACCACTGAGGTAGAGGCTCTTTTGGTGAAGCTTGTAGGAACCTAGCCTTTTAATTTGATTTGTGTTATAACTAAGATCCCGGTACATTTTCTCTCCTTCCAGGTTAGCAGTGGTGGGAACTTTCTGATGGGTACAAAGGACATTCATTGCAGTGCCTTTCTTCACAGAACCGAGAAAGGACACATGGGTAATGACTGTCAAATATCTGGCTTGCCAAAGGCATGCAAAAGTTAGCTGCAGTTAGACAGGAGCATCAGTGTTTTGCACAGTAATTTGGGTTTATTTAGAATAACTATTGATTATAATTTTTTTGTGCTCAAACTATCATTTTATTGCTTTAAGGAGCTGAGGGCAGTGGAGGGCATAGACCTTTCTTGACTCTATCATGCCAGCATCTTCCCTGTAACTTAAAGACTCAGATCATTGCCTGAGGAAATTAGATGATTTGCCCAGAGTCACCCAAAAAGTCTGTATCAGGCAGTAGATCTGAACTCAGGTGGTCTTGAGTACCAGAGTCCGAATCTGTAACCCACCTCAACATGCAAGCTCTAGAACGTTAACATTAAACATGAACACAACCAAACAAATATACACTGCAACTATTTACCTTTGAACAAAGTCTTTCCAACACATTATACAAAGTTTCCCTAACTTCCTCTCATGTTCCATTCAAGGTTATTTGCTCATTAATTCTCTTTATCTTGTCTTCTTTTTGTAGTTGTATTCAGAGTGAAATTTATTTTACTGATAATGCTTTTTTCTCCTCTTTGCACTATTTTATAAAGTTCTTCCCAGATTTCTTTGTAGCTACTTGGTGCAGGTAATAGAAAACCAGGCATGGGAGTTGGGAAAACCTGAGTTCCTACCCAGCCTCAAACATTTACTAGCTGTATTGTCCTGGGCAAGTCATTTAACCTCTGCCTCTTGTATTTCATCAGCTGTAAAATAGAGATAGTAAAAGCTCTTACTTCCCAGGGTTGTTTTGAAGTTCAAATGAAATAATATTTGTAAAACACTTAGCACACACAATAAAGGTTTGTGCCCTCTCTTTCCCTTCTTAATTCAGAGAATCACAGTATTTAGAGCTGGAGAACTCAGAGGCCAGCTAGTCTATCCCATACCTAAAAGGATTAACATCATTTTAATTTATCAAGGCAACCATGTGTTCTTGTCTCATGTCTCTACCTATTTGGGGAATGAATTTCCTGTTAGGCATTTGTGTGCTCTCATTTTTAGTACAAAATCATTCACCTTGACAGAGAAAACAAGCCTTAAAAAAAAAAAAACTCTCCTATCTTCTTTCTTTCATCAGTTATCATCATCACATCCACCCCCAGTTAGTAAACCTATCCTTTGATCCTCTTTGCCCAGCACAGCTTTAAAAACAGATACCTCATTTTGTTTTCCTCAGCTTTGCAGTCAACCTCCAACTTAACTAAAAGTATTAGCACTCCAGACACTTTTTTGCAAGACTCTGCTATTGTTATAGTCTTCCTGTTACCTCCCCTTTTGAACATATTCAAATACTCAAGTATGTTGTATGTATTTAATTTTTAAAACTCCGAACTAGTTGGTTAGCTCCTTATGCATCCACTTCGATCTTTTATGAAAATTTCATGTTTCAGCTTCTTTGGAATTGTTTCACCTTCTGCATCTTCAGAAGTTCATTTCTTAGAATTTCTTATTCTCATCTAATAGAGGGCTGAAAACTGGAGGGCATGCTGAGCTCTGTACATCAAGGAGACAAACATTCCTTCACAGTCCTAAATGCAATTTGGACTGTTGTAATCTTTGATCTGGCAGTGGTACGGGAGACCTGGAGTTAGAGAGGGAGTGGAGGTGGGGCAGAGGGAGGGAATGCAAAGAGAGGAAGAGAGAAAGAAAGGGAGGGAAGGGGGAAAGAAGGAAAGAGATGGGAAGAGCATGAGGGAGAAAGTGAGGGAAAGGAGAAAGAGGGAGAGAGCAAAGAGTGGAGGAGGAGAGGAAATCAGAGGAGGAGAGAAAGAGAGACAGAGAGACAGATACAGAGAGAGAGGAAGAAACTCTGGTTTAGGTGGCCCATATAGTTTTCTTGGATGCTTGCTTGGCTGCTGTATTTACCTTCCAGTGGAAAGAGGATAGGGGAGGGAGAACTTGGTGCAGGTATACTTTTTCTTGAAAGAGGTTAAAATCAAGGATATGACCCAAGGGGGCATGTCCTGAGTGGGGCTACTTCACACAGCTTGGGAAGATGAAAGCTGCAGTTGATGCTGTAGTGTTGAAGAGAGCAGCGGATGAAGTGACTGTTAACCAATATAGACTCCCAAGGATGAAATTTGCTTTACTTGTGATTTTCCTCCCTAATCTGCCTTTTATTCCTTTTAAATCTTTCTCTCTTCCTCTATCTCCAACCTGTTTCCCTGATGAGATGCACTTCCACATCTGTCTATATAGGGAGCAGTGCAGGATAGAATTATATATACTCAATTCTCCTTTTTCTGGCTCAAATAAAAGAGAGGTTCATATGATGTAAGCTCCCTCTACTCCCTCCATATTTGTATGCCACTTATGAGAAATAAATTCCACCTTCTTCCTTTTTTCACCACCAACACATCCACAAACCTCACTTTTTTGTTATAATAGACAATTGAAAGGGGCTAAACTTTTAAAGTGGCTATGTTCTCATGGGCCAGAAAAGAATCCTAATTTCCTCAAAGAAGGAGTTCATTTCAAATTATATGCAAAATAAATACAAGGTAAGCATTCCAGGTGCTATCCAATCCAATTCAGTTTAATGAGTATTTATTAATATCTATCCTATGAGAAAGACATTGTGCTAAACCCCAGAAAGCCTAGATCTAATGAACTTTAATATGACTCTTTCATATTCTTTCTGCTAACCGAACTACTCTTCATCCCTCATGCCTAATCAGAAATTTCCTGTCTGTGTCTTTGCTCACACTGTTTCCTAAATATGAAATGTTGCCTTTCCATCCCCCCCCCCACACTCCAATGCAGTATGATTAAATCCAACCTCTTTTCAAAGTTCAGTTTTAATGTCACCTCCTTTGTGAAACCATTTCTGATTTTTCCCAGCAATTTCTTAATTAAGCCATGAGAATTTTCCTTAATCATGCCCAATACATGATCTACTGCTTTCCTCTATAATTCTTCTTCAAAACTTCTTTAGTCTTAGTCCTACTACTTTCAGCAATGAACATCTCCAAGCTTCTTCAGTTTCAGACTTCTACTTTTAGTACTGAAATTCCCCTATATTTCTTCTTCCAAACCTCCTCATGTCTCAGCTGTGAATTCCAAAGATCTGAAAACAAGGTCCCAAGAATGATGTCTTCTACTTAACCTTGGGGCTAGTATTGGACATGGAGATCAGAGAGTCAGTGTTTCAGTACCTTTTGATGCTCCATGGTCTGGGACATAAGTGATGGAAATCATACCATCATCTATATCATCTATACCTATAGGAAAAGGATGAGGGAAGGGGCCTAAGGCTCAGTCATGCTACACTCATGGGGTACCCATATGGACTTGTCACTGCAAAGCCCCAAATGAGTGCATACCCTCATACTGACTCCAGGAAAATCCCCCTCCAAAATTGTTCCTCACCATTGGACAATGTGCCATAGAGGTGAAACTCAATAGTGATATGTAAACAGTGTTCCTGATGTATTCCTAAACTCTGACTAAAGTGGTTCAAAAGACTGAGAAGGAAAGACCAGGAACAACATTAGTGCTTTTCTGCCCAAAGTTCTCCCCTCCCTGGGCAGCACCCCCAATCCATATCTTCCAGGGCCACACCAATAACCCCATGAATGGGAGTATTACTAGAAGTCTGCTTACTTGTGAACAGTGGAGCTTGCAAACACAGGGGTAAAAACAGAGGCTTTTGTCCCTGCCCTGGCACTGCTGCCTTCTCAGGCTTTGTAAGTTGGGTCGAGTGATGGCAGGAAAATACAGGTTCTGAGTACTGCCTTGTCTTGCCTCTAATTCTGGGTTCAAAAGTAAGATTTGCCTAGGAAGGGAAATGGCAGCTCTAAAGAAAACTTGCTACCAGGAGATGAGCTCCTCTAAGTATTTGTCCAAAAAAGGCTGTGGGGGTGAATACTGGTTAAAACCCTCTCCTTATTCCTCCCCTGTCTATTCCTGAGAAAAGGAAGGGAGTGAGAGGAGGAGGAAAGAAAGGGAAAGAGGGAGAAGGCAATCTAGATTGTGGGAAGGATCCTTTTTAAATTGGTTAGAAATCTGTCAGAGTAAATTATAACTCTGAGTTTTTTCACCTATCTGAATTAGAATTGGAAATCTGAGTGCACTCTATAATGTTTTGTTGAATACCTTGTCTGTCTGTGAAGTGTTTCATGTTTCTGGTGTAAGGTTTAACAAGACAGTCAATAAGGAATGCCCCATTTCTCCCTCCCACCAAGTATTTGTATCAGAGCAGTGAGTGGATGAAAGAGACAGATATTTTTGCTGTTTTGCTTAATCTGTTTTTAGAAATACTGCTAATTGAGAGTTTGACAACCTTTTAAAAGTTGTTAAAAAGAAAAATCTTTCTGAATTCTAAACTCTGGCTAAGTTTTTTAATGTGAAAAAAGGATGAGAAAGATAAAGGAACTGGGGGAATCTTTTTTCCCTCAGATGGAGACAGGCTGCCTCACCTAAAAGCAAGGTTTTTCTGTGAGATGGGATACAGTTGAAAGGTGATTTAATTCATGCTGGTTGTATTTGGAAATGAGAAAAGTGGAATGTGTCACTCTTAATTTAGTACTTAAAATTTATTAAAAGCAGGGAAAAATTGCTGGAAGATGGTGAAAATTAGTAAATAAAATCTCAAGTAGGTTTAATTAGATCTCAAAGCTAGTTTGTATTTTTATGTTCAAATTAAATCAATAGATCTAATACCAATGTTTAAAATTCCAAAAAAAAAAAAAAATGAGGACTCTTTTCTGTCTTTTAAGATACTTCACCCAGAGTTTTTCTACAATCACCGTAAATGAGATTCACTTCAGAACCTAGGTGATGTTTTAAATGCATGTTAACCTTACAAAAGCCGTTGGTGAAGAATATGAGAGAAATACAGATTTCTTGATTTATAAATTATTAAGCATTAATTCTCTCCAGATTTTAAAAGAATGTTGAGGTCTGAGGGATGCTCAAAATACCGACATGCTGGGTCCTGCTTGATTGAATTAGATTCAGACCTTCTTAAAGTCAAAGAAAATGTTTATTAAGGATTTGCCATATTAGGTTAACTCTTAAGAAGTTTAAGTATTTGTAATGCTTGTATTCACAAGCAGGTCAGATAGAATCTCAGCTAGTCTGGAGTCTGAACTGGATTGTATCAGAGCACCTTCATAGAGGCAAGATGGAATTTATATACAGAAAGTCCTTGAGTCCAATGGTCTGGGAGGAGGGTGTAAGAAGGATCTTGATGGGACTGAGGTAACTAGTGAAGTAATCCAAGATGGGAAACTGGAAGCAACTGGGAGGTATCAGACTATGCAGGGTTTGGGTGGGAAGTAGGTGGGGTAATCAAGAGGTAACAGACAATGGAAGACTAGGCTAGGCCAACAGCAACAGATTTGAGAATGAATGGCCAGATTAAGTGTCAAGATTCAAGAGAAGTTCTTGGAGGTTCCCAGAGTCTGAACCCCATCAAGACTAGCAGGACAAAACAAAAAGGAAAGTATTTAGGCAGTCAATTATGTGGGCATTATCTTTGGAGGCTGTGGAGGCTCCTGTCTAGGGAAACTGGCAATACGTTGTCTGCATTAAATTAAATTCCTTTGGTCTCTGTCTGAGTCAAAAGTAGCAGTACAACCTATTCTTAAAATATTGGAATATTTTAAGCTAAACTGAGAACAGCTCTTTGTAAAACTTTATATGCATTTCCTAGTATATACAACCTGAAATTCCCAAGAGGATGGTATGGGAAGGTGGAATGCTTAGGAAACCTCTTTATATGATAGGCCTTAAAAAGAAGACAGGATTTCAGCTTTTTAAGGAAGTAGAGGAAAAAGTTTATTCAGAACTGAGAATGGTTTCTTCAAGGAAATAACCTAAGTCTCAAGAGTATTTGACTTAAAATGTAGCTCTCTTGATATGTAAATTAGTATTCATTTAACTAAGAATGGAGGTGGTCTGACTGGAGATTGGGAAAGAGAGATGGAAAATTTGAAAGAAAAAAGGAAGGATTTGGGTGGGAATGGACAGAGAGGCCCATATCCCCTCAGAATCTTGTATTCTTAGCTATTCCCTTCCCCCAAGTTCAAACCACTTGGGAAAGAGTGCTAGGTCAGAAGAGCAAAAGCAAAAATTTGTTGCCTGATTGGATTGTGTTCGTCCTTCCTCGCTGAAGAAGATCATGCCTTCAGGGAAATGATGACATGACTTGCACTTTGTTTTGAGTAAGGGAGGGCTGTTCAGGTCACCAGGGTCACTTCTCCTCTGACCTGATATTCCTCAGGATGACTGGAGATGACCCAGGATGCATTGGGAGACCTTGGGCCCTTTAGGCCAAGGCCTTTTGCAAGCACTCACTTAGGGTGAGGCAACACCCATTCACTGAATAGGCCTGTTTAAGAAGTAGCCAGGGCATGGCCCCTTTAATGAGGTCAAGAAAAAGAAAGACATCAGGCTGGGTGGGAAACAACCACAGGTAGGACTGATAATTACTGTCAAGCTAGGAGTGTCCAGAGGAGGTCTCAGGCCCAGTTTCAATGGAGTCCCAGTTTCAGAGTGCAGTAGGTTTAAGGTTTTGGGGAGCCTTACTGGAAGATGAATAGACAAAGCTATAGAAAGTTTTATGAAATTGAAAAATGGGTACCAATTTTGGTAAAGATATTGATTACTGTGATTTGTAATTATAACTCTTCAATTAATAGTGGGCCAATTGTGGGCCAAACGCAACAGTTACAATATTTAACTTGCCACATTTAAGCTATCTTACACCCTTTTAAACTTTTTGAAGAAATGGAAGAAATATTACTTGAATTGGACTTCAGTGTATGTAATACGTATGTGTGTGTAATTTAAGTGTTTACATATTTTTATTTGGCATTTATGATTGTAAAGTTCTTGACACAAAGATGGACTTGTGTTAGATACAACAATATAATTACCTCTCCCATGTAATGTCATTATTAACTTTGAAGTGGTTTTTAAAGATTGTAAAGTTTGAGAGACCATTTTTGAGGTGAAAATGGTGTTAACAGAATTTTTAAATACGAATTTTGTTATATATGAATTGAATTTTTAAAAGGATGTCACAGAAATTTGATAATTTGAAACTTATATTTGGCAGTCATAATGATATGGATATTGATGGGGTTCAGACTCTGGGAACTTCCTTGAGCTCCCCTGGAATCTCCTCTCTTAACCTGGCTTTTCATACTCAGATTGAGCTCTCCCAGTATCTCCTCACAGAATCTGACCTTTCTTACTCAAATTGAACTCCCCTTGTATCTCTCCACAGAACCTGACCATGGTCTGTTATCTCTTGATTGCCCTACCTGTTTACCACCTAGGCACCCCCTAATCTGATGTTTGTTGACTATCTCCAGTCATTTCCAACCTTTAATCCTCCTTGGAGGCCCTTCCTGAACTTCTTCCCCCATCACTCTAGACTACCAGCCCACCCCCACCCCCACCCCCCATCCCTCCTCTACTCTTTTCTGTATTTAAGTCCCACCTTGCCTCCATGAAGGCGCTCAGATTCAATTCAGCTCAGACTCTTTCTAGCTGAGATTCTCTCTGGCCTGCTTGTGAATACAAGCGTTACAAAAACTTAGGTTCTGTAAGAGGCAACCCAATTTGGTGAATCCTTAATAAACTTTGTTTTCTTTGGCTTTAAGAAGGCTTGAGTCGAATTCATTCGAGCACGACCCGGACTGTCCGTATTTTGGGATACACCTAGCACCCACAAACCTCTTCAATATAATGGTAGATTTTCCATTTGAAATATTGATTATTATGAAAATGCATACAGTGGTTTAGAGTAATAGTTTCCATATATAGCTGATGACAGGAATGAAATGCATTCACCTTAATTGATAATGGTTGGTTCAAGATTTAAATATATAATAAGTTATATTGTTGAAAAAGGAATTTCTCTTATCTAAATGTTGTTATATTAGGAACTGTACTGTTAAAAAAATTGATGAATGGGGTAAGAAGCTGTTATGAATTGTGTGTAAGAGTTTCTGTGTTGTAGAATTCCTATTGAGAAAATGAGAAGCCTTGAAAAAAATACATTTATATATAGGGGTGTGATTTTCAAGCCTATTTCATCCAAGGTTGTATTAAGTATGTTAAAAAATGTTTATTTCTGCTATTAAGAAAGGTGATTTAGTTAAAATTCTTTTTGCAATCAAGCACTTACAAAAGTATGTTTGTGAAAGAAAATTTGATAATTATGCAAAGGTCTTGGTTTGTGATAAATTGTAAGTTATTTTTAAGAAGGTGAAATTTTTTTTTTATGAAGTAATATTTTGTAAAATCTTTTGCATGTTTTTAGAATGCCCTACAACATTTTTATTTGTAAGCTAATTTGTTATAATAACTTGATACTCAAGTGAATTATGCTAATATAGAGGTTGCATGGGACTCAAAAAATAAGGGAATAAGGAATTTTATGACTGCAGGAAGCTCTTGTGGTATTTTAAGGTAAACGGGTCATCATTCTCCATCCCCCTTTCCTTTCTAAGTGCAGTCATTATTGCCCAAGAACTTCTTGAGACATAATCTTAATTCACAGAACTGCCCAGACAGGTCTGGGAAAATGTTGACTCTTTCCTACTGTTGAGTAATATGGAAATGGATGTCACTTTGGTCAGGATATCAAGACCTCATTTTAATACAGCCCACCTCCTAACATGTGTCAAATTGTAAGATAGTAAATGAAGTTATTTGGGGTTTACTGTTTTAATGGGGTTTACTGGTAATTGATTACTGTGAGTGTTGTATGGAAAGGAGGGTTCTGCCCATTTCGAGTAGTCCTCAGGGCTAATCAAAAAAATATACCCCCCAGCAGCTCTAAGAAGCTTGTTGGAGTCATGGAGTTCCTAAACCAGGAACTTGTTTTGGTGATAAATGATGTGAAGTGATTGACATTTAAGACAGATGTTAAATCCCGGTAAAAGTTTTGAAGAGTGAAATTTGGAGTAAAAGCTTCTGGGGCAATAACATTGTGTTCTGCTACTGAGAAAATGTAATTGTTACAAGTGGAGATCTTCCTCTAGAAAAATTGAAAGGACAATCTTGGCTTCTGGCTGGGATAGGATCCTTCTGACTCAGTTTCCTCACTGTGTTCCTCTGAAAAGGAAGATTTTTCCACCTGACTATTCCCGAGTCTAGCTACAAGGTGGAGATGATATCTAATTAGGTCCTTGCTTTTCATCTTTAGGGCAAGATTCTGTAATTGAAGCAGGCAGTTTAAGTTGTGAGCAAAACGCAACCGTGTGTACTTGCTGTTTTCAATAAAATAATTGGATAAATTGGTACTCTTGTATAGTCTTGGGAAAAATAAATCCTTGGAATATAATCTTTCTGAATGATATGGGTATAATTAAAAGAAAGGAAGCAAAAATACAAATGCAGTCTTCAATCATTGTTCCATGGACATAGGCTGGGGTTAAAATAAACTATAATAAAGGTGTACCTGTATGGAAGTTTCAGAATTATGTAAAAGCAATTGGGTATTAATACAATTGACTGAGTTAATTACTGAGATTAAATCAGACATATCTTCAGTTTGGGGGAAAGAATTTCAGTGTAAGTTTTTTAGAGGCAGGTAGCCTGTGGTAATGCTTTTGCACTGATGGAAAAGTTAAACATTTCTGTTTTGATTTCAATTGATTCCCTAACCTAAACATAAGTTGAAGTTAGTGTTTGAACTTTTCATATACATATTGTTGACCTGAAAACTTGGTTAAAGAAAAGGCAACAGGCTCAATGCATACATTTTATCATTTAATTAATTAATTGATCAATTCCCCATTAAAGATAACAGTAACATAATGCATTATGGAGCCAGAAATGTTCTGGCTGGCTAGTACAGAAATCCTCTGGCTTATATACATTTTGCCATGAGAAAGGAACTCTCTCAGATGAACAAATCATAAATTCAGTAAGACAAGACAATTAACCCGGTAGTGTCTGTTGGGCCTTGCGATTCCAGGCTGTGTAAACACATGTCTCGGTGAGATACGACAAGAAAGGAAATCCCACCACTAATGAGTGGCAGGCTTCCTGCCCTAAACAGATAACTGACATAGTAAAGGGTAAACAAAGTTCAAATAGAAATTACAACCTAAGATGTCTATATTTTCTTTACCATCCATAGATAACAAGATATAGAGGAAGTCCCACTATTGAAGATAGTGTCTTAAGTTAAAGGTCTCCCAAGGAATACAGAGTCAGCCTTGGCTGCCTTTGTTGACATAAGAAGAGGCATTCTCTGAGTTTGCTTCAGAGAGAACAAAGAGATTATTCCAAAATTTTATATTAAACATTATCATTTTCTGTGACAGGCCATGTGATTGTAGAGGATTGTCCAGTCATTTGCTCACAATGAACATAACAATATCTTGGTAGAATTTAAACTTAGGTCTTCTTTTCAGCTGGGCAAGTTGATGGAGCCACTGGTGTGGCTCACCTTCCTGACTTACGTTCCTGAGTCCAAATCTAGTGGCAGACCACTTACTGGTTGTGTGACCCTGGGCAAGTCACTTAACCCTGTTTGCCTCAGTTGCCTCATCTGCAAAATGAGCAGGAAAAGGAAATGCCAAACCACTCCAGTGTCTCTACCAAAAAAAGACTCAAAATGGTAGTTTTAGCACTCAGTTTACTGAAGTGTAACTGAAAAATGAAACATTCACATCTCCCCCATCTTTAAAACACTTCCCTTACCCCTCTCATCCCTAAACTTATTCTCTGTCCTTCCTTTCCCAGGTAAATGCTTAACCAAAAGCCCAAGTCTCTTTGTAAGGCAGCTGGTAGTGCAGTGGGCACAGCAGGGGCCTAGAGCCAGGGGCATCTGAGTTCAAAGATGGCCTCAGATACTAAATGTGACCTTGAGTCAGTTACTTAACCATTGTTTGCCTCAAAACAAAGTAAAAGAATAAGTCCCAGTAGAGGATTATCTCTCCTTTTCCTACTCCCTTCCCTTCCTTCTCTACCTCCTGCAAATCAGGTCTCATTCAGTCAGCTGAAAGGCATGGTCTCCTCATTGGTAAAGGCCCAAGCCCCTTTGGCTTTTCCTGCCTTCTCTGTACCCATTGCTATGGTCAGCCATCACTACCTATTGGATAATCACTTGTTTCTCTCCTTTCCTGGGTCTGTTCCTGCCTGTGGGACTGATAAGCAAGGGATCCATAGGCCTAGAAACCCCTTCCTCTGATCTGACCTGGTCTGCTTTTCTCCTTGCTCACCTCCTTCCCCTTGGGGGTAACTGTCCCTCAGGCCTAGGCCTACCTCTTTGTAGCCATCCCCATGAAGGGAAGTAGCTAGGTAGAGCAATGCGGTGGGTAGTGCTGGACCTCAGTCAGCTAGACTTGAATTCAAATCCTGCCTCAGACACTCATGAGCTGTGTCAGGTCACATGATCTCTTAGCCTCAGTTTCCTCCTGTGTAGGTTCCAAACACGGCACTGGGGTGCAAAAGAGAAACAGTGTATGACCTGAAGGAAGTTGAGATTAGTGTTGTTGTTATCCTGAGGAAAGGGGGCTGCAAGGATTCCAGACCTGACAGAATAAGGGTGGATCCTGCAACCTTCGCTTAGAGCATCTCCAAGGTTGTCGGAGGTGGGGAGCCTTGGTGACCCCAGAGTTTCTGACTAACTTAAAGGAAAAGGCCCCATGGGAATAAGTTCTGGGCTCTGGTCTGTAGGTGAATTGTAGCTGTGCTCCTCAAGACCAGAGCCCTTTAGGGAAAGGGCAGAGGGAGTGGGAGGAGGAGGCCAGGGAGAAGGAGGTTAGGGAAACCTCCTGAGGGCTAGAACAGGTAAGGGAAGTCCTGGAGGAAGGAGATAAAGGCTAGAAGCAGTTGTCCTCCCCAGATCTAAACCTTTAATTGAAGGGAGAAGAAGGAAGGAGGTGAGGAACAGGGCAGAGGGAGTGAAAGGTGATAATGTTTAATATAAAATTTTGGAATAATCTCTTTGTTCTCTCTGAAACAAACTCAGAGATTGCTTCTTCTTATGTCAACAAAAGCCAACCGAGGCTGACTTAACATTCTTTAAGAGACCTTTAACCTAAGATATTCCCTTGAATAATGGGACATTTTCCATATCTTAATATTTGTAGACATATGCTATGTTATGGCATGTTAATGGTAAAGAAAATACAGAGATCTTAGGTCATAATTTCAATTGAAACTTTGTTTACCCTTTCCTGTGTCAGCTATTTCGAGTATCTGTTTAGGACAGGAAGCCTGGTGGGATTTTCTTATTGTATGTCACAGAGACATATGTTTACACAACCTGGAATCACAAGGCCCAACTTTGTTAATTGTCTAGTCTTACTAAATTTATGATTTATTCAGCTAAGAGGCTTCCTTTCTCACAGCTAAATGTATGTAAGCCAGAAGATCTCTGTACTGGGTAGCCAGAATATTTTTCTGGCTCCATAATGCATTGTTACTGTTTTCTTTAATAGGGAATTGATCAATGAATTAATTAAATCATAAAATGTATGCATTTAGCCTATTCTCTTTTTTAACCAAGTTTTCAGGTCAACAAAGGGAAGGACAGTTTTGGGCCAATGGGGTAGAGGGAATTAGCCAGTGCTGGACCTGGGCTGGAGCAACTTTGAGAATCTTAAGGAAAGAGGCTTCTGCCATTTGTCCTCCCTCAGCCACATCAGCCAGCCCAACCTGAAACATTCCCATTCCTGGTCAGATGTTTTGTTGACCTTTAACTTAA
>CM053773.1:207333367-207370470 GCA_028658325.1 Potorous gilbertii | reverse complement strand
CAGACTATAATTGGGATTGTGTCTAACTTCTTTCTTCTTTCTCTTTATATTCTAAATTGCCTACCTGGACATAAATTAAGGCCATTAAACTTGATTCTGACCCAAATAATCTTGGCCAACCTTATTATATTGGTCAGTATAGGAAGCCCAGAAATACTGCAAACACTTGAAATAAGTAATTTTCTGGATGATATTGGATGCAAAATCACATTTTTCCTTTACAGAACTGTCCAGGGGCTTTCAATTTGCTTCCCCTGCCTTCTCTGTAGCTTTCAGGCCATCACCATCGGTCCCAGTGACTCCACATTGTCACAACTCAAAGCCAGAATTCCAGAACTCATGTCTACTTTCTCTCTCTTCTGTTGGATCTTTAATATCTTGATATAAATTCCCATGCCCATGTTTGTGTGAGGACCAAGAAGTACCACCAACAATACATATAAATCTAATGTAATATATTGTTCAATAGGAATGATTATAGATGTTTACTTTATCATGACTACTCTGAGAAATTTACCATGTTTTGGACCAGTGGCTACATGGCACTTCTCCTGCACAGACACCACCAACAAGTCCAGAATATCCATAGTACCAGCTTCCCATGTAGAACTCCCCCTGAGGTCAGAGCCACCCAAACCATCCTACTTCTGATGGGCACTTTTATCTGCTTTTACTTACTTCTCTCCATTACTTTGATTTCTATCACTTATTTAGATCCTAACCGACATTAGTTGACCATCTCTGCCATTCTGTCTCTGTGTTTCCCAACTCTTAGCCCCTTTGTGTTGCTCCCCCAAGCTCCTAAGCACAGCTGCATTCTCTGAATAAGAAAGACCCTGATTCTCATATTGTCTTAAAATTTGAATAAAGAATTGCTACAGTGATTACTCCTGCCTTCACTCATGTTTTCCACCCCATGGAGGTCCTTTTCACAAGGAAGGACAAGAATACCTTCTAGTCCTAGAATAACTCATCCTAAAACCTTTCTGTGGTGACACCAGAAGTGTAGTTTCCCCTCCCAAGTAGAATGTTTCATTCCTTATGTCCTCTTTCAAGTCATTTATACAAATATTTACTCCTAACAATCTTCTCTCTGATGAGGTTTCCTCCAAGAATTTCCATTTAAGGAGAATGCCAAGGCAACCATCTCTTCATGTCCCTCTCAAACTGTACCTCACTGGACTTGGCCATCATGCCCCAAGTAACTCATTATATTGCAAAAGTACTTTATTCCTAGAAATCACATCTACTCAATATCCTGTTACCTAGAGACCCTTCCCTGTGATTGGAGGGAATGGAGATGAAGGACTCCTCCAAAATCTTCTATGTAGGTAGGACTCCCAAGTCAGCAATCTTTTTGTTTCCCATCAGAATGCACTCCTCTGAGCTTCCCCATCATGCCCATGTGTCCTGGATTTCTTCTTTCCATTTTCTCTTCAGCTTCCTTTTGTTTGTTGTCTTTCCCTATTACTCATTCATTTATTCATATTCATCTGATCACCACAGTGGGACACACTATAACATGACTCTAGCTTAGTGGTATCATTCTGGTCCTCTTGAAGAAGGAAGGACAACAACCAATAAACATTTATTAAGTGCCTACTACATGCCAGACACTAAAGTAAGAGCTGAGGATACAAAATCAAATCAATCACTGCCTTCAAAAAGTTTACATTGTAATGGAGGAGATAGCATACAAATAAAAATATACAAAGCAATCTCTGTATAGGATAAATAAAAAAATAACTTAAAGAGTGAAAGCACTGAAATTATTGTCAGAAAACAATAGAATGGGAAAGACAAGAAATCTCTTCAAGAATATTAGAGATATCAAGGGAAATTTTCATGCAAAAACCTGGAAGATAAAAGACAGTAATGAAAGGGATTTAAGAGAATCAGAAGAGATTAAGAAGAGTTGGCAAGACCATGCAGAAGAACTATGCCAGAAAGATCTTAACATCCCAGATAACAAGGTGGTGTGGTTGCTGAGGTAGAGTCAGACATTCTGGAGAATCGAGTCAAATGGGCCTCAGGAAGCATTGCCAACAATAAGACAAACAAAGGACCATAATCTCAGGTCACTATATTTTGAAGAGCAAAGGATCTGAGGTTACATCCAAGAATAACTTACACAGAACAGTTGAGTATAATCTTAAACTAGAAAATGGACATTTGATGAACTGAAAGACTTTTCTGAATTTTTAACAAAAAGAGCAGAACTTAATGAAAAATTCAGTGTAAACAATCAAGGAAAAATATAAGGAGAACATTAAAGACTAATTATTAGGCATTCATTAAGTCAAACTATTCACTTATATGAAAATGTTATCAGTATTCTTTAAATTGTCATCATTACTAAGGTGGTTTGAAAGAAATGTTGTGTCTGAGTTGTTTATGATGGGCTGATTCAAAAAAAAACAAGATTGGATAGGAAAAAGTAAAAAGGAGAAAATATCTCATAAAAGCAGGGCATGAAAGGAAGAACTGATATAGGGAAAGTACGTGGGAGTGCAGGGTAATGTTGAAATCTTATTCTCATCTGAGTTGAAAAGGAAACAACATACATATCTGGAGAGGTTTAGAAGTCTTCTGAACTTCAGGAGAACAGAGGTTGGGTGAAAAGAGCTGAGAAAGAAAATGATAAAAAATAAGATGGAGAGAAATTCATAAATAGTAATTATAAGTTCAAATGTGGATGAGATGAACTCACCCATAAAGCAGCAATGGATAGCAGGATGGGTTAAAAATCAGAATTCAGCAATATGTTGTTTACAAGAAACACATTTAAGAATGAGAAATACACACAAAGTTTAAATGGAGAGTTAGCGTACAATGTATTATGCTTCAACTGTTGTAAAAATAAACTCGGGTAGTAATTAAGATCTCAGACAAAGTTAGGACTACAACAGATTTAATTAAAAGAGATAAACAGGATTAACTTTATTTTGTTTAAACATCATGGACAATGAAGCAATATCAATACTATACCTATATGCACCAAATACTATAGCAACTTAATTTTTAAAAGAAAACAATTAAATTATAGGAGGAGATAGATGGCACTACTATAATTGTAAAGAACTTTAATCTTCTCCTGTCATAATTAGATAAAACTAACCAAAAAATTAATAAGAAAGAAGTTAATGAAGTGAAGAGAATTTTAGATAAGCTAGAGATGATAGATATCTGGAAAGAATTGAATGGAAATAGAAAGCAATGCAACTTTTGCTAAATGGTTCATGATACCTTTACAAAAACTTACCGTATGTTATAAATTTTATGGTTGGTTGGTGATTGTCCTTCATTTTCAAAGAGAACCAAAATGACATCACCAAGATAAAGTGAAATTTCAGTTTGTCCAGCTGTGGCTGATCAGACCAATATGAGATCAGAATGCTCTACCACAGGTTAGGCACAAATAGTCCAGGTGAGTATTTGGGGTGGATACTCCAAATTTGCACATCCTACATTTACTTTGTGCTGTCTCAATTCTGCTTTGCTCGTAGAACATGGCACTCTTTCTGATGTGGGCACACTTTACTGAGCAGTCCTGTGCCAGTGTCTCCCATGTTGCACAGTCAAATCCAAAGTTCTTGAGAGTGTCCTTCTATCCCTTCTTCTGACCACTATGTGATCGCCTGCCCCATGTGAGTTCTCCATAAAATGGTCTTTTAGGCAAATGTACATTTTGCATTCGAACAATGTGACCAGAGTTGTGTTCTCTGAAGCATAGTTTGAATGCTTGGCAGTTCAGCTCAAGCAAGGACTTCAGTGTCTGGTAACTTATCCTGCCAGGTGATCCTCAGAATCTTCCTAAGACAGTTCAAATGGAAGTGATTCAGTTTCCTGGCATGGTGCTGGTAGACTGTGATGTTTCACAGGCATATAAATTTTATAGTTAAAAGCAAATAGAGTTATATATAAATTTTATAGTTTAGAGCAAAAAAGCAGAAATATGAAAAATGTCCATTTCAGACCATAATGCAATAAAATTACACTTAATAAGGGATCAAAAAAACACAGGTTTAAAACTAATTGGAGATGAAACAACCTAAATTTCAAGAATGAGTGGGTTAAAGAACAAACCATAGAAACAATCAATAATTTCATTAAAGAGAGTAACAATAATGGCACATCATCAGTGGTTAGAGGAATATTTATAATTCCAAAGGCTTACATTAGTAAAAATAGAGAAAGAGTAGACTAATGAATTGGGGTATACAATTAAAAAACTAGAAAAAGAATAAAAATCCCCAATTTAACACTAAATTGGAAATTCTAAAACTTAGAGTTGAGGTTAATAAAACTAAGAGTAAAAAAAACTATTGAATTAATAAATAAAACAGATTTGGTTTTATGAAAACACACACAAAATAGATAAACAATTGGTTAATTTTGTTTAAAAGAGAAGAAAACCATATCAGAAATTAAAAGGGTGAATATACCACTGACAAAGATGCAAAAATAAGGAGATATTTTGCCCAATTATATGCCAATAAATGAAACAATTTAAGTGAAATATAAGAATATTTGAAAAAATATTGACTACTTATGTAAATATAGGATGAAATACAATATCTAAATAGACCTACTTCAGAAAAAAAAAATTGAACAGGCCATAAATGAGCTTCCTAATAAAAAAGGAACAGAACTGAATGGATTTACAAGTTAATTCTATCATTTAAGGATCAACTCATCTCAAAACTCAATAAATTATTTGGAATAATAGGTAAAGAAGAGATCCTACCACACTCCTTTTATGAAACAAATATGACAGTGGTACCTAAACCAGGAGGAGTGAAAACAGAGAAAGGAAATCATAGATCTATTTCATTAATGAATAAAGATACAAAATCCTAAATAAATACTAGCTAAAAGATTACAACAATGTATTACAAAGATTATACATTGTGATCAAGTGGAATTTATACTGTGAATGCAAGGATAGTTTAACCTAAGGAAAACTATTCATATAAATTATTACTTCAATAATAAAAATGTTACCATGTTAAATCAATAGATGCAGGAAATGTTTTTGATGAAGTTCAACACATATTTCTATCAAAAACACTCTAAAGTATTGGTAAAAAATGATTTTTCTTGAAATTGATTTTTTAAAAAAGCATTTATCTAAAGACATCAGCAAATATTATTTGTAATGAGGATAAATTAGAAGCCGTCCCAGTAAGATCAACTGTGAAACAAGGAGGTTCACTGGTACCAATATTATTCAATACTGTATAATACTAGCAATAGTAATAAGAAAACAAAAAGAAATAAGAGGAATTGAATATGGAATGAGGTAATAAAACTATCTCTTTTTGCAAAAAATGTTATGATATACCTGGAAAATCTCAAAGATTCAAATAAAAAATTACTTGAGGCAATAATTTTAGTAAAGTAGCAGGATAAAAAGTAAATCCACATAAATAATCAGCATTCCTATACATCACAAACAAAACTCTATAAGAAGAGATAGAAAAAGATGCCCTATTTAAAATAACTGTAGCCAGTATAAAATACCTGAGAGTACACCTGCCAAAACAAACCCAGGAGCTATATAAAAAATTATTTTTAAAAACTTTTTATACAAATAAAATCAAATTCAAATAATTGGAGAAATATTAATTTTTCATGCATAGGGATTATTTTACTAAATTAGAAAAATAATCAAAATTCATTTGGAAGAAGCAAAGGTCAAATATATTCAAGGAAATAATAGGAAAAAGAGTAAAAGAAGCAGGTTATCAGTAACAGATCTTA
The DNA here is from genome assembly GCA_028658325.1 of Potorous gilbertii. Lineage (NCBI taxonomy): Eukaryota > Metazoa > Chordata > Mammalia > Diprotodontia > Potoroidae > Potorous > Potorous gilbertii. Next base: position 207,364,707 of record CM053773.1, on the reverse strand, counting down.
AATTACATTATGAGGTAGCAGTTACCAAAACTCTCTGGCACTGGCTAAGAAATAGACAGGTGGGTCAATGAAATAGATATATAATTTAGAGCAGAAAAGAAACATAATTACCTTGTATTTGACAAAAGATTTAAGATTTGGGGTTTATTGTTTGGTAAAAAATTGTTAGGAAAACTGGAAAGCAGTGTGGCAGAAACTGGAAATATACTTTATTACATTTACCAAACTAAGATCAAAAGAAATAAATGACCTAGATATAAAGATAAAAGAAGAAAAGTAGAAGACATTGAAATATATTACTTATCAGACTTTGTGAGGCCGACAAAGTAGGATCTTTTGCTGTTTTAGTATAAGCAAGAAGTATAATGCCTCTATTTGAATGTGATAAAAGATCTTCCCCAGTCATGGATAGGCCTGCCTATTGAGGGAAGTTTGATTAGGGGAGCTGTTTTGTAGGTGAGGCACAAGTACTTTTTGTTTTTTTCTATTGAGGTACTGGGTCAGAGGATCATTCCCTCTGGCTTTGAAAAGTGTATAAATACTCTGAGGGTGAGGTTTGACTTTGGGGCTTAGTTTTTTAAAGAAAGATTGTGTGCCAGATGAGACTCTGGGAAGCCACTAAGCAGCCCCTTGGCTTTGAAAACCCAGATGTCAATTCTTCCCTCTCTGGTAAAGACATATGTGTGTTAATGGTTAGGCAGTTTGGAAATGCTGTTGATTGTTGATTTTTCTGAAATTTTGATTTTCTCTGATTTTCTGTGCTTGATTAAATTGATTGTTAACACTTCAAAAGTTGCCTTTCCTTTTACAGAAGCAGATCAAAGAACTTGTGGTAGTAGGCACCCTCTGTATATATTGGGGTGTTTACTGAGATAGACTTATGGAATAGCAAACTATTTATAAACAAGACATAGAAAGCAAAGTTAAGTGTAAGATGGGTAATTTTTATTATATTAACTTAAAAAGGTTTTGTACAAATAAAGTAAATGTAGTCAATATTAAAAGGAAAGCAGAAAATTATCAGATAAAGACCCCATATCAAAAATATATAAAAAACTTTGACAATTCAGTAAGAATACAGGTCATTCCTCAATTGATAAATGGGCAAAGGACATGAAGCGGCAGTTTTCCAATGAAGAAATCAAAACAATTTATTATCATAAGAAAAAATGTTCTAAATTTTTATTGATTTGGAAATGCAGATTAAAACAATCTTGAGGTATCATTTTACACCTACCAAATTGGCTAAAATGCTTGAAAGGAAAGCAAAAAATGTTTGAGTGGATGTGGAAAAATTGGCACACTAATTCATTACTGGTGGAATTGTGAACTGATCCAACCATTTTGGAGAGCAATATAGAATTATGTCCAAAGAGTTTTTAAATACCTGTACGTTTTGACCCAGCAATACCATTAGTAAGCCCATTTCCAAAGATGATTATGTAAAAAGAAAAGAACCTATATGTTCTAAAATGTTTATAGCAACTCTGTCTGTTTCAAAGAACAGAAAATTGCAGAAATGCCCATCAATTGAGGAATGGCTAAACAAGTTATGGTATACGACTGTAATGAAATGCTACTGCAGTATAAGAAATGATGAGCTCAATGATCTTAGATAAACCACAGAAAGAGCTAGGTGATATAATAAGAGTAAAATGAGGGCAGCCAAGACAACATTGTATACAGTAACAACAATATTGTTTTGGGAATGACTTTGAGCAAATAAGTTATTTTGACTATTATCAACACCCAAATTAAGAATAAAGGACATATGAAGAAAGACATCTTTCAAAAGACATCTATCAAAATTCAGAGAAATGATAAATAGAAGTATCTATAGAACAGTGCTACACTCACACACATATATGTACATATATGTATGTGGATGTGTGTATATATATGTATACACACATACACATTTATATAAATATATATATATATATTTATATCTAATGGTAGCCATCTCTAGGGTAGAGGGCAGGTGGAAGGAAGATAAAAAGCGGGGGAAAGAATTTTGTTGTATATTTGAAAGGAATAGCAAGTTGTACATAGTAGATTTGCAGTTTCATGTAAAATAATATTTTTATTGTACTGTGTTATGGAAGTGCCTGTTTTATTCCACAAATTAAAAATAAAATTCCTTATAAAATAATGAAACAGATCCTCTGTTATATGTACATCTTGGCCCAAAGATGTGGTTAGCTCACAAGGAAAAGCACTCCACATTTCATCTTGCTGTATATAGGAATATACAGTCTGTGGTGCTATGCTTAACATCTTCTTTTTTGATGCACTCCAAGCATATGCCCCACAACTATTCCTGGTTGGAATCATCTCCACTAGTTCTCAGATTCTTAAGGCATAACAAGTATCTGTTGTTGGTGCAGGTTGAAGTTTCATGGTACATTGCACTGGTGTTTCCATAGAGTCCAGTCCCTCTTATCCACGAATTTTACACAAGTTTTCATCACCTTACAATTTGAAGCACTAATAAAAGAGACTGTTGCAATTAATTAATTGCAGTGTAGTTAAGGCCCAAGAACCAAAAGACTACCTTACAGAACTCACAGTGAAGGAGCCATACTTTCCAGTGATGTCTGACATCTAGGATGGCTATAGCAGGAAGCAAACCATTTATACTTCCCAAAACAATACCAGGCACTCGATGATTCAAACTGTGTAATGGCAACGTTTTCTGGGCTTTCACCACTTTCCTTCTGATGAATTCTGATGTATTAGGATTGGGGATGAGTGTTGGTGCAAGTAAGGTGGATAATCAAGTCTGACTTTGTGCCATTGCTCAAACTGCCTCAAATAGTTTGCTGATTTGGTCGCAAGGAATAGTTTCAAGTTTCTGTAACTCTCCTCGAATGCCCAGCACTGGCCTCACATCCTGGTACAATGACCTCCACCTCTTTCCCTGCAATGACAAGTTAAGTAAGTATTCGGAATATATGTGCCCTGAACTGCATGGAATGGCCCTGGTGAAATCGCCTTCCCTTTCAATAAAAGCCTGGAGGAAGTTTCCTTTCTCTTGACACTTAGAGTATTTCATTGTGTCATCACTTTCTATGTCTTCCATACCTCTTTATTGCCTGAAAAAATGCAAGGGGGAGGCAATGCAGGTTCCCCTTGAAGGTGGGGGTTGGAAGCTCTAAGATTCCTTCAGGGTGCTATTTGAAGGATTAGCCTTGCTTTCTAAAATGAGTCAAGGATCAGGATCTGGTTTATGGGAATAAAAGTGTTCTTAAAGGACCACAGGGGCAGCTGTACAGTGTACAGAGAGCTTCAGGCACCATATGTGCCCACCATTTTTCCCCTAGAAGTTTGAGAAGGTGCTTTTTGAGTCCACTAGGCTGTTCAGTTCATCCTGTAGTCTAAGGCTTCCAGTGAAGTGGAAAGACCACAGATATGTCATTGTCCTCTGCCAGTTGCTAAATGACATGGAGAAGTGAAATGTGTGCCCTGGTCACAGTGGATGACTGTGGGGGAACTAAAAGTCTAAAGGATATTTTTTGACAGTCTTATAATGACACTATGAGCTGTTGGACACCTACATAGGTAATACAAAAAATTTCCAGTATAGGTATCCACCTTCTGGAGGGTATATTTAACAGCTTCAGCTTAAGATAGAAAGGGTCCACTTTCCATACATGGTGAGGTACTTGCCTCTTAACCAGACTGCCCTTAAATCCATGCTTCCAGGGGCAAAATGTGGTACATACCTCACATTCCCATGTGCCTTGGTCAGTAATGACTGTAAAGTGTGTCACCCTTCACCTCTGTATCCCATCTGTGTGGCTGACAGTTCCCACATGACCAGTCTTATTTCTGTAGGAGATATAACCTGTGAAGTTGTGGGGGAAGCCTGGGCTGCTAATCATTGAGGCTGTCAATCACCTGATTGATTTCTGCTTCCTCTGTTTCCCTTCCTGTGTATGTCTAGACATGAATAACCCAGATGACATATATTTGCTCATTCTTTGCAATGTCCTTCCAAAGCTCAGAACCCCATAAGAGTTGACTCTGATCTGCCAATCATCTTGGGTCCACTAGCCAGACTGGACTGCAAATCCGTTAGTTCAGGAATCAGTTTGAATACAGAGTCCCTCATAATTCTGTCCACTGAGCACTATGTTCTTTTCCTTCAGCCCTTATTGGAGGGACAGTTGCAAGGAAGAAGGCTACAACCACACATCAGATACTTTCTCCAAATCCAAAGGCCATGCCATGTTTAAATCAGCCTCAGCCCTATCCATGTTCACTGGAAGATTTCCCTGTGGGTCCCTCTTAGCCAGTGGTAATGGGGGAAGTGTACATGACTCCAGAATCAAGAAGATCTAATGGTGTTTGTGGCACTTGTTCATAGGAATTGCTGACTCTCTGTCTTGGGCATAGCCCTCTCCTGAAAATACCTCTTCCATTTCAACAGAGTGGCATCAGTGGCTTTCCCTAACCTAGAGCAATTTGGGCAATTCAGTCCTTAGAATTAGAGTAATTAGACCTATACCTATCAAGGGCACCATGACCATCAGAGCCCAGTAGGTGACTACACTTATCTAAGAGTAGATTACTGCTAGCAATGTGTAGAAGCTTCTTGCTGTAGAATACGCCTGCCATTATGGTGGGTGCATAGCTCTGAATTTAATAGAATAGAAAGGCCCATAAGAAAGAAGCTAAGCCAGGGTTCATTCTGCCTCTTGGCTTCCCTATGCAGTATTGAAGCAGGTTTGGAAGGGAACTCTCAAGAATGCAATACTAATATAGAGTGTCAATTACAGGAGCAAGCCTAGGAATGTTGTTTGGACTGTGTCTATCATTCAAACACTTCTTTCTGATAATGAGAAAAGGGTCTGGTTCTGTTTGTTCTCTGGTGTCTAAGTTTTTCTCCTCCCTGATCTCCATTTCCTGCCCTCTTTTTAGGAAATATGTGCTCAGTGTTTTAAGTAATTTATGGTCACATTGGGGAATATCTTTATCCTTTCCATTTTGCAGACATAAACCACCATTAGTACCACTGACTGCATGCAAAACACCTTCTGACAGGGAGCAGAGAATCCCACCAATATCACTGGATGTCTCTGTCTCTCACTTTAAGAACCTAAAATTTTGTCTTTCTGTAGCATTGCTGTCCATGCCTCCCTGTCCCCACCTTCCTCTGAATGGGTGTCATGATATTGACCATTAACCAGTATAAATCACTAACCCCACTTTTCTTAATGAGTGAAATTCTCTTTCCTGTATTCTGCCTGACTCCTAGTTTCAAATGCTCACCTCTGTATCTGTGTTCTTTATCTTTATCTATCTCTTCCATTTCCTCATATTCATTTCTCAGTAGTTATTTGTTTCTCAGAACATTAGAAAAAGTTATAAAGCAAATAGCCAAAGAACACTTCTATAGAAAGAAATTGTAAAATTAAAAGCACAAACTAATAGGAAAAATGAAACAATAAATGAATTGATCTAAATAATTGGAATCTATCTTTTGAAAAGACCAATAAAATTTACATAATATTTGAAAAACTTTTTTAAAATAAGGATACACAAATCAACAAAATCACAAATGAAAGAGACAAATGAGAAACAGAAAACAAATTAATAATGTAATTAACAAATGCACATATACAACTGTAGCAACAAATTATAAATAAATAACTGGCAAATACCACCATATAACTATGTGAGGACAATTTTTTAGGAAAATAGATTATCTACAAAAAGGTAAATTACCATAAATGACAACAAGAAATAATTTATTTTAACAGACAAACCTGGAGAAAAAATTAATTATGTCAGATGGACATTTCTCTCTCACATATTCACAGGTAAGTTCTTCAGAATGCTCTGAAAATAAGCCTTGTATTACATAAACTATATGTCAAATTCAAGAATTATAGTACCTCATTTTTCTTCATTTTCATTTCTTTGATTATGTATAAGGTCAATCAGGTAGTAATTATCACTTTTTCATCACTTAAAAAAAGTTCTGCTGATGTCATTGTAAGAAAGGAAAATGTTTTGGGAGAACAATTTGAACAGCTTGAAGGAATTTTTTAAAAACTGAGATAAAATGAATATATCAAAGTTCTATTTTCATTAAATAATAACAAAAAAAACTGTTCAAATTTTGCTTACAATTGTATCATTTCTAATTGCCCCAAACTAAAAGTCACCTAAATGTTCAACATGGTGGAATTACTACATGAACTGTCATAAATCATGTTATAGGGAACTAATTAATGTAATGAAGATTAAAAAGTAAAAAATATCTTAAATATCTTTTTTAAAAAACCTTTATGAAATGATGCAATGGGGGCAAAGAGTAGCCAATAATTAAAACTATTTAAATAATAGGGCAATGAAAGCTAAAAATAATGATAATGTCTGGCATTAATTATACTCATTTAAGATTTGAAAAGTTCTTTGCATACATTTTCTCATTTGACCCTTGCAACTATCTGTGCAGCCATTGTCACTGACAACACTATTCCCATTTCCACATAAGTCTCTGAGTTTAGGGACTTCCCCAGGTAAGTATTGCAGGTGGAATGTTAGATCTTCCTAATTCTGAGTATTGTGCTCTATATGCTATACAATGGGAATAAATCCACAAATAAAGATTCCTAATGAAGACTGAGAAAGTGACTAAAATCTTACTATGAGATTTCATGAATTGAAACTTGTAAGACTGAGTAGGGGTAGGGGGCTCGTGGTGAGCGGTCAGCGTCCGCTCAATCCAGAAACTACGCACGCTTCGGCTAGTTTTTACCCCGCAGTCCTACCCGCACAGCAGAAATCAAATAAAAAACTTCTCTGGGAACAGCAATGGAAGACAGGAAATTGGGAGAGGGAAGGGAAACTGGAATTGAACTTCCCGTATTGGAACTTTTTCAAGCGTTCTACTTGGAGGCAAAATTGACCAGTTTGCTTTCATAGCGTAGTGATTACCTCATTTTCCTAATAAGCTACCTAGATCTAAAGCAGTTGGATAGTCCTCTCTACTGTAGCGAGCTGCGATTAAATAAGGTGAGAATGTGGAGTATTTCGCATAGAAGGGGAGAGTAAACCAGTGAACATGGTTCTGTACCATGGATATCAACATTTTTAAATTACTCATCTCAGCTAACATTCTGAGTAGTTAAGGACATACAGAGTAGAAAGTCATAGGGACAAAAAAGAAATGTAAAGTTCTCTAGGATCGTTTCAGGCAGTAGAGAGCACTTAGCTGGGGCAATCTCCAGGCAAGAGTAAGCTCCCTCGTGGAGCCTGAAAAGTAGAAGCAGGAAAGCAGCTCAGGAAGAGTGATATTACGTCACAATCCCCAACTCTAGATCGACGGTTAAGCTGTCCACTAACTATGTAACTATGTAATTCCCTTTTTCTGGAAGGCAATCTCTCTTCAACTGTGTTTTTTGAGGGTCAACTTAATTAATTACGAAAACGCCATCTACGCCCGTGGTCTTAACTCTTGTAGGTAAACATGAATTCTTTAGCTTAGACAGTGTTGGCACAAACTAAACTCCTTTAGAAAAGTTGGAGAGATAATGGCATTCAAGGGCAACCCTGTTTTAGAACATTAAGTCAGGTAATTCCCAGTCCCAGTTTCCAAGGGAGGGCATTTTTGCCGTAATCTAGATATTCAGTACTAACCAAATAATCCTGGCTGTTTCTTGCAGGACAGTTAGATCATTCCAGATTAAGGGTTCCCTGAAATGATAATTGGTGTGTAGTTAGTGGTTATCGGATTTGTGAGTCTTGCTGAGAATCTACACTTCGATTCCTTAATCAGGAGAGAAAAGTCCTTCCCTGAAGAAGCTATTCTCCTGAAAAGGTGCGAATAAGTGGGTAGAACTATGCCTTGGTAGGCATTGGCTTGATCAAGAGATGAGTGTTGTTGCTGCTATTGCTTTAGGGTGCATAGAAACCCCGATTTCAAATCCTAGAATAATCCTGCTCCCCTCCCATTTCCACTGAAGAAAGAAAAAATGCATTTCTGATCAAATGAAAATCTAAATCTCATCATTTCCACCGCATCCACTTCTTTGGATACCCCCCCCCCCTTCCTTTGTTACCCACCCACTATTTCATTATCCATGGTACTATCCCATTTGCTGCGTCTAAGGAGGGAGGGTGGGAGAGTATTTGACTTTACTTTCTGGTATTAAAAATGCTTGGTTTGTATATGCTATGTGCCCAAGGAGGCTGCCTACCTGACTTACCCTTCCTACCATCTCTGCCCAGTGTTGACCCCTATTGAGGAAACTGAATTCATTAGAGGGAGACCGGTTCTTGGGACAATTTCCTTTCAAGTCCTCCTACAAACCAACTTGCACCTGCTTCATCATCGTAGAATGGGAAGAGAGGTTCTGTGAAAGTCTCTTATCATACCCTCTCTCATGTCTCCTTAAGATTTGAACTTATCTTGTAAAATATGCTTTTTGATTTTTCACAAAATAAGCACCCACATGTCGTGGAGAATAGGATTTTCTAGCATTGTAAATACTTAAGTTTATAAAAAAGGAAATGGAAATTTCTCCGTTGGTACACTGTCACCTACATCCACTAAGATAATTATATCTTTAATAATTTAATAATTATCTATTATACTTATTTTGCATACCTTGCATTGGCCAGATGACATCTCTACTCAGCACTGACTTTTCCACAAAAGGTCATCAGAGGAGACAGAAAACCAGACATCATCCCACCTCAATCTACTATCCCTTTACAATGTCACAATGCAGGATGTGGTGGAAGATGATACCTCATAATAACCTTTAGGTGTCAGTGTATGTACATCTTATGTCCCTGTTTATTTTAAGCTCTTAGTAAATAGAATGTCTGTTAGTCATTTGAGTCCCTTCCAGCACTTTGCAATGAGTTATATAGCTCCACAAATACCTGGTCTTTCAATGGATTAATAAATTACACTAGAGAAATTTGGAGCTAGGCTACTGATGTCCCAGTGAGTAGCACCCCAAAGCAAATTCCCAAACCTTTAACCAGGTATTGAGTCCCAATCTTGGTCACTTCTCTCCTCCTTTCCTCCACAATCTTTGTTCAAATCCAAGTCACAACCCTAGATTCAGAGCTTATCTCCTTCACCCTTTCTCTTTTCTCATTCCTATTTTCTACAGTTAGCTGTTGAACATTAATGGAAAGCAATCACTGATAACTTCTGAAGAAAAGCTTGGTTGGTTGTTGTACTTCATTCTCAAAGAGGACCAAAATGACATCACCACAATAAAGTGAAATTTCAGTGTAATTGATGACTGATCGGATCCATATGATCTCGGAATGCTCTACCACAGGTTGGGCACAAATAATCTGGGTGAATATTTGGAGTGGATACCCCAAATTTGCCACATCTTTTGTTTCCTTTATGCTGCCTCAATTTTACTTTGCTCATAGAGCACAGCACCCTTTCTGATGTGGGCACACCATGCTGAGCAGTCCTGTGCCAGTGTCTCCCATATTGCACAGTCAAATCCAAAGTTCTTGAGAGAGACCTTGAGAGTGTCCTTGTATCGCTTCTTCTGACTATCATGTGATCACCTGCCCCATGTGAGTTCTTCATAAAATAATCGTTTTGGCAAGTGAACATTTTGCATTGGAACAACTTGACAAGCCCATCAGAGCTGTGCTCTCTGAAGCATAGTTTGAATCCTTGGTAGTTCAAGATGTTCACCTGGAAGATGGTCATATACCTGAGAGCCAGTGTGGCTTCAGAAAGGGTCGAGGAATAGTCAATATGATGTTTGCTGCCCAACAACTCCAGGAGAAGAGGTCATAATGTTGGTAGATCTGACCAAGGCCTTTGACACTATTAGTCATGAGGGCTTATGGAAAATTATGTCAAAATTTGATTACCCGGAGAAGTTCATTAATATTGTATATCAATTTCATGATGGCATGCTTGCCTGGGTTCTGGTTAGTGGACAATGCCCTCATGCCTTCCCAGTTACCAATGGAGTGAAACAAGTCTGTGTAAAGAAAAGGTAAGTTTGAGAAGAGTAAAGTCAGCAAGGAACTGTCCATCTACACTTCCCAGTCCAAGTTGCTCTGCTTTGTTTAATGTTTGTTTCTGTCTTCAAGCTATGGGTTATATTGCTTTTAAATGTGTGTTAATCAACTATGATTTCAGTCCCTGTCTATAAGTAAGGGATTTGTAACAGAAAGAGGGTAAGAGAAACATAAAGAGTGATTAGAGATTTCCCAGCTCAGATTGAGTGGGGGCAAAAAAGTCTTCTACATGCTAGAATTTCTACTAATTAATAATACTGAGATGATTCCCTCTGTCTCCTTGAAATAATTAGGCAGTTATTGGTGGAACTCTGAAGTGGTCCAACCATTTTGGAGGGTTATCTGGAATTATACCCAAAGAATTATTAAACTGCCTATACTCTTAAGTCTGTTTCCCCAGGTGATTATGGAAAAAGGAAAAGAACCTATATGTTCTAAAACGTTTATAGCAGCTTTCTGTGTGATGACAAAGAAATGGAGGGGAGACCCATCAATTGAGGAATTGCTATACAAGTTGTGATATATGATTGTGAAGGAATGCTACTGTGCTATAAGAAATGATGAGCAAGTTGACTTAGAAAAACATGGAAAGACTTGTATGAACTAATAAAGAGTGACATAAGCAGAACCAAGAGAACGTAAGAACAACTTTGAATGACTAAGTTATTCTGTGTATTGTAAATATTCAAATCCATTACAAAAGACCTGTGAAAAAAGATGTTATCTTGTTAACCACTCTTGTTAATGTATTCTTTATATTCTTTACATATAATATATATTAATTATATAATATATCTTTATATTCTTCTTCTTGTATTGCTCCCAGAGCACAGGATTGTACAACCAGAAAGCTCTTAACACTGTGGCATCCTGGGGATTGATGGAGGAGTAAATGTTTGAAACAGCTCTGCTATGCAGTGTCTGAAGGCAACATCCCCTTAGTGTGGTTTTCTTTCCCTTTCACTGTAGTTACTATGTTTGTAGCTGGGTAAAGCTGGAGGTATGCAACTCCTCACACAAGAGTATGTCATTTGGTTGTTCCATATGCCATATCCTGAGCTTAGATATTCACATTCATCAAAATCACTGCCCCCAAGGCAAAGTGACTACCAGAAGAATTAATGTCAACAAATTAGAGTTATTCTCTGAGCATGAACAGTTTGCTGCTGATTTGAAGAGAAAGTTGATCCAAGACGCAGCTGGCAACAGTGGAACAGAAAAGGAGTGGGCAGCTCTCAGAGATTTGGTGTGCAGCACTGCATATGCTCATCTGGGTCAGAACACTGGCAAACACCATGACTGGTTTGATGAAAATGATGGGGAAATTCAGAAGCTGCTAAATGAAAAATGAGAACTCCACAGGATTTACCAGCAAGATAGTTCATCCACCTCTAAGAAGGTAGCATTTAACTCCATCAAAAACAAAGTACAAGCAAAGCTTAGAGAGATGCAGGATTCCTGGCATGGTAAGAAGGCACATGAAATTCAATTTTATGCTGATAGTAACAATCCAAAGTGCTTTTATGATTCCCTGAAAGCTATTTACGAACCAAAAACCAATGGTGCATCACAACTACTCAGTGCTGATGGAACCACATTGATTAGTGATAAGGACATGATCCTAGAGAGATAGCCAAACACTTCCATAGTGTTCTCAACAGACCATCAACCAATGCTGAGGTCGTTGACCATTTACCTCAGATTGAAGTCAATCTCTCCTTAACTGAACTTCCAACTGAAGAAGGGGTTTTGAGGGCCCTTGGGCTCCTTTCACGTGGCAAAGCATGTGGTGCTGATTCTATTCAAGCTGAGATTTATAAGGTAGGGAGACCATTACTCATACAAAAACTGACTGAAATTTTCCAGATTATATACAAGAGGAGGTTATCCCCTAGGAGTTCAAGGTTGCTTCCATTGTCCATCTCTATAAAGGTAAAGGGAATAGATTGTCCTGCGACAATCACAAGAGGATCTTTCTCTTAGTCACTGCTGGCAAAATTGTTGCTAGAATCTTCCATAATAGGCTGATCCTTCACCTAGAAGATGGGCACATACCTGAGAGCCAGTGTGGCTTCAGAAAGGGCCAAGGAACAGTCGATATGGTGTTTGCTGCCCAACAACTCCAGGAGAAATGGCAGGAGTAGAACAGATGTCTGTACCAATATTTGTGGATATGACCAAGGCCTTTGACACTGTTAGTCAAGAGGGTTTATGGAAAATTATGTCAAAATTTGGTTGCCCAGAATTCATCAATATTGTACATTAATTTCATGATGGCATGTTTGCCCAGATTCTGAATAATGGACAAAGCTCTTGTGCCATCCCAGTCACCAATGGAGTGAAACAGGGCTGTGTGCTTGCTCCCATGCTTTTTAGTATGATGTTTTCAGTCATGTTGACAAATGCTTTCAATGAGGATGAACACAGCATCAAGGTCAACTACCTTATTGATGGTAAATTCTTCAATTTGAAAAGGCTACAAGCCAAGGCCAAAGTGGAGGGAGTGTTGTTGCATGAGTTTCTGTTTGCAGATGATTGTGCACACAATGCAGTCTCTGAAGCTGAGATGCAACAAAGTATGGATCCATTCTCTGCTGCCTGTGCTAATTTTGGCCTAATAACTAACACCAAAAAAATGCAGGTGCTCCATCATCTATCACCACATCATCCATATGTGGAACAATCAGTTAAAACAAAGGCAGAAGTCTTGAATGCTGTGGATAATTTCATTTGCTTTGGTAGTGTACTTTCCAGGGACGTACACATAGACAATGAGGTTGATGCATGCATTGCCAAAGTTAGTTCAGTGTTTGGAAGACTCTGAAGAAAAATTTGAAAGAGAAGAGGTATTAGACTGACTACCAAATTGAAGGTCTACAGAGTCATTGGCTGACCTCACCTCATTGTTAAATGCCTGTGAAACATGGACAATCTACCAGCTCCATGACAGGAAACTGAGTTGCTTCCATTTGAACTCTCTTAGGAAGATTCTGAGGATCACCTGTCAGAATAAGGTACCAAACACTGAAGTCCTTGCTTGAGGTGAACTTCCAGGTATTCAAACTATGCTTCAAAGAGCACAACCCTGTTAGTCTGGCTACAGTGATCAATTGCAAAATGTACACTTGCCAAAAAAACCCTATTTTATGGAGAACTTACATGGGTCAGGCAATCACAGGGTGGCCAGAAGAAACAATACAAGTACACTCTCAAGGTCTCTCTCAAGAACTTTGGATTTGACTGTACAACATGAAAGATACTGGCACAGGACCGCTCAGCATGGTGTGCCCACAAAAGAAAAGGTGCTGTGCTCTTTGAGCAAAGCATAATTGAGACAGCACAAAGTAAACGCAGGATGCACAAATTTGGGATATCCACCCTAAATATTCATACGGACTATTTGTGCCCAACCTGTTTTAGAGCATTCCGAGCTCATATTGGTCTGATCAACCACAGTCGGACACACTGAGATTTCTTTTTACAATAGTGATGTCATTTTGGTCCTCTTTGAAAATGAAGGACAACAACCAACATGCCATATCCTGAGCATAGGCACAAGTTGGTAAAGGAGAATGTATTCAGGTTGACAGGTCACTGACTGCATCTTTAGAGAAAGACCTGATAAACGGAAGTATGTGTAGTATGGTGATACATGAGTGTCTAATGATAGCCTTCTCTAAGACAGGGTCAGGAAGGAGGGAGAAAAAATTAAAAGTGCACAGCAGAGATTAAAAGGAAAATAAGGAAGCGCAAAAAAACACAGGAATTTTGAAAATGATGTGTAGTATTTGTTACATGGGTTTTTTTTAAGTAAACAGTGTGAAATGGAAATTCATGATTTTATATTGAATCCTCTTTTTTTGTTGTGCTTGCTGTGCACATGGAAATGTTTTCTTTTTTGTCTTTTTGTATTTAATTTCAAAATAAAAAAATAGAAAAAGAGGAAAAGACCCATTATGTTCTAAAATGTTCATAGAAACTCTCTTTGTGGTAGAAAAGAATTGAAAATTGAAGAAACATCCATCAATTGAAGGATGACTAAACAAATTTTGACATATGATTATGATGGAATACTACTCTGTTGTACTAAACGATGAGAAGATTGATTTTAGAAAAATGTGGGAAGACTTACATAAAATAATAAAGAGTGAAATGAGCAGAACCAATAAAATGTCATATACAGTAACAGCAATATTATTCAAAGACTAACTGAATGACTAAGATATTATGAGTATTACAAATATTCAAATATCAAGTGCAAAAGACTTATGAAGGAAGATGTTACCCACCTCCAGAGAAAGAACTGATAAATAGAAGTATGCATAGTTTGTTTTTGCATATGTATCTTTATAGTTAGAGATATATGTGTCAAATGGTGGCCTTCTCTAGTGCAGAGTGGGGAGGAAGAGAGGGAGACAGTTCAGAACTTAAAAAGTAAACAAAAAATAAGTCTAATTTAATTTAAAAAATAAAAAATCAAGCAGTGCTATGAGCCAGGAGGAAACAGCTATTGAGTGTGCCTGTGTCCAGGGAACCCCACAGCTGGATCACTGAGAAGCTCACACACCTAAGTGGCCAAAAGGCATGTACCTGACTCCACAAAGATATTTCTCAGTTCCCAGAAATTGAAGATATTCCCAAGAGTTTCCAGTCTAACAGTACAAGAACTTAATCTGTCCTGACCTGGTCTTCATGAAGCTATCCTAGCTAGTTTTTTCCACTGTTCTCTCATTTTCTAAATACTCCCTACATCCATTTAATAAACCATTAGAGAGATTTCTCAGCAATAGAAAACTAGCTCACCAATGTGTTATTTCTTTAGAAAGTGGAAATATTCTTTTGCAGGATCCTATGGGACCGGTTCCAGAAAGCTAAATCTCCTGCAAAGTATTTGATGGCAAAGCTTGGGATAGAGAAGAGAGTTCAGTAAGACTGTGCTCTAAAAAGGGATTTCTTGTTATAAAAGTAATCTCATTTTCCTACATGAGAAGGGTCTCTTTTAGAAAACTAGGAAGGGAGTACAAATTATCCTTCACTCTTGGTGTCCTACAGTGCCATGACTTAGTTCTGCAAAATCAGAATGGCACAAGAAATTGGAATTATTATGTTCTTGTAATGCACAGTGGCCAGGAACATTGAGATGTCTTTTTGCCATAGGTTTAAAATGTTTATCCATCAAGTCAAATTTCAAGTTCTTCTGAATGATTATAAAAAAATTTTCAGTATTTTTTCATACCCATAGCAGGCACACACAGAGTTGGTGATGATGGTGATGGTAGTGATGATAATAGTAGGCAAAAAAAATCAATCCTCTCTTCACTTATCATACTTCAACAGCAAAAGGCTGTGTATGATGTTGAAATTAAGTAATAAAGGGAGAAATACACAGGAATCAATTTAATTCACAGAGCATTATTTGCTAAAAACTAACATATCCACCAGATAGAAAGCCAAGAATGTTGTACCTCAAATTTCCTATGCACTTTCTCACAAATTTTAAGCTCAGTAAAATTTTCTTTTAAATATCTCTAATATATTCTCTTTTGTATTGTCAAACTAATTATGATGAATTATACAAAGAATACCAAGAAACAGAGAACACTTGGTTCCTAGGTACTATTAGGAAGTGAATTAGGTTGGCCTAAAACCAGGAGTTCCAGGAAGTAATGGTCTTAGATATGAAAATCTAACCTTTAAGAACCAAGGGGACTTCTAATCCTAATCTGTCTTGTTCTACTCTACCCCCAAACCCCAAAGGACAAGAAACGGGGAAAATGTCAAGAAAATTAAAATTGAAATCATATGAATAGTGGTATTTTATATTAGCAGTGTCGAGAGAAGGTGAAGAAAGCCTTCAACAGTGTTGATCTTTGTCGTATTTATGGGATGAGTCGGGAAAAGTAGAATCTACATTATCGAAGGAAATTCCTTGATAGGAGAGGATTTTATTACTAAAGATTTAAGGGAAGTTTTCTCAGTTGACCTGACTACCGCAGTAGGTAGATAATTAGACTTTTAATCTTCTGGTCATAGATTCAGGCTCCATGATGAGCTACTCCTTCATGTTGTTGTCACAAAACAATCAGGGATATTTGTATCACAAAGGCTATTGATAGATTTCCACTCAATCCACAACTCATATATTTCACAAGTGCTCGTAATCTAAAGATTGTAAGTTTTCCTTTCTAATCAGATCTCTCCCATACATATTCTTCAAATGTTCATAGACAAATATTTGGTAAATCAATTTTCCACATTTTCCATTAGCTCACTGGCTCATTGACTATCTCATTCAGCTCTTAGTTGTGCATAACAGTGTACTTTGATGGGGGTAATATAACGTTTAGGGAAGACTTCCTCGTTGCCCTAAATATACCTGAGAAATTTCCTTGGGAAATAAGACACAAATACGTAGTCATCAAAATATGGAAATATGACAGGGCCGGTGCGTTGGAGAGGTCCAAAGTTGTGTGAGATTAGGGGGCAAGGGCGTTATACAAAATGAGGACTGGGGAAGTCTTCTTAAGGGAAGTAGATTGTATCTTGTCCTGTTGTTTGTGGGAAAAAGATAAAGGGCCACATTCCGAGCCCAAGAGTGAAACTCCGCCTCTGGGCAAAGGTTTGCTATGACTATTACTGGAATTACTCATTTTGACCAAGCCCAGGGCAAAAAGAGACAAAGAAACTGCGTGGCCAGATCCAAGATACTTCCGCTGCAGAGGTTCAAGGATTCAGTCTCCTTTGGTAGTAAAACAGATGGTAGAAACCATCTGCTCACAAAAACTCTCGTACAGATCCACGTCTCACACGCTTCGCCTCCGCCATGCATCATTCTTGTCTCATCTTCTTAATTAAAAAAGATCCTGTGTACTGGGAAGTTTGTTTCTCTTAATTATTTCTTAGAGAGGAGTCCAGCCTGATGACTGTCAGATCCACCATCAGCCATTCCAGCATTAGATTGTCTTGAAGACAGCCAAGCAGCCAATCTGTGACTAGCTATCAGGTATATTCACTTGTTGGAACGGGGTGATTGCGCATGACCCAAGCACCTCCGCTGGCTACAGAGAAGCCACATACTCCAGCCTCTCTCCGCACTCGGATTCTCTTTAAGCTCCTGCTCTGAAATTCTATTCAGTCCCGCAGTTGCTCCTTCCTGCAGCCCTCCAATTCCGGAGCCTTTGCGGCCGCCAAAAACAGCCAAGAGGCCATCCTTTCGTGGCCTGCTGTTTGCTGTTTTGTGGCCAAGGGAAAGTTTATCCGTTAGGAAGGTCAAGGATTCGGGTCCCATTTTCGTCGAGGAAAGTGTCCCCTGAATTTACGGGGATCCGCTACCAATACCTGGAAAGCACCTTTGAGACCATCTAGTTTAACTCTCTTATTTTTCAGATGGAGAAACTGAAAGTCGGCAGGGAAAGGGACGCGCTTAAGGTAACACTGGTAGTATAAATGTCAGAGGTAGTATTTAAGAGGTAAGCTTCCAAGGGGTTCTTTCCACCGAATCCCACCGCCTGCCAGTAAGAAGCTTTTATTTAAAGTCCACATGAAAAGTACCCTAATGTACAAGAATGACGCCTGACTGACTCAGAACCGCAGGAGGAGTGGGTTCGCCACCTTCACCAGCTCTTGGTGGAAACGGCTGCTTAAAGAAGAGAACAAACAATCGTGTGCCCTCCCTGGATCCCAATCGCACTAAGCTCGCATCTCAGACTCTAGCCTTCCAAATCAGTTGTTCCTTTATTAGTTAGGGAAGTGAAGAGATCGAAGGGAAGGAAAAAGCAGAAAGAAGTAGAACCGAGCAGCAAGAGAATCTGGTGAAGTGAAAGTCACAGATGGAGATGGGAAAGAGGACAGGATCCCCTTTGATTCGCTGCCTCTGGGTAACAAACAGCTCCGTAAACCAGAATCCCCCATCAACCCTTTAGGCACTGTTTGAAATGTGGTGGAGTATCAATTGATCCTCAAGAGAACTAGCTACGCCCTTGAGTTGTGAGAGAAGGGGTCGAGAGAGTTGACGGCTGAGGGAAAGGATGGAAATAAGAGAAGAAAGACACAGAAAGAAGGCCGTGTGATTCTAACTCAGTCAGTCAACAAGCAATTGATAACCACTTGCCATTTACAGACACTGTGCTAAGCATTGAGGCCACAGACAAAAAAATATAGTGCCTGTTCTCAGGGTGCTTACAATCTAAAACAAGAGACAACATGCAAATAACTACATATGAAAAAATAGATACAGGATGATTTAGAAATAGTCAAAAGAAGGAAGGTACTAGCGTTGGGAAAGATTTCTAGTGACCCAATTACTGCAAAGCAACAGCATTTACTAAGATAGTATAATAAAGACAGTAGCTACTAATATTCCCCAAGAAACCCGGAGCACAATAGTTCACAAATACGCACAAAACAATTTTTTTTTCCTATTCCTAAACCATGTTTTCCAACCCATTTTCATCCTTACATTGACATCATTGACTATTAAAATACACATTGATTTAGTTTGAAAGATCAAAATTCTTCATAGAATTTCTCTACCTCTTCTGCAACAACAGTGAAAAAATACCTAAGGAAATAAGCATTGCTATAGCACTTAGGCTAAGCACTTTACAAATTTTATCTCAATCCTTAAAAACCACCCTGTGAGGTACAATAATTTAACTGTAAATTTAAGAGAACTGGGATAGAGATTAAGTGACTTGCACAGCTAGCAAGAGTCTGAGGTCAAATTTGAACTCAGATCATCCTGATCCTAGCCCAAGCACTCTATCCACTGCACCACCCAGTTCTCTCTAAGCAAGCACTTTCATGATGATGTTTTTATAAGTGCTCATCATGAGCACATATATGTAAGATATAAGAAAGATAAGTATCTTGAAACTGCTTTTGAAAAACAATTCTGTCAACTCTGTTCACCTCCTCAAAAGAAAATTTATGAACCATTTTTCCATTTAACTACAACTTGGGTCTTTTGCATTCATTCATAGTGAGAATGTTAAATTAATATCATTTACTCCAGCAGCCTGTTTTCTCTTTAGTCACCAATAGCTAAGTTTAATATTTATAGATATCCTGAAATTCTCCCACCTCCCCTTTTCCTTTTCCACTATTGCCGCAGAGCAGAAGAGTGTACACAAGGGTGAAGATCTGTTTCGCATTTTTGTTTCAGATTTGCTCACGGTAACTCCAACACCAAGTCATGTACCTGCTGGTGATAAGACACCCAGGAATTACCTGAACCTGTAAATTTTCCAAACTGAGTGGATTGTACTCAGATTCAGCTTTTCCAAAACCTACCAAACTGTTGTTTTGCCTTGAGTATCAGGGTCCACGCCACAGGAAGGTATGACTTCGCACAATCGAGATTTTTGTTTAAGGGTCCTTCCGAGGAGAAAAAGACTGCTGCTTTAGCACCTTACTTGTGTTTCCGCCCGGTTTCGAACCGAGGACCTTTCGCGTGTTAGGCGAATGTGATAACCACTACACTACGGAAACCCTCCCCGCATATCAATTTTCCGAGTAAAGCCCTTGAATAAAATGAGACAAATTCACATTTTTAAAAAACTTCGTTCCTAGTTCAGCAGGTTTCCTAAATTTGAGGGGGAAAAAAAGAAGAGGACTCAACTGTGTGCGCAAGAGAATTATGAATTCCTACGTATTAGGAATTCTTTAGAAAATGCCAACTATGCTCATAAAAGTCAATTCAGTATATGCGTACCGATGGAAAGTGATTTCCTATTAGAGCAGAACCACATTTCAAGCTTTAAATAAATCTAAATTTGGGATTTTAAGAAGAGTATGATTTTATGTTATTTCTAGGCAATCAATCTAAAAAATGGCTATTGAACACTTGCAAGAGGTTTGAATTTACACTATTTAATGCCAAGCTTCTCCCCAGATCTCACTTTTCCAAGTGCTAGAAATCTTCAAACTGACAGAAAAACCACTCCAGTGCCTTTCCATTGTATTCTACTGTGAGGTTGTCTCTGTTTCTGTATGTTCTGCAAAGAAGAAACCAGAAAGTTGCGTGGCCACTATTAACTTTCATTGGCTTTCGTTGGTTCATAAAGCAGCCTGCTGGCTAATTACCGTAGAGAGATACTCCTGAATCGATTAGCCCATTCACTACCGAAAACTGACTAATTGCTATTCTTTTAAAATGTATAATAAAGTTATGATATAACTTTCTTTTTTCTCCTTTTTTCTCCCCCCAGATATCTACCATTGGACACAAGTGTGTGTGTGTGTGTGTGTGTGTGTGTGTGTGTGTGTGTGTGTGTGTGTAATCATTTGACACATACTTGTATTTGTCAGTTCTTTCTCTGGTTGCAGATAGCCTCTTCCTTCGTAACTCCTTTGTAGTTCATTTGGGTATTTATAATAGACAAAATAACATATGAAAAACATGGAGAAGAATTCTACCCAACATCTAATAGTCTTCTTCATGGAACACATGTACCTTCTACAGAGGAAATTGATAGGATGGTTATAGACCTAGAAAAACAAATTGAGAAACCAGAAAAATACAGTCGGAGATGTCCTTATAACAATGATTCTGATATTGACTACATTAATGAAAGAAATGCCAAATTCGATAAGAAAGCAGAAAGATTCTATGGAAAATATACAGCTGAAATCAAATAGAATTTGGAGAGAGGAACAGCTGTCTAAACTTCAGGAAATGTTGAAGATGATAGCAAATTGAGTCATGAACTGTACAAATAAAGGAGGATTTATACTCTTGTATTTAACACTCAGGTGCATTTTTAAGTTTGTATATTTTCCTACTTCAAAGTAATGCTATTTTAGGAAAACTGCAACTTCTAAAGATTTGACTAATCTTGATAAGGAAACTTTCCCCACCTCTGATATTTACCAGGCTGGCATACAGTGGACAAAATCATTTAAGTCTCTATTTCCAGCTGTAAACTGAAAATAATAAACTAGCTCTAATTCGTAGGGCTGTTGAGGGACTAAAATGAGAATGTACATATGATGCTTTGTAAACTTATATATAAAGTGCGATATCAGTCTTAAAAAAAAAAATAGTGTGATGCTAAGTTAGTCACCTAAGGGAATTATACTAGCAAAGGACTGTTATAAGCACAAAATGAATACATAACTAAACTTATTAATGCTAACAATTTATTTTCACTTCTACCTCAACATCTGTGCTCAGAGCCAGTCTCTCATTGGGTTTTCACGTTGGCAACATCAATGAATTCTGGGCTGTTGCCTCAAGTGGTGACTGGCATTTGAAATATTTTGGTCTCTCAGGTCTCAGATTCTGCCATAATAACCTTTCCCAGCCCATCTCTTCCCCTCCTAGGATAATGAAGCTGCCAATGTGTAGGGGTTTATGGAACTGCTTGAAAGACATCCATCAATGGTCCCCAATTGAATTGACTCAGAGATTTCCTAATGAACAAATTTCCATTCATAAATCTGCAAGCATCAATCCCAAGCAATGGAAGCATCAGGACTGAATAGAAATGCTGTCAACTAGGCCCCTTCAAGGGCCCCAAAGAGATATTACCTTTCTTAATAAATGCATGTATTTTTATTTATAACAGTTCTTTTTGTGGTGACTAAGAATTGGAAATGAGGTAGGGGGAGAGATGCCCACCAGTTGGGAATGACTGAATAAACTGTGATGTATGATTGTGATGGAACATTATCATGCTGTAAGAAATAAGAACTCAACGATTTCAGAAAAACCTGGAAAGACTTATATGAACCAATGCAAAGTGAAATGAGAAGAATCAGGAGAACTTTGTACAGAATTACAGCAACATTGTGCTGCTGTGATTAACTATAATTGACTTAGCTTTTTTCAGCTTCCAAACGACTCATTGTGGAAAATATTATCCACATCCAGACAAAGAACTGATGAAGTATGAATGCAGATCGAAGCATAGTATTTTCACTTAAATTTTTGTAGTTTTTTCCCCTTTTGTTCTATTTCGTCTTATACAACATGACTAACATGGAAATATGTTTTACATGATTGAACATATATAACCTGTATCAAATTACTTACTGTCTTAGGGAGGAGGAAGGGAGAAAATTTGGAACTCAAAATCTTATTTAAAAATGAATGTTAAAAATTGTTTTTATATGTAATGGAAAAATACTATTCATTTAAAAGTAATATTTAAAACGAAAAGAAAAACTTAACTAAGTCAAGTTAAAATGCTTTCCTCCAAGTTCTCCTCATTAATTTTCTTGTCCCTAGATGAGTTCTGGGGAACTTTCACACCGGTGCCTACCTGGTTCTCCACCAATCCTTTTTACTTCAGGTCAAAATCACATCTAACAGAAGAACAACGGGGACGGGAGAGAGGAAGAAGCCTTTACACAATAGTCTCTTTGAGACCTAGACGTCTCTTCTAACACTTTCAGTCTCTGGCTCAGCTCTCTGCCAGGTGCACAATCATCTGCTCCTGACCAACCTGTCTAATCTCGGGTTTGCACTAGCAGGGGCTTGCCTGTCAGTATCGCCACTCCAGACTTTTGGCGCTCTAGTTACGGTCGCTGCCGCCACCCTGATGTGTTGGCCTCGAAATCTCCTAACCAATTTGTCTCTTGCTTGTGTTTTTTCAGTTGACCCAGGCCTTTTCACCTCAGCCCTCAGAAAAGCCCGGAGCCAGTCGACTATAACAAACTGAGCGCCGGCATCAGCAGTGCAATCACCACTCAAACTAAAAGGCCGGAGTGTTTCCAGCTGGGATGCCAATTCGTTCTGCACCTTTGGCCACTTGCTCCCGGGGAGGTTTTCACTGCTTTTCTTGCTGTGCAGGTCACATTGCGGGGTAGCAGCAGTAGAAAGTCTACGCCACTGAGTCACCAGGGGGCTAATACAAGACACTGACCTTTACTAGTCTCCATCCCTTCTTCCAGTTTAGTATTCCTTTCTCGGTCCTCACCTCCCAACTCTGCCCTCCCAGTCCCCATAACATGTCCTGAGCTTGTGATCTTCTCTCAATGATTTTCCACGTGAGGGAAACCTCTCATTTTAGAGACTATTGAATCCAGACGTGTTGTGATTTCCTTTCTCTTCCTAATACTGGACTGACCAAATGTATGTATTCGTCTTAAAAAGGGGTGGAGAGAACTGAGTTCCTGATCCATTGTTTCTCCACCTTGCAAACTGATGCAATCATCCAATGGGGTTTATAATGGAGGGAGGAGGTACCTTGTAAAGGCAGCGGGCCACGGGCTATCTGGAAGTCCATTGATAATCTCTACAAAGATAAAGCTCTAAGGCCCTGGAAGGAGTGAGATATGGCAGAAATAGCAATCAATTTTGTGGAACGCGACCACGGTTCTTTGCGGAAGGACTGAAGGAGGAGGGAGAATTTCTCTGGGCTGTTCCTCCCTTCCGCATCTGTGCTTCGCATCCAACAGCAAGGCTACACAATAGGAGAATCTCAATCCAGCAGCAAGCAGAGACACCAGTCCCCCAGCCTAGCCCTCTATTTTCTCCCCGCCCCAATGCACCCAGAGTAATTAGGCTGGAAACCGTTTAAATGATCTTGGTTTGCTTCAGATGAGAAGAGAAGTGTCTATTATGGTGGCTTGATAATTTACGAAATTATGAAATGGAGCAGTCACGCCTGGTTCTTCGGGTACTCGAAGGGAAAGACCACTGCTGGCATCGGGGCACGGGGGAGGGCACTTTAATTAAACACAGAGAATATGGGGGCAAAAGCCCAAAAAGTCAGAGACAAGCCTTAAGAAGTGGTACAGAGGCAGACCGCGGCAAGGGGATGGAAAATGGCAAAGTAAAGGAAGGAAGATTGGGTGGGGAAGAAGAAAAGGAGAGACAGAGAATATCCCTCACCTAACCAGGGATTCTCGTTGTGAGCCCTAAGCAGCGTGGATCCGATGGAGATGGAAGTGGACTGCAGGGTAGGAGTTTGAAGTTTCATTTTTATAGGGTTTGGGGGAGAAACAGACTGTCTTATATGTCACCTCGGGGATAGTTCATTAGCATCTAAGCCACCTCAAAATTATTGTTAAAACATCAAAGTCGTCATCTCAAAATTATCAGCATCTTGTTGAGGTTCTGCTGGTCTAGAGCTGTGGAGGTCTGGATTTTGTCTGGAAATTACATATCTTAGGACCACAACTTTTTGACAGGCGGCGTCAAGATGGTTTCTCCTGATTCAGCACATTTATTACGAGGATGTAAACGTTAGTTAACATATGGTATAATTTGTAAAATATAGTCCTTTGATCTTTGGGATGCGACTTCCAGATTTCTCTTCACGTTTTATTTCCTGCTAAAACTTACTATGCTGAGTGTGAGGAGGGAATAGTCAGCGAAACCAGAACAAGATAGAATTTTGACATAGATGGATTCAAGAGAGCATTTGCCCGGGCAGTGTTGAAAAATACTCACGGAGCGAAGTCTGCCTAGCAGAGACGCTTCGAAGGACTTGATTGGTTGGGAAGTAGGAAAGTGAGGGCTTCAGGAGAGAAAGGACATGAGGTCCTGCAGTATTGAATTCTCAGAAATGCAAGATCTCTGTTGGGTGCCTCACTGTCAGTATAGACTATTGGTTTCCATTGTTACCAATGACTGAGAGTTTCTGGGAGAGTATAATTCCAGTTATGGAGTGGGGGAGGTATAGTGTGTATAGTATTCCTACTGTCATCTTAGTAAATGACTTTGCTTTGAGCTAGTTGTAGAAGCCTCCCTGCGAATAGTTTCTAAGCTATGTAACTTGATGAGTGCAGATAGGCAGAATGCCCTTAACTGCCTGGAGGTGTAGTTGCCCAGCTGGATGTGTAGTTCCCAGTTGGAAGGGTAGCTCCCAGAGAGAATAGTGTGCCTAGGGGGGAAGGGAAGGGGAATAAAATAATTGTTTAAGATTTAGAGGTTAGGAGAAAGCAACGGATGTGAAACAGGTGGAGAGCCAAAAGTGAAGACCTTGTCACTTTATTCCTCGTGCCTCGGAGGGCTGTGATTTTCCAGATGAAATCCATCACAGCCTCCACCCACAACGAAAAAGACTTTAATTTTGCAAAGACGCTACAATGCCTACAGAAAGAATCTTTTAGCCAAAACAAATCTTCCAAAAATGGAAATTTGTAATCATATTTGACGGGGTGGCCGAGTGGTTAAGGCGATGGATTGCTAATCCATTGTGCTCTGCACGCGTGGGTTCGAATCCCATCCTCGTCGATTTCCTTGATTGCTGAGATTTTGATACTCTATTAACCTGTTTATCCATCGCTTAATTTCTCCCCCTAACTGTGCTTGTCAAGCTTCTATTGACTCACTATCCTTAAAGAAGGTAATAGCATCTCCTCTGTTCTTCCTATTTACTCCATCAGAATGAGTGCATGAGGATTTCTAAGGGGCTCCAGAAAAGAAAAAGCTACCTTAAGAGCTCTCCGTTAGTCACCTTCTTTGGTTTACTCTTGGCACAGACATCTGTGCTTCTTAGACTCTCCATCAATAATTTTTCAATGAATGATGAATGGATTTCCGGAGAGTTTGGTCAGAGGGTATTCAGTGCAGCATAAAAGAGGAGACCATCATCAATTAATGCTGAGGCCACTGACCATTTACCTCAAGTTGAAGTCAATCCCTCCTTAGCTGAACTTCCAACTGAAGAAGAGGTTTTGAGGGCCATTAGGCTCCTTTCATGTGGCAAAGTATGTGGTGCTGATTCTATTCCAGCTGAGATTTACAAGGTAGGGGGGCCACTGTTCATACAAAAGCTGACTGAAATTTTCCAGGTTATATGGCAAGAGGAGGGTATCTCTCAGGAGTTCAAGGAAGCCTCCATTGTCCGTCTCTATAAAGGTAAAGGGAATAGATTGTCCTGTGACAAGCACAGGACTCTCTTTTAGTCATTGCTGGCAAAATTCTTGCTTGAGTCCTTCTTAATAGATTGATCTTTCACCTGGAAGATGGTCATCTACTAGTGTGGCAGTCAGAAAGAACCAAGAAACTTTCAACATGGTGTTTGCTGCCCAACAACTCCAGGAGAAATGGCAGGAGCAGAACAGAGGTCTGTGCATATTTGTAGATCTGACCAAGGCTGTTGACATTGTTTGTCATGAGGACTTATGGAAAATTGTGTCAAAATTTGGTTGCCCAGAGAAGTTCATCAGTACTGTACATCAATTTCATGATGGCATGTTTGCCCAGATTCTGAATAATGGACAAAGCTCTTGTGCCATCTCAGTCACCAAAAATAGAGTGAAACAGGACTACGTGCTTGCTCCCATGCTTTTTAGCACGATGTTTTCAGTCATGTTGTCAAATGTTTTCAATGAGGATGAACACAACATCAAGGTCAGCTACCATACTAACGGTAAATTCTTCAATTTGAAAAGGCTACAAGCCAAGACCAAAGTGGAGGGAGTGTTGTTGCATGATTTTCTATTTGCAGATGATTGTGCACGCAATGCAGCCTCTGAAGCTGAGATGCAACAAAGTATGGATCCATTCTCTGCTGCCTGTGCTAATTTTGGCCTAATAATTAACACCAAAAAAATGCAGGTGCTCCATCAGCCGCCACCACCACCACCATCCATACGGGGAACCATTACTTTCAACAAATGGAGATGGTTTGAATGATATGAATAAATTCACTTACCTTGGTAGTGTACTTTCCAGGGATGTACACGTTGACAATGAGGTTGATGCATGCATTGCCAGAGCTAGCTCAGTGTCTGAGAATCTCGGAAGAAAAATTTGGGAGAGAAGAGGTATTAGACTGACTACCAGACTGAAGGTCTACAAAGTTATTGTGCTGACCTCATTGTTATATGCCTGTGAAACAAGGACAGTCTAACAGCACCACGCCAGAAAACTGAATCGCTTCCATTTGAATTGTCATAGGAAGATTCTGAGGATCACCTGGCAGGATACGGTATCAGACACTGAAGTCTTTGCTCAAGCTGAACTATGTTTCAGAGAGCACAAATTCGATGGGCTGGCCACATTGTTCCAATGCAAAACGTATGCTTGCCAAAAAGACTATCTTATGGAGAACTCACATTGGGCAAGTGATCACATGGGGGACAGAAGAAGCGATAGAAGGACACTCTCAAGGTCTCTCTCAAGAACTTTGGAATTGATTGTGCAACATGGGAGACACCGGCACAGGACTGCTCAGCTGCTGTGCTCTATGAGCAAAGCAGAATTGAGACAGCACAAAGTAAATGTAGGATATGTAAATTTGGAGTATCCTCCCCAAATATTCATACAGACTATCTGTGCTCAACCTGGAGCTCATATTGATCTGATCGACCACAGTCAGACACACTGAAACTTCACTTTATCATGATGATGTCATTTTGGTCCTCTTCGGAATCGAAAGATAACAACCAACCAACCAACCAACGGAGGAGAGACTTCAGGAAGGAGTGGGAGATGGAGGACTTTTTCAAAGCAAAGCCCTCAGAAAGGAAGGCTTGTCAGTTACTAGGAAACTGGAAATTATGGGTGTTGAGGTCTGTCAGTGGGGTATTTATGCTTTATGGGAAAGGTACAGAGGCAGCTTAGTTGAAGAAAACTTTTGGCCACAGCAAATGTAGATTAGAGCAGGTGGTAAAATGATAAAGGAGCTGCAATTTGTTTATATAGAAAAAAAATCCACCTACACAAAAGCACTATGCCTTGAAAAGTTGTAGTGGTGGTTGAGTGATTAAATCGATAGACTGGACACTGGGATTTCCCCAGGGGGTTCTGTGAGAGACAGCAAAAAGTTAAGTTTCCACAGAGGTAGTAGTTGATGAAGTCATTGAGAATAAGTCAGATAATAAGAAAGTTAGCAGACTGCAAGTGGACTCAATCAATCAATCAATCAGGAGACAGACAGTGACCTTCAGAAAATTACAAGGTACTTGATAAAGGGGATCAAATTTAAAACTAGCTAAATTAGAGGAAATGACCTAGAATGCCCAGGAGAAAACTTTTCTTCACTGTGCTTGCTTAAATAACCTCATGCATATAAACTGACACACCCCGCACAAAATTATCCCTCCATTTTATGATCATGGGTCCTACATTGAAGCATGTTTAGGAGGGGTATCACACTAAGGGTGGTTACATAATGGGCATGTAGAGAAAGTGGTGACCTAATGGAGAATGGATCAATCAATCTGTCTCCTGATGGGAGGATCTGTCCTGAATTAACAGTATAAGAATGCTTTCACTTCTGTATCCAGCATTCCCTCCTCCTCAAAAGGGGGTTGGAGCCTGCTTTGGCCAAGGCCTTCAATTCCTCTGAATTCTGCTGTAATAAATTTTCCTCGATACCTTTTTGTGTGTCAAGCATGTTTCTAAAAGTTTGAATCCTACCCAACTACGTTTCTGGAGGTTGAAATAAGGCATTGAGCTTGTTTCTTTACTTTAAGTGGTACTTCTAATTTTTATGGATAATTGGTCCCATCCAGTTTTACATATTTAATCATAAGGAAGAGACAACCAAGTGTTGTAGTGCTGAACTTAGAGCCAGCAAGACCTGATTTCAAATTTTGCCTTAGACATTCAGGAACTTTGCAACCCTAGGTAATTCACAATCTCTGTGTTTCTCAGTTTCTTCATCTGGAAAATGGAAATATAATAGCACCTAATTCCCAGGGTTAAAGTGGAGATAAAACGAGATGGGGTTGGAAAGCATTTAGCAAACTTTAAAGCACTATATTATATACATGCTAGCTATTACAAGGACATAGATGGAATTTTTATCAAATATGCCAAAGACAGTTCCATAAGAGCTATTATAGTGTCAAGATGCAGAAAGAATTTGACAGACTGGAATATTGAGATGAGTCTAATAAGAAGAAATTCAATAGCAATAAAGCTAGTCACACTTGAGAAAGATAAAAATGAGAGAGGGTGGTGTTTTGTGGCCACTAAAAACAAAAGCTATTATCTATCAGTTGATGTATTTCTAATAATTTATGGCTAATGTGCAAATGTATTTGGAATGACTGTATATGGGTAAAGGATTTTGTATTTCTGGCCTTTTCAATGGGGAAGGGAGGGAGTGATGGAGGGAGAGAATTTGAAACTGAAAATTAAGTTAACTTAATTTTCAAAAATTAAAATAAAAGCTAGCTTCTGGGAATAGTGATGATTGTTCCACTGTAGTCTTGCTCTCAGATGTCACCTGGAGTACTGTGTTCACTTCTCTACACCACGACTTAATAAGGATATTCATAAACTGCAGAGTGTCCAGAGGAAAGCTACCAAAAAGTTGAAGAGCCCTGAATCTGTATTAGATGAAGACCACTTGAAGGAACTGGAGAAAAAAAGTCTAGAGGTGTGGCTGTGAGGGGAGGAACAGAGGAGGGGAAGACAGTTCTCTTCAAGAGTGTGAAGAGCTGTCCTGTGAAGGAGAGATTAGACTTGTTCTGCTTAGTGCTAGAAGTCAGAACCAGGAGGCATGAGTGAGAATTTCAAAGAGATCCATTTACACTTGCTGTCTTGGAATGGGTTTCCTTAAAAAGTAGTGAAGTTCCTTCTCCTTAGTAGTCTTCAAGCAGAGACCAAGGAATCACTCATCCATTTTCTTAGGAGAAGGTAGGGGTAATTCTTTTCATGCATAGGTTGGACTAGATAGCTGCTGAGTTGTCTCACAACAATCAAATTCTATACTAAACTTTATACTAAATGAAACTTGAGGTCCTTTTCCTCTATAGGCCTGTCATCCTACAATTTTGTGAACCCAAGAACAAGATTTACAGATAGACAGAGACAGAGAGATGACAGATAGATAGATAGATACACAGATAGATATAGAGAAATGACAAATATCAAGTATCTTGTACTACATATGGTGCTGGAGCTAGTTGACAATTCAGTAGAGACTGTAGGAAACAAGAAAAGAACCAGTATCCTTAGACATGGTTCCTTAGTTCTACAGCACCTAAGAGTCATGATGACGATCTGGAATTTAGGAATGGATGAGGCAAGCATTAAAAATAGCCTCAAATAGGACAATATGGATGTAACACCAGCAGAGCCAAACAAACAACGTTTGTTGGAACAAAGGTTCGGTTGCTGCTGACTGAGACTATAGATTCTGGAAGCTGACATGGAGCTCAAATGAATAAGTAAATAAATGGGAAAAAACCCAAGGGGGGTGGTGGTGGGAGGGAGCAGCATATTCTTGGTGAGTTATGGGCATGTAAATGGCCAGAAATTGCAACAGAGAATCTAGGATTGGCAATGAAAAAGTGAATGTTCACCAACATGAATGGCACTCTCCCTTGCTTCTTGTGAGAAAGGGTACAGGAAGCAGGAGGGGTTTGGGCTTGATTTTATTTTATTTACAACTGTTTGGCTTGGCAAATCATATCCTCTGAATTAAATTGATTCGTCTGTGTACCACTCTTTTTCTCACCTAAATTCTATTTTATATGGGTGGATGGAAGAAAGAGAGGAAGGAAAGAAAGAAGGAAGGAAAAAGGAACAAAGAAATGAAAGAAAGAAAGCCTCTCTCTCCTTATCTCTGCAGCCTGTGGTTGTTAATCTAATGAAAGGGAAACACCTCCTTTAAGGAAATGAGATAAGTCACTTTATCTTCTTGATTTTCCTGTAAGCCTTATTTCTCCTGAGTTTCTGTATTGATCAAGTTCAAGGAAGGTGAGCTCTTAGTGTCTAAAATAGTTGGGGCTATCAAGTCTCAGAAATTGCCAGAATTACTTTTCTTGGTACATATTTCCACAAACAAGGATGATGAATTGCATGTGCCTGTGTCCCTCTCCAACCTCCACTGACTTCACTAGCAGTCTGCAAGGTGATGATGGTGGCGATAGTGATGGTGGTAGTATCATTTTTGCTAGATAGATCAAGGAAACTTACATATTATTATTTCCTGATCTGCAGTCAATTTAAAACGCCCCAGGAGTTAGACATAAACACATAGGTACCAGAGTAGAAATGACCAATTAGTTTGTCATTTCAATGGAAGGTAAGTTATTTAAAAATTGTTTTCAGTTTGATGCATAAGAGATTTTAAGGTGGTTTCCGTAGTGTAGTAGTTACCAAGTTGGCCTCACATGCGAAAGGTGCCGGGTTCGAAACTGGGCAGAAATGTGTATGTATATATACATTTTTTTATGACTTAAATTTTTTTTTATTTCAGAACATGATCAGACACTTTCTACCCTGGAATAGGCAGAGGATTATAGAAGACCCCTTCTGGCGAGGTCTCTACCCTGATGGGTCACGGAGATTATTCACTGACTATCTCGAGACATATTTGGAGATAGAGAGTGCCATTTTTGCTAGACAGATCAAGGAAATATATATTTTTACTTACTCATTGTTATAAGGGATGATTCCTTGG
>CM053773.1:207319877-207332867 GCA_028658325.1 Potorous gilbertii | reverse complement strand
AGAGAGAGAGACAGAGAGAGACGGAGAGTCAGGGATGTGAGGTCGTGAACCTGGGTGATTGGAAGGATAGTGGTGCCCTCGGCGGTAATTAGAAAAAGGGGAAAAGTTTGGGGGGGAAGATAATGAGTTCAGCAAAGGACGCTGGTCACATCTCAGGAGTTCTTGCCCCAAGCTTCTCTAAGCGGGACGCCACTGCCTTACAGTCCTCCCACTGGGTACAATAACACAAGCTGTCTGTCCCCTGTTGCTGGAATGCCATCCGCCCTCATCTATGTTTTCTGAGGACCAGTCTAGCATTTGAAACACCTCAGAACGAGCAACAGTCTGGCGTCCTTTGTCAGTGAAGGGGCGAAATCTTTGGCTTAGAAAAACAATGTGAGCCCTCACTTGAATCCCTTGGGAAAGTTGGAGAGGAGCGGGATAGATTCCAGGATCAAGGCGCAATCGCTCAATTCTCCTTCCTAGTTTCCTGGGGAGCTGGAATTACAGGTAGGAGCCCTTAATGGCAGGCCTTCCCCTCTCCCCGTCCCTTGCGTAAGTTGACAAAGTCCCCAAATTAGGCTCTGTGTATTTGGTGACTCTCTAGTCTAGCCCAGCTAGGTGATTTTAGACTGAGGGTCCCCTGGCTTGGGGTGAAGTGGTGGCGTCCTGTAGTCGGCGAAAGTTGAATCGGGGAGTGGCGTTGAGTCTGCCCTTGGATTCGTTCATTCGGAGAGATTATGACAGTTCGCTGAGGAGACCGCTGTTTCTGGGTCTGGAGCAAGAGGGACACTTGGGCGAGAGAGGAGAAGCTTTCCGGTGTTCCCTTGTCTCGGCTCGTTGGTCTAGGGGTATGATTCTCGCTTAGGGTGCGAGAGGTCCCGGGTTCAAATCCCGGACGAGCCCTTTGGGTTTTGTAGCAGCCACAGACCGGCTCAAGGTTCAACGTCTGAGATCTCGAGGGCCTTTGTGAGTGTCAATACGGGAAAAGTTTGGAATTTGTCGACCATCACACCTTGCCCCAGTCCCTCTTCCTTTATGCATTCGCCGTTCCCCTACACGGCTCGCTAGCCCCTTGGTATGTCCACCATAAGAATGTCCTAAGAGTGTCCCTTTGACTTCGCACATGAACACCTACGTTCGGGACTCAAGGAAATGCGTTTCTGGCATTCAAGATGCCGGACGTTGGTTTTGAAAGGCCCTTCCTCCCTCCTCTCCCGCCTCTGTGAGCCTTCGGAGGCTTGACTGCATGGCCGACCCCTCTTGCTATTTCTTCTCAGATCCGATTTCTTCCCCTAGGTGAGGTGTCTCCTGATCAAGGAGGCAGGCTCGGCTTCAGGGATGGTGCAGAGGATGGAGCGTTGGCCTGGAATCAGAAAAACTCTCAGCTCAAATGAGGCCTGGGACGCTAGACGTGTGATCACGGGCAAATTACTGGAGTGATAAAATTTGTAAAGTATTCTGCAAACCTTTAGGAGCTATATAAAATACTGGATATTTTATCGTTATCACCATCCATCATTATAAGGCAAACTAATCGTTTCCTTGAACTATTGAACTCAATAGGGGGACACCAAGGCAAACTGCTGGAAACCGAACAAGATAAAGTTCTGTAAAGAAGGTACTTCCCTTTAGTGTAACAAACAATCAAAGATACAGAGACAGAGGAAACAGTTCCTTCCTTTCTTCCTTCCCTCCTTCCTTCCCTCCTTCCTTCCTTCCTTCCTTCCTTTCTTCCTTCCTTCCTTCCTTCCTTCCTTCCCAACCTTATCCAGAACATATTGAAGGAAAATCCTCTCATTAACCTTTAGGGGTCAGTGTGTGCACATCTTATTATCTCCCAAGTCTCATCTAACTGCTCAATTAACAAATTCTGTGTTTTGGAAGGTTTTGGTTTTTTAGGTTTGTTTATTTGTTTTTTCGTCTTGTCCAGAGTTTAATAACAATGACTTACGTTAGCAATGAGCAGGATTTCCATTACTATTTATCTTTGGATATGTTAATGAACAAAAGTAGAGAGGTTTGGAGCCAGGCCGCTGATGTTGCAAGGAGTAGAGTCCCAAAACAAAGATGACGCTGGTGGGAATCCGAAATCTTACCCACTTTTCTTCATCCTCTCTGCAGCAACTTCCAATGAAATCCAAGTCACAGCACTGGATTCAGCGTCCCTTTCCCTTTTTCCTCAAGTGATCACTGAAGACAACAGAGAGGTGCTTTTCAGAAAACGCTGAGGAAAAGGTGAGCAAAAGATGAGAAAAGAGGAGCTGAGAGGTGAGAACGAGCAGCTCAGATGAAGAGAAGAGCTCGGAGGCCAGGTGAGAGTCTCTAAGACCTGTCCAAGCACCCTTCCCTGGCTTTGAGTCCAATTGCACATTGTTCTGGTTTGCTTAATGCTGATCTATGCCTTTAAACTAGGTATTATTGCTTTTAAAACGTATGTCCATTGTCTGTGACTTACGTCTATGCCATTAAATGAGAGGATTATGAGGGAGAGAGGACAAGCAAAATGTAAAAAGGAAAAGAATTCCCAGCTCAGGTTGAGGGGGTACAAAGAGGAGATTATGGGAGAGAATTTCTGCCATTTACTAATACTGAAATCAGCCCAAACTCCAGTCACTGCTTGGAATCTTCTATCTGAGAGCCAGCGCTATCAAGGAATGGAGTATATGAATGTGTGTAGCTGTTCAAAGAATCCTACAATAGAACAAAGAACCCATTCATAACACCTGCCAGGAAGGTATGCAGGCAGGTACCTCTATATGCTAATTTCCCAGACTACACACAGTTAAGGCATTCTTCTCATTGTCCAGTTAAGGTTTTTCCAAATTACCCACTTTGAACCTTTCTATGGCTCATGTAACTGGATTTTTCAGAAGGCCATCCTTTGTTTCCTTGTAGAGTTGGATATCTTTCAGTTATAACATATGTGGACAGTTTGTGAAATGTTAGAGCTGGATCTTAGAGATGATACATGTTTACCCCACTTATTTCACACATAATTATTCCCCACCAATATCAGCTGTTTTAAGTCAATTCCATTTCTTTCTTGCCCCTTTTGTCCTGGAGTCTTCTCTTGAACTCACAGTTGGTATCCTTTGTTCAGAACTCCCAAGAGGGAGTTCAGACTAATCAGTTTTGGCTAGAAGATGTATTGTTTTCACATGCATTTTCCCAAAGAAGTTTTCTCCATAGAACAGTACGCCAATGTCCTGGGGATTTAAGATCTACCTGGTCAAAAACATTGGCAATGAATCTGCTGCAGGGGTATGGTTCTCATTTGGGATTCTCACTGACCCCCTGACTGTTAGAAAGGGGCAGCCTCCTTTATTTTCATGTGGTTTTTTTTTTCTTCTACTGCTACTTAACTGATTCCCAGAGTCTGAATGAAGTCCTTGTACTGCCTATGAAATTATTGAAATTTCTCTCTCCTCATTGCCCTCTGACTTCCTATCAGTCCCCTCCTGTGCCCACAGAAGACTTTGAATATTTGCTGTAAAGAAAAAAAAGTCCATCTGATTTCCCCCCACAAAATAAACACCCATGTGCTTTGGAGAGTAGCATTTTCTTCCACTGAAAATACTTGAGTTATGAAAGTAAAATTAAAATATGGCCTTGTTGTGTTGCTATCTACATCCAATAATATATTAACACACATTTATATGTATATTACATGTACTGGTATGTGTATTATGCTTTGCAAGTGTTATGTAAATATTAACTTTTATCACTAATTCAACGAACCTAGCCCTGAGCCAGTGATGTCTCTGTTCAGCAGATTTCCCCACAAAGGATCATCTGAAACAGTAAGAAGTTAGGTATCATTCATAAAATCAACAAGGATTAGGATTAGAGAGGAACACTTTTCAAACATCCTCCTCTCCCCCACCCCACGGGTTTTGGATTTACAATAAAAGGAGAGAAGATACGGAATTTTGATTAAAGGAGAGAGATGGGATGGTAAAATGCAGGGGCAGGTGTGCTGGCCTCTTAGAATAGGTCAGAGACTAAATCTCAAAATGCTTCAGATGTCAGTCAAGAGAGTTTGCATCAGTGAACAAGCCAATGTTGTCTGCACACACAGCCAAAAGTACTTGGGGTGAAAGCTCGCAGTAACTGTTAGGCTTTTTGATTTAGCAATTAACAGTAAGTTATTTAAAGTGACTGTATATGCCAGATACTGAGGATATGAAAATGAAATAGCCTCTGACTTGAAACTCTGTTATTAGCACGGCTCTTGGGTTCAGAATTCTGAACTGTCTCCATCAGAATCTGAGGGGAGTGATGGTCAAGGTGGCGGTGATGATGACTTGTCTGTCATATGTTTCCTCCTCTCTCTCCCTTAGGGATTGAGCTGATAGCAAGATGGTCTGAGAATTGCTGCCCCTCTCAGGACTATTGTGCCTATGATTCTCAAATTATTTTGATTTAAATTAAATCCAATGAAAAGTCAACATGCGGAGAGATAAATAAATATAAAATATATGCAAATTAATTGGGGGAGGGGATTCAAAACTGGGGAAGATAGGGAGGATGGAACCAGAAAAGTCTTTTTGTATGAAGGGTTACTTCATCTCAGTCTTCAACGGAACTAGACATTCCAAAGTCAGAGGTGAGAACAGAGAGCCTTCTAGGAGTGGGGAGTGGGGCAGAGATGAGGACTTGAATAGTGAACGTCATAATGTCAGGAGAGAAGAGAGGAGGGAGCATACCAAGAGTTAAAGAATTGCTACATTATACTCCATCACCTACTTCCCCATAAAGGGGCACTTTTAAGGATGGCAAAGGGTGAAGTATTTTCCACCCCACCTCACCCCCATATGACAGATCTCCATTTACAATTACAAAACAATGATTTGATTTCATTTCCTTATTTGAAGGGTGTATACTACGTGGCCAATCATACAGATATGCCTTTTTGCCATAGATTTAAAGTGTATGCTAAATCAAAGTTCAAACTTTTCTTTTTCTCATTGAAGTTTTTTCTTCCCAAGTGTAAGACGTTGCTTTTAAAACCTATTGAATTTCATCTTGTTAGATATCCCAAATGTTCTAGTCTATCAAGATCCTTCTGGATGCCAACTCTGTCACACACTGTTGGCTTGTAGTTCCCAGTGAAATAGTTGTCTTTGGCAAATTTGATGAGAATTTGGATGTCTTTGTAAATAGCTAACATTTATACGGTATAAAGCTTTTACCAATATTTATGCTCATGTCAATCCTGGAAGCTGGGTGTTTTTAACCATCCTCATTTTCCATATGAGGAAACTGAGACACAGAAGGGTAGTGATCTGTTCAAGATCTACAGCGATCCTAAGTGCCTGAAGTCAGATTTGAAGTTAGGTCTTTCTGCCTTCAAGTCCAGTATCCTTTGGCTACTACGCCACGTAGTTCCCCTTTACGAAAAGAGTTGATTTTTTTTTTTAATTTGTCACTGCGGAGAAGATATTATGTGTTAGAACTACATAAAAATTGCTGACCTCCTTAGAACGCTCAGCGGTTTGACCGTAGTCGGTAGGATTCGAACCTACGCGGGGAAACCCCAATGGATTTCTAGTCCATCGCCTTAACCACTCGGCCACGACTACATCCAGCAGGCTCATCTTTACCGCCAGTCTTTCTAGGTGTAATATGAGTCTGTGTTGGTGCTTATTCTTTTTACACAAATAAATGGCAGCTCTTCCATCATTTACCATATACCCTAATCTAGGAGACTCACTATAGCCAAAAGTTTTCTCTAACTAAGCCAACTGCGTACCTCTCCCATAAAGCACAAACACGACACTGATACACCTACGCTTTCCAGCTTCCCGGTGCCCGACACACTTCCTCTTCATGGACGTAGCTTTCGAAAACGCCGATCCCCAGTCTCTCACCCCTCCCAGAAATCCTCTCTCTCCCCACATTGTACCTATGCACTTTCGAAAACCTTTTGACCAAAGGCTTAGAAAAGTATGTATTGAAAAAATAATGTGATGAGTCTAAGAAGCGTGGAGGTGAAGATTTTAACCAAGTGCTCTTGGAATAGTCTTTTATTTTCCCCTGGCGCCCCTTAGACATCCTCAGGCACTGATTGTGAAGAAGTGCATGTGAGGGGTATGTTGTTGTTTGACCCTAACCTCAGGAAAATGATGCCCCGGTTTGTGCCAAGTGAATTGGATTTAAGTGACTGTGAAAGGTCCCCAGTGTCACTTTACCCTCCTGGGCCATCTGGCATCCAGTGGCAAGATACAAATCTCAACGCGTATAATTTCCACGTCGAAGAATGGAAGAAGTCGGTTCTTTAGGGACTTTGTACAAAATCCCCTTGGAGAAGTAGACTGAGGAAACACGAGTTATCAAAATCCCAAACAATGAAAGAAACCGACGAGGATGGGATTCGAACCCACGCGTGCAGAGCACAATGGATTAGCAGTCCATCGCCTTAACCACTCGGCCACCTCGTCCACCACGAAAAGGTGGCTTCCTTTGTCTTCATTTTGTCTTGCTTTGATTGAGAGGTTGGTTTCTTTGTTTTTAGCGGTCATTGTAAAGTCTTTGCAACATTTTTTTCTTTGAGGGTGGGAGATCTTAGGAGGCCAGGTCTTACTTGGAAAATCACAACCCTGCGAGACTGAAAGAATAAAGTGGCAAAGTCTTTTCTTTCTACTCTTTACCTCCCTCACATCCGATGCTTTCTCGCTACCTCTAGATTGTAATTATTATCTTTCCTCTCTTCCAGGTATAAAATACTCTTGAGAGTTACCCCACTCAACTCACAAAAGACCTGGAATGTTGGGTCCCCTGCGGGTTAACTACTACGCCAGACAATTAAGGGTATTTTCTATATTCGCACTCGTTAAGCTATACTCAGGACCCTTTCACCGGGAGCGGGGAGGGGAGAGGAAAACAGAGGGAAGGGGGTGCTTCCAGTAGCAGTCAGCCAATAGATATAGTTAGCTCAACGCATTTACTACAATGGCAAAGGAGGACCAAATCAGCTGCAGAATATACGCACCCAACCCTGTAACTTGTAGCATCCTCTTCTATAAACACTCAGAGTTGGTGGAAAGAAAGGGAACCTGGTAAACTGGTAGTGAAGCACAAGCGAATTCAGTCAACGCTGCAGGAGCCTAGGTCTTTCTCTCCTGGAGTTCTCACCTCGCTACCCACCCGCCCTCTCAAAAACTATCTCACGCGAAGCGTCTCTGCTAGGCAGATTTAGCTCCCTGCGTCTGGTTTGGTTTTTTTTTGTTTGTTGGTTTGTTTTTTTTTCCCCACCACTAGATTCTCAAACTGCCAGAGTGCGAATCCATCATAGACCGCTCTCTTCTCATCTAATACAGATGAAGGTCATTTAAGCAATTTCTAGCCCACTTACTCTGTGTATAGTTGGTGGGAAGGGCAAGGGAGGTAAGTGAAATTGGTGTCTGGCTCCCAGCTGCATCTTGGTTTTCTTACGCTTAAGTACTTGCTTCTGGAGGTGAAGCCCCTAAGAGGAAGGGAGGAGGAACCGAGAGAAATGCCCTCTTCCATCCCTCTTCTAGTAGAGAGGAGGGATCACATTCCTCAAAGCTAATTGCTGCTTCAGCAATGCCTCGACTCACTTCCTAGGCTTAGCAGCCTTGTCTTTGTAGAGGCCATCCTATTAGCCAAACAAAGGCCAGCTGCCCTACCAAACGCTTCGGGCAAAATACAAGTTTCTAACAGGTCAGTACCTTCTTGCTCAACTCTAAGCCCTATTAGGTGTTTTCATTAGCTGTGGAAGGGTGGGAAGTTTTCTCCACCCTAACAAATTCAGTTGGGCAATTCAAATTTAGGAAAAGGAAAGAAATCCCAATTCGTCCATATCCAGGAGTCTCCAAAATTAGAGGTTTCCCTTACTTACTCAGATTCACTAAGAGAAGCTGCTGACATGACAACATCTGGGAGAGTTGCTGGGTCCATGAGGGCGGAGTTGGGTGGGAATCCGGAATCAAGAAGGGGCTGGTGTGGCAAGCGAGCGGTGGTTTGTAGTTAAAGAGGTTAGCGTTCCTGAGTTAGCATCTGCTCGGCCCAGCCGCGAAGCGTCGGGATCCTGCTATCCCACAGTCCCAGCCGCATAGCAGCAAAGCCAGTGAAAGCTTCCCCAGGAACAAATGAGCGAAATGAAGACCAGATTCGCTGATCCCAAGCGGGACATGAGTAGGATGCCCTAGCCTTGTAGTTCAGAGGACATTTGTCCTGCAGATTCCGGCACCGAAGTCCTGCTACGCAGGACCTCTCGGCTCTTCTGAAAGGGAGACTACTAGGCCAGGGCCCATACAGAAAGCGCAAAGGAAAAAGGGAGCATTAGGGGATCCGTGAGGACAGCATTCGAGGATGGCGGCGACTGCCGAGGACTCCGGGCCAGCCAGGATTTAGAATAGAGGTGGCAGGCAAATTTGCCTCGGAAAGGGGAGGAGGAAGCAGTAACCGCCAAGATTGGGGTTCCTGCGGGTTGCACCGTAGCTTTTGTGGAACCAGCAGTTAATTTCAATATTGTGAGTCACGGAGGAGAGACAGACCGACCGACAGGCAGGCAGAGACAGCCAGAGACAGCGACACAGAGAGAGACAGACAGAAAGACAGGCAGACAGAGAGAGAGAGAGAGACAGACAGACAGACAGACAGAGAGACAGACAGACAGACAGAGAGACAGACAGAGACAGACAGAGACAGAGAGACAGAGATCAGGAGCCTAGGCAGTAGCCGAGAGTGTGATATAATAGAGGACTTGGTTGTGTGTTGTTTGACTGAGAGACGACGTGGTTTTGGACTAGTTAGGAGAAGACTAGTGAGGAAGTAGATAAGAACAGGTATAAGATTCCTCAAAATTCAAATCTAGGGACAAGATATTTTGATAGGAGGGAGACAGGAAATATCTCAGGAAAAACTGAACTTTTTCAAGAGTCTGCTTTCATGAAACTAGGCCGGCGGAGTTGGTTTCCGTAGTGTAGTGGTTATCACGTTCGCCTAACACGCGAAAGGTCCCCGGTTCGAAACCGGGCGGAAACACAGGTTGTCAGTGTTTATTTTACCTTATTTTATTTTTTTTGAGTAAACTGTTATGAGGCAGTGTAGCTTTGGGCCATTGGACATTCATAAATTACTCGTACTCTGTCCTCTCGGAGTTAACAAAATATTATAAATACTATAGAACGCGGACAGACAAGTGGAAAAGGTGGGGGTAGCCATGAGACAATGGCGAAGTTGAAAGGGCGCGGATCATATGAGTTACAGAATCATTCAAACTGGAAATCAGGGAAGTTTTCAGGAGGAGAAAGGATCCTGGATGTATCACTGAATGTAGGGAAGGACGCTAGAGGATATCACAAGAAGCCTTTCATTTTTCTCCAAAATTGTCCCATTCATCATTTCTATGGTACTATAATCCATTACATTCACGTACCACAATATGTTCTCTAATTATTAATGGGGTAGAGCATTTCTCATACAGTTGTCGATAACTTGAATTTTTTCTTTCGAAAACTGCCTGTTGATAACTTTTTACCATTTGTCTATTGAGGGAAGGCTTATTAGTCTTATCAATTTTAATTCATTCCTAATACATCTTTATTTTTTAAAAATACCTTGTTGCAAAGATTTTTCCCTGTTCTCATTTCCCATCTAATTTTCATTACTTTTGATACATTCATGCAAAAAGCTTTTAAATTTTTCATGCAGTCAAAATTATCCATTTTCCTTGTATGATCCTCTCTACCTTTTGTACAGTGATGAACTCTTCTATCCGTAGATCTGAAAGTAATTTCCTTGCCCCTCGAATTTGTTTTACAATGTAACCTTTTATATTCAGGTCACGTGTCCATTTGGAAATTAATTATCTTGGCTTGTGTCATGAGATGTGGGTCTAAATCTACTTCCAAAGTGCATTCCAGTTTTCCTGGCTTTTTCTTCTAAAATCATTTTTGAGTCTGTCTTCAAGGTAGCTAGACATTCCAAAGTTTTACGTGAGGAGGGACAGCATTCTACCATAAGGCATCTAGAAACTCACACAACAGGTGTCATAGTTTCAGAACACAGGCCTGGGTGCATAATAGTAGTAAAAGAATTTCTGGGATATACTCCCACTCGCTGGTTTTCCATCCAAGCAAGAAATCTCCATTTCCTGCTCCAGTGTCTCAGCTGACCTCCAATCTCACATCTCCCACTGCCATTCAGACATCCCAAACTGAATGTCCCGTAAACATCTTAAATTCAAAACTTCTGAAACAAAACTTACTGTCTTTCCTCCTACAGCCTTCTCCCTTCCCTATTACTGTAGAGAGCAACACCCGGTCATTCAAGTTCAAAACTGTGGAGTCATCCTGCGTTCCTCATTATGTCTCAACCTACACATTCAAACAGTTGCCAAGGCCTGATGACTTTATCTTGGCATCATCTCTTCGAACGGTCCCCTTCTCTCCTCTGACACTGCCATGAAGCTGGTGCATGCCTTCATTACCTCATGCCTTGATTATTGCAAGAGGCTTCTGGTGAGTCTGCCTCAACCATCCAATCCATCCTCCACTGGGACACTAAAACTGATTTTCCTAAAACACAAGTCCAATCATGTCACGTCTCTCCATTCAGTAAACTCCCGTGTCTTCCTATTGCCTCCAGCAACAAATACAGAACAAAGTGCCTTAGTTAGCATTACGAAACCCATCATAACCCACCACCCATTTCATATCTTTCTCGTCTTACCTCTTAACCCCACAATGTACTTTTTGAACCAACGGAACTGGCCTCCTGGCTGTTCTATAAATAAGACTCTCATCTCTCAGCTCCAGGAATTCTCTCTGACTGCCCTCCATGCCTGGAATGTTCTCCCTGCTAACTAATCTCTTTGACATCCTTTAAGTTCCAATTAAAATCCCAATCTTCTACAGGAATCTTCCCCAACCTCTCTTAATTGAAGTACCTTCCCTTTCTTAATTATTTACTATGTATCCTCTGTATAACTTGACAGATATGTACATACATATAAATGCATATTTGTTTGCATGTAGTCTCCCCCATTAGATTGTAAGCTCCCTTGAAAGAAGGAACCGGGTTATTTGTTTGTTTGTTTTTGTTTTGTTATTGCCACTTTCTTGGATCCCCAGTGCTTACCACCATACCTGACACACTATAGTAGGTGTTTAATAAATATTGATTGGTTGATTAATAAAATGGTAGCTTTAGAAAAGGCACAAAAAAGATAATTCAAGCAACAAGTGGTAAACATCTCGATTTTAAATTACCAGGATAGTTTGATTTCATTTACTTTGTTCGAACTTTACTGAAAAATAATCCTACAGGGCCAGTCGTATTGAAGTGTCTTTTTGACGTTGGTTTCAAATGTTTGTCCATCGATTTCAAACTTTTCTGAGCGGTTTTGGAGATCTTCTCAGATGATATTTCTAGCGCGAGCACACATAATGAGAGAAGGGAAAAAACGCCACGTTCCCTCATAAAATACTGCGTATCAATAACAAAAAAAAAAAAATGGGTCATTTGAAGTGGAAATTATGTGGGAGAGGGAGAGGTAATCATTTCAGAGAAGAGAGAAATAATTTCAGTTCACAGGACGTTATTTACCGAAGCCAAGTGCGATAAAACCAAGAACACAGTGTCTCCAATAGCCTAGGTTCTTTCCCACAGATTTGAAACAAAGGAAGAAGGGGAAAAAAAACCCCATCCTTTTACATATCTCCAAGCAGTTTTATATTACCGAACATTGCCTGACATGAGCTGTGATGAGAGATCTTGGAGGAATCTCGGTGTTTTGAGTACTGGGCTGGCTATGCCCAGGAGTTTCCGGACGTCGTAGTCGCAAGATTGTAGAGTTTAGCTTTCAGAAATCAAAGGAGCCTCTGGACTGGAGCTACCGTATTTTCTTTGTTTCCCTCCCTGCTGTCTTGAACGGAAAGCAAAACATGTTAGTGTAAGGATGGGGGTGGAGGTGGGGATATGGCAAGAGACTAAACACTGAGATAGTTTGAGTAAGCGTAAGTTCTGTCCTCGATTAATATGCTAGTGCTTTCAAGAAAAAGGTGAGGGAAGCTCTTAACATGTTGGGTTGATCTTTGTCGAATTTATGAAAGAATTTGCGACAGAATGGTACTAAACGGTCATTAAGCGTGTATTAAAAACCTACAATATTGCAAGTGTATGCAGGAGACGAATTGATAATTGAATAACCCCTGCGAATTCCTAACACGTCAGCCCGGCTAGCTCAGTCGGTAGAGCATGAGACTCTTAATCTCAGGGTCGTGGGTTCGAGCCCCACGTTGGGCGAGTCCTTTTCTTCATACACAAGACAGCTATAAGATCTCCTTGTCCACAAATATCTGAAGACTTTCACTCCCTTACCCGGCACTGTATATATCAAACTCTGAATATTCCAACCGTGTTCTAACCGTATGATACATGTTTTGTGTTTTTTCCTTCGTTCACTCAGACTTACGCTCTCACTAGCTCACTCTTAATCACGATTTAGTAAAAATTCAATAATCTGTGTGTGTGAGAGGGAGAGACAGAGAGAGAGAGAGAGAGAGAGAGAGAGAGAGAGAGAGACAGAGACAGAGACAGAGAGAGAGAGAGACAGAGAGAGGAGAGAGACAGAGAGAGAGACAGAGAGAGAGACAGAGAGAGAGAGAGAGGAGAGAGACAGAGAGAGAGAGAGAGAGAGACAGAGAGAGAGAAGACAGACAAACAGACAATGTTGTGAACATGATTTCTCTGCAACCCTCAATGGACCTTACAATCTCCTCGGAAAAGAAGATGCAAGCAAAGTCACTTAAATATTTCGCAATGAGTACTTTAGAGAGATTCATATCTATGCGCTTGTGTACCGGCGTTAGCGATATGGAATATCGGGGAAAGTCTTATTAGAAGAGGTAAATTTCGCCTTGTTCTCTCGTGACCAGATAGGAATTCAAGAACACAAAGGAGCACATACCAATTCCAGGAGTCTGCACAAACAAAACCCCTCCGGCCCGCAAAGGTGCAGGATCTGTTGCTGGGATTAAT
>CM053773.1:207301120-207319377 GCA_028658325.1 Potorous gilbertii | reverse complement strand
AGGGAAGCCAGTATTGCTAGATTGAAAAGTATGTGGCAAGGAATCAGGTATTTAAAAACTCTGACAGGCAAGGGACTGAATGAGGAATAATTTGAACGACAAAGAATTTTGTATTTGATCCTGAAGGTGATAGAGAGAGACGCAGAAGTTTATAGAGAAGAGGCACCTGTGCTTTAGAAAAAAGCACTTTGGGGGCTGAATGGAGAATGGATTGGAGCAGGAAGAGACTTGTAACTGGTAGACCCACCTTCAGGCTACTGCAATATTTTACTTGTGAAGTAATGAAACCCTGGTACCAGGATGGTAGCAATATCAGAAAAGAGAATGGGACATAGATGATAGATGTTGCAGATGTGAAATTGACAGGCTTTCAACACAGATTAGATGAGGTAGTGAGAGGTAAGTAAGGAATTGAGGACAATATCTAGGTTGTGAGCCTGGGAGACTGAAGGATGGAGGTGCCCTTGACTGTAATAGGAAGTTTGGAAAGGGAAAGGTTTGGGAGGAAAGATGATGAATTCTGTTTTGGCCATGTTGAGTTTAAGATGTCTACTGGACACCCATCCTTTTTTCTTTTTTTTTTTTTTTTAAGCAGG
This sequence comes from Potorous gilbertii, assembly GCA_028658325.1. Taxonomy (NCBI): domain Eukaryota; kingdom Metazoa; phylum Chordata; class Mammalia; order Diprotodontia; family Potoroidae; genus Potorous; species Potorous gilbertii. Next base: position 207,318,781 of record CM053773.1, on the reverse strand, counting down.
GATTCTTGATCTGAGAGGCCATGAAATTTTAAAAAATATTTTTGTTAACTATATTTCAACACAATTGCTTTCTTTTGTAATTCTGTATGTTTTTATATTTTAAAATATTATAAGAAATACTCTATAAGCTTTACCAGACTGTCAAAGGGGTGAATGATCCACAAAAAATTTAAGAGTTCCAATTTAGAGTACTGATCATAAAAAAGACATCAAATGCTATCTAATCCAACCTTCCATTTTTTCTTTTTTTAAAATCTTTTCTAGACATATACTAAAATTTAAATACATAATAAGAAAATAAACATTATAAATTTAAATGTTAAATCTAAAATAAGAAAGAAACATGTCATGTGCACAGAAGAATATAGGAGAGGATTCAGAATATATAACAACTTTCCATTTCAAGAAAGCCTATATATTAAATACTATGCATTATGTTGAAAGCTGTCCATCTTCACTTCCTTATAGGTTTTCTTTTGTTCTCTGCTGTACACTTTTTATTTTGTTCTTTTTTTCCCCTCCCTCTATTAAGCATGGATGTATTTATAGAGATAGATAGATATAGATATGTAGATATATATAGATATATATATATATACACACACACATATATATGTATATATACATACATACATATGTAAACATAATTTCCCTAAGAGATTCTATTCCAAATCTTTATTTTTGTGTTTGTGCATATCTTTTTTCCTATCTTTCCTAATTCCTGCATTTTACTTCTACTCTAATCCTTATCCTCCTGTTGCATAGTCTACCCTGCCTACAACAATCCCTCCCTTATCCTCCCCTTCCCATAAATCAAAACACCCTTCTATATACCCCTTTTATCCTATTTCCAAATGACCCTCCCTTCTAAAGAGCCTTCCTTTACCCTCTCTCTTCTCCCTAGCCCCTTAGAGTTTTATTTCTCTCTAAATTTAGAAAACTGTTATACTCTTCTAGACTTATATGTATTTTTCCCTCTTGAACACATTTCCAATGAAAGTAGGTTTCCAGAAATAACAGCCTTTCTACTCATCTAATTCCTCCATATTGATTCTTCCTCTTGCACCTCATATGTGTAAGACAATTACTCTTTTGGCTGTTCTTGAATGGTTTTACTTTTTGAAGTCATATCATACTCATGTCTACCTCCAATCTTTCTTATAAGTTACCTAATTACTAATAGCAATCTTAGACATATGCTTTATATTTTACATACAGAAAAGGTAACAGTCTATCCTAATTGAGTCCCTTATAATTGGTATGTACCCCTCCTCTCATTTTTAAAAAATCCCTGCTAGGTTTAATGATTTGATCACTATTATGCAGGGTGGGATATGAACTCATGTTTTCTGCCTTAACAGCTAGTGTTTTTTCCATCATATTAAGCATCAAAAAGGTGAAAGAATTTTTTCTCAGGTATGATTTCAGGATCTTCAGATGACAGGAATGAAAAGTTGCCGATTATACATACAAAAAAAGTAGACATTTTCATTTTAGCTACAAGCAACACTAAATTAAAAGAAGAATCAAATATGAGAATGAATTTTTAAAAAGTATTATGAGCCAAGCACAGTGCCTCAAGCTGATACAAAAACAAAAATGAAAATATTCTCTGACTTCATAATTTACATTCAAATAGGAAAAGACTGTGGTGGCAAGGGATGATTGTTTTGGTTTCTGAAGTCATAGGGATAGTATCCCTGAGTGAAGCCATAAGGCAGTAGATTGGCACACTACTTCCTAAATCAGTAAAAATGTTAATTTGATTATGGTTCCAGAGCTGGAATGGTGAAGAGAAGATATGACTGTCAAGATGGAGAAATAAAGTGAAATATGATAGACACATAGGAGGCAATTGCCAGTCGAAACCAAGGTGACCTCAGCAGGAGAATGGTTAAGTCATGTAAAATATTGTGTGGAGTGTAATTACAACTTAGAACTGATCTGAAAGGACCATTTGGGATGGAAAATGGAAAGTAGATGGAACAGACATCTATGCAACCATCACTGTTTCTTTGGAAAGTTTAACACAAAGCAATTGTGGACAAAGGAGCCTAGAAATGGTCTTAGATACTACACACTTGATTTCTTTTTCAAGTGTAGAGAGATGACTTCTAAAGGCAACATGCTTTAAGAATATAAATTTCTGTTATTCCAAGCCCCAGTCTTGAGGGAAATGGTGTTAATGGTTGAGACTGTAGTTAGGAACCACTAAGCTAAGGAAGGGCATTTCTCCTTTGTTCTGAATATTGACAAAGTGCCCAAATTACTTGCTAACTGTTACTTGACTGTGGAATAGCTAGGTCATTCCAGAAAAAGAGTCCTTTGAATCTGGAGAAAATCATACATAATATAATAATATTACTGAGAGCCTATGGTTAGTATCATAAATACTATATTATAATTTTGCCAACAGACTGTTCTTCCTGAAAAGATCAGAATAACTGGGACAAGTTATTCTGGAAATAACCTCTTCAGATATTGGTCTAGGTCTACAAGTATGATTCTTTCTGAAGATTAGACATTCTGTACTAGCCTTCCACTGTCCTTTATGGCTTTTGTATCTTTCAGAACGAAGGACAAACACAACCTGTGAGTGAGTAGCAGTTCCTTTCCTCCCCTCCCCTCCCCTCCCCTCTCCTCTCCTTTTCTCTGGTGTTCTGCCCAGGAGAAGGTAAACGCCATGGCCAAAAGCTGCTTTTTCTCCTTTGGGTTTACTAGCTACATTTCTTGCTCAATGATCAAGCCTTAAAGCCAATTCACTCTGGAGCTCATAGACTGGACAACAAGTCCCCACTCACCTAGTGCAGAGTGGATGTAATAGCTAAATAGTAATTGTTTCTCTTTTAACCAGGAACCCTGAGGGTCTTCCCCTCCCCGTTTGATTTTGTTTTTTTAATTAAAAAGGCCATCCTTTGAGTAACTTAAAAGGTCTATTCATTGAATGGGTGTATGTCACTTAAAGTGAGAATTTGAAAAGACCTTAGCCTGAAAGGGCTAGTGTCTCACATTGCATCCTGGGCCATCTCCAGTCATCCTGATGAATAGAAGGCCATTGGACCCAGATGGCTCAGGAGAGAAAGTGAGTTTGGGGACTTTGCACAGCCCTCCCTCACTCAAATCAAAGTCAACTGCAAGTCATGTCATCATCTTGAAGTCATGGTCCCCTTTGAGAATGAAGGACAAACACAACATGACTTTTGTAGAAGAAAAATCTCTCTTCTTTCCCCCACTTCTATTTCCCAAACACCTTGCCTATCTTACCCTTATGCACACTAGAAAAATTGACCTCTTACTTTTGTAAACTTCATTTATTTAGTCATAGCACAATTACCTACATGTCTTCATATATGTTTTTCAGCATTAAAAATATGTGCATTTATAAAGAAATTACATATTGAAAACTCCAGGTGACTCTACCTTGCCTACCCTCTTGTTATGGCTGCTCACAACTGAAGTGTGCTTATGTATAGACTGGTTAAAATAGCAAGAGGTTAAGGCAAGTCAGTAGGAAGGGAGGGACTTCTTTCAAGCACATTCCCAAACCCACACACAAGCTTTAAAAGATTCCAGTGCAGGAGGAAGGGAGGAAAAATGGGATGGGGGAAATAGACTGGCACCTTTGGTAGCATGTCAATATGTGAGATCTAATTTCATGTGCCAGTAAACTGATCCCCAATTCGATTTACCATTTCACAACAGAGGAGATAGAATCCAGAGCGAGGAAGCAATGGAACACAAGAGAAGGGTCCACAAAGAACTGGCAAATATGGAAGCTCCTTAGAATGCAAGTATCTGAGATTCCATCTCAGAATGTTTCAGGTACCAGTCAACTTTTCTTCCTATCTTTCCCTCTGTTAGAGGTCCAACACTGGTGGACATCACCCACCGGTAGATACAAGGAGAGACAGAATCAGAGGCATTGTTGTTGGAGGCAGGGAGAGGAAAAGAGGCAACTGTATTGTGTGTGAGCTTCAGAAAAGGACACGTAGCTTTCCCCTATTTGGAGAAGACTACTCAACTGTGTTTGTTGGAAGAAAGAGAAAATGATGTGTTCATTATTTTCTGTATCCTGAAGTGATGGAATTCAGTCCCTGGACAAAGTGCTCGAGTGTGTAAGTGTCTTGAGTGACCAGGTGTGATTATTTGTAAGCTAATGTTAAGAATACACCACAAATAACAGAAAAGGGTGGTGAATTATGATCCCCTGCTAGGTAATATTCAATGTTCTGATCTAAAAACAATCTCGATTTGAAGCTATTTTGTTCCAGAAAGGTGTGTATTTCTTTATTCCTTTAAGAAACAAAACAAACACATTTTGACTGTCCACAAGTTGCAATTGATTTTGGAGAGAATCCTTACCTCATTCAGTCAATAACTTTTGTTCTTCAGTTGTTTTCAGTCATGTCCAACTCTTCGTGACCCCATTTGGGGTTTTCCTGGCAAAGACACTGAAGTGATTTGCCATTTCCTCCTCCAGTTCATTTGACAGATGAGGAAACTAAGTCAAACAGGCTTAAGACTTGCCCAACATCACATGACTAGTGTATGAGACTAAATTTGAACTCAGGAAGAGAGAAGTCTTTCTCACTCCAGGTCCAGCGATATTTGGAATCTTGGGAAAAGCAAAAGCGATCTGAGGCACCATGTAGAAGTGTCTGAAATCTAGAACAAAGGAGGTACTAAGTGTGCCATGAGCAAAAAACAAAACCAAGAAAACACCACCTGCAAAAAACATTATCTAGTCCCTGCCTGGTGTCTGGCTATGTTTGGACTCTAGGTTTACAAAAAAAAAAATGTGTCTGCCCTTAAGGAGTTTTCATTCCACCGGAGGGAAAGTGTAAACAAAAACACGCTTGTTCCACTTTGCTTCTAGGCACTGAAGTTTAGAAGACAAAAGACAGTCCTAACCAACTTCTGCAATTCTGAAACAATTGAGCGCTAAGCATTTTGTGAAAAGAATTAGTCAAAATAGGTAGCTATCTCCTGCTGTGTCCCAGGGTCTATGCATGAAGTCTCTAGTTCTCTCCCTAGTAGACTCTTTGTACTTCCTAACTTGAGCTTTTCCTCTGATTCTGATCCAGAGCATTGACTTCAATTTGGGGTTTCATGTTTTTAAAAGGATGTTGACAAAAATGGGCACATGATTTAGATATAAAGGATGATACTGTAAGTAAATGAATAGACCAAGAAATAGTCTACCTGCCAGATCTATGAAGAATGGAAGAATTCATGACCAAACAAGAGATAGTACTTCAAAATACAAAATAATTTTGATTATATTAAAAAACTTTTGCCCAAACAAAACCAATGTAACCAAGATTAAAAGGAAAGCAGAAAGCTGGGAAACAATCTTCACACATGTCTCTAATAAAAACCTCATTTCTCAAATATATAAAGTCAAATTTATAAGAATACAAGCCATTTCCCAGTTGATAAATGGTCAAAGGATATAAACAGAGGATTTTGAGGTGAAGAAATCAAAGCTATCTATAGTCATGTGAAGAAGTGCTTTAAATCACTTGATAAGAGTAATGCAAATTAAAACAATTTGAGGTACCACCTCACACTTATCAGATTGACTAATAGGACAAAAAGAGAAAATGATGTTGGAGTGCATGTGGGAAAATTGAGATACTAATGCACTGTTGGTGGAGTTGTGAACTGATCCAACCAGTTCTGGAGAACAATTTGGAACTATGCCCAAAGGACAACCAAATTATACACACCCTTTCATCCAGTAATACCACTAAGCCTGTATGCCAAAGAGATCATAAAAAAGGGAAAAGGACCCATATGTGGAAAAATATAGCATCTCTTTTCATGGTGGCAAAACATTGAAAATTGAGAGGATGCCCATCAGTTAAGCAATGGCTAAACAAATTGTGGTATATGAATATAATGCAATAGTATTGTTCAATAAGAAATGTTCAGCAGGCAGATTTCAGGAAAACCTGGAGAGACTTGTAGGAATGGATGCAAAGTGAAATGAGCACAACCAGGAAAACATTTTACCCAGTAACAACAATATTGTGTGATGATCAACTATGAATGATGACATTCCTTTTCTCAGCAATACAATGATCCAAGACAATTACAAAGGACTCATGGTGGAAAACGTTATTTATATCCAGATGTACTGATGAACTCCGAATGCAGATCAAAGCATACTTTTTTCATATTTTTTTCTTTTGTTCTGTTTCTTCTTTCACAACTATGACCAATATGAAAATACGTTTTATATGATTGTATGTATGATTATGTATGTATCAAATTACTTACCATTTTAGGAAGAGGGGAGGGGAAGAAGGAAGAAAAATTTGGAACTCAACATCTTGTAAAAATGAATGAAAATTGTCTTTACATATAACTGGAGGAAAAATAAGATACTATTTTTTAAAAAGATAATGAAAAGATTGAACCAATACAAAAGAGGGAAGACTTTTGATGATTATTCTGAAAACCATACTGCAAGAGGATTAGTTGAAGGAACTAGAGATATTGAGCCTAGAAAACATAAGCTGAGGGCAAGAATGGAGTAAAGGCACTGCCTGTTGGATATAAACACAAGTTCCTTAGCTTGTCATTTAAAACCTTTCACATTCTGACCTCCATCTACCTTTGTAGATACTTTATTACTTCCCATCATATAGTATATGTTACTGACAAATAGGCTTGCTAGATGTTTCCTAACTTACCATGCTATGTTTCCCCCCTCTCTTTTTTTTGCCCTTCATTCCATCCCATACCTAGAACAACATCCATGCTCATTTCTGCCTCAGCTTCAAGTTTCAACTCTGATGTAATTTGTTCCAAAAATCCCTTCTTCATTCCTCCCAGTTGTTAGTGTTCAATGGATTCCAGAATTACTCTACATTTGCTTATCTGTGTACAAAGTATGTGCCTATAATACAACATAAGCTTCCTGAGTGCAGGACCATTTTTTTTAGTCTTTCTACTGAAAAAATGTGAACCCTTCTACTTTGAGTTCAATCTTCTTTAACTTGTTAACCTGGAAGTTTGGTTAAGAAAGACAAACAGGCTAAATGCATATTGTTTACTCCCTTAAAGCTAGCAGTTACATGATCATGGAGCCAGAAAAACTACTGACTGCCTAATACATGAATAGCCAGGCTTAAATTTGTTTAGGATAATTGAAGGTTGTCTGTTCCTTCAGATTTATAGTCTCCATGAGTAATTAGCTATACCACGAAAAAGGAATTTCTTAATTGGATAGATAGTAAATACAATAAGAGAGTGGATAAAGTGTTGATTAAAATTACAACTCAGAACATCTATGTTTTCTTTATCACTAATATGTCATAACACAGTACATATCCACAAGTTAATAAAAAAAAGTCCCACTATTCAAGGTAGTGTCCCAGGTTCAGGGTCTCATAAGGAATGCTAAGTCAACCCCATCTGGCCTTGTTGATGTAGGAAGAGGTATTCTCTGAGTTTACTTCAGAGAACAAAGAGACTGTTAGGTCCAGACTCTTCTTAATTCAAGCACTAGCCCTTATTAAAGTGCAAAAATCATATTAAATATTATCAAACTCCACCTTTTAAAATTTCTCTTCATCTACCACTCACCTCTTTTACTCTTGTCTTAAAAAAAAAAAACCAAAACATTTCCTTGCCAAGTGCAACCTACTAATTTTGTCCTTGATCCAACTCCTCCTCTCTCTCTTCTGGCAACTTGCTCTCTTAATCTCTCTCCCCCTATTTTCTGGTTCTCTAAATACTATTCACATACATTCAGCTTCAACCATCCCTTCCTTTTGCTCTAGCTGTCATACAATAGCTTAGCTCCTTTTCATAGGCAACCTCCTAGAAACAGTCTATACTTCAATCATATCTCCTTTTCCTCACTTGCCATTCACTTCCTAACCTTTTACCATCTAGTTCTGTTCACGTCAACCAACTGAAATTACTCTTGATGATCTCTGATGTGCCTAATCTAGTGGCCTTATCTTAGTTCTCTTGATAGGCTTGTATCATTTAAAACTAATCATCTCTTTTTTTATACATTCTATTTACTTGATTTCCATATACTATTCCCTTGTAATTCTCCTTCTACTTGTTTGACCAGTCTTTCTTATTTTCCTCTGATAGTTCAGCATCTACCCCCAACCCTGTCCCTGTGTGTGTGCCCTGCCCCATTCTGGGTTAAAAGAATAAATTCCCCAACAATTAGCAGCAAATGCTGAATGGATAGATAAGTGTACCAAAAGAATGTAGTATCACTAAAAAATGAAAACAAAACAAAACACGTAAAATCAGTATTTTAGAAGCATTTGTTGGGGGAAGGGGATGTGAATAATCAGCCAGATCTCAAATGGATAATGAGAGTACATGATGCAATGACCCATTTAGGTTTCTCTGGTTAGGTTCTTTCAGGCATTTAGAGTTTCTGACTTATGTCCGCCACCAGTGCGTTAAACAAGTGCTAGCATTTATGCAATGGTCAAACAATAAGTCTTTAGCAACAGTACAATTGAGTGTGCATTTTTCTCCGCTACAAAGAGGAAAAAAAAACAAAACCCTGCTTCTGAAGTCACTTAACATTAAAGTTTCACTTCGTTAGCCGATCTAATAGGTTTGGGAGCACTAATTCACCAGTTTTCATATGATCAATCTTATAAACATTTTTTTTCAGAATTCATGATTTTAGGCAGCTCAACTAACCTAGAGTCAATATTTTGCTTCTAAAAGGCCACCAGAGGTTGTCAATCGTTATGCCAGTCAATTGGTAGCCTCTCTTTAATTCAGTCAAGCTTAACTGAAGAACTTCACACCTCATAAAATGATAACAAAAAATAGATTTTCTTTGAATTGTATTTAAGGTCGTTTCAGCTCTTTGTCTCAGTTACTTGACCCTCTACCTTCTCTAATATCATCAGTTTGGCATGAGGGGAGGGTAGGCAAGCAATTGATTTGGGATGATCTGAGCAACTCTCTCCTCCATAATCCACTTTTCCCCTACCTCCCCTACATCACTTGTACCAGATCCAACACATGTTATACCCTTTTATAGTCTCATCTGTAAGCACAGCCCAGGGCAAGCAGCCTACATAGCCACTTCAGACATTCCATCATCGTATCAGATACTTTGATCACTAGCCGGAGTCTTGGGAGATAATCTTCCCATTACACAAATCCCTGAAGGAAAATAAAAAGTTTAGAAAGTAATGTCTTAACCCATTATATCTAACACATTATCCATTATCCCCACTCCTATACCACAGCTACCAATCTCTTCTGTGTTCCTGTTTTGCCTTTCCAGATCCAATAATTTATCTTCTTTTTATTAATCTCCATACACTCAGAAACCTTGGAGGCTTCCGCTCGTGCGTTCCCTCTGAGATTATCTCCACTATATCCTGCACGTATTTTGTTTTGTATGTAGTTATTTGCAGATCTCTCCCATTAGATAAGCACTTTGATGATAGGTACAGTTTTTCCCTTTCTGTCCTCAGTATCTAAAGAAAATGTGTGACATATAGTCAGTGCTTAATATGCTTGTTGATGATTTGAATTTTTTTCCCCTTGCGAAGAAGGCAGGAAAAACAATAATTTTAATCCAGAGTGAAGGGGAAAGGAACAGATGTGAGACAGACAGCCTCAAAGAAGATTTTGCAAATATATGTACGATTGTAGAATAATTCTACAAATGTGTTTCCAAAATCCTTTCCCAATTCTTTCAAATAAACAAGAACGTTATCCCAAGTCAAACATATGTGTGTGTATGCATATTGATACAGATACATAAATAGCCTTAGGTTACATACGAACCTGAAAGAAAAAAAAGTAATCACCTCAATAACTACTGAAAGAAAAACTGTTCAGGTTTAACCTTCCGTGGACGAGGTGGCCGAGTGGTTAAGGCGATGGACTGCTAATCCATTGTGCTCTGCACGCGTGGGTTCGAATCCCATCCTCGTCGGAGTTTTGTAAACGTTGCTGCAAGTTTTTGCTGGAGAGATTAAATACTAGTCGTAGAGGGCTGTTGAGTTTGTGTGGTTGTTCGGTCGTTTCAGACGTGTCCGACTCTTCACGACCCTTTTGGGGGTTTTCCTGGCAAAGTTACTGGAGCCCTTTGCCATTTCCTTCTCCAGCCCATTTGACAGAGAGGGAAACTGAGGCAAACTGGGTTAAGTGACTTGCTTACGTGAAGTTTTCCTGACTTCAGGCCCCACACTATTCACTGACCACTTAGATCACCTTGGGATTGTTACAAGACAGCAGAACTTCATACACTAGTAACTTCATCTCATCCATTTATCAATGGAAGTTATGCTCTTTACTTCGAAAATTATGGACTCCTGTTTCCTAATTTAATGCAATATGTCAGCCCCCACAGTAAGAACTCCCAATGATTCCTCATTTTCTAAACTACAAAATCTCAAACCCTCAGACTTCAACAGTATTGCCTAATTCTCGAAAACAGCCATTTACAAAGTACTCACTATAGACTGAGCACAATAAAGAGTTAGGGAGGCAGATACAAAAATTAAATATTAAGACATTGTTGCTGCCCTAATGGAAGGCAGTCTATTCTTCCCAACTTGACAGCCAGAATTTCCTAAAACACTTTGCTCTTGCTATTTTGTTTGCTTGGAATAGACTTCCCTCTCCTTTCTAACTCTCCCTCATTCCATGCATTTCCCTAAACCCCAATCTCCAATTCCACCTCCCTCTACTTCTCTCACCTCCTTTCACATTTCTCAGGACTCACAAAATTATTGTACGGAGAGGTTACAAATATGTTGGTAGGGAGAGTTAACTGCAATCAGAAATCCTAAACTTAATGTGTCTAAAATTGAACTCATCCTCACCACCACCACCACCACCACCACCACCCCCACCTTCTCTTATTTTTTCTATTACTGTGCAGACCACAATCCTTCCAGGCTCATAACTGAGGTGTCCTTGACTCCGCACTCACTTTCATCCACACTCATCCAATCTGTTGGCAGGTTAATTTTACTTATGTATTCAAAGATTATAGCTTCTCTTTGGTGCTACTGTCACCCTGTTAAAGGCCTTCATCACCTCATGCCTAGTCAATTTCAGTTGCTTTCTGGTTGGTCTCCCTAACTCAAGTCTCTCCCAACTCCAGTCCATCCTCCAACCAGTTGTTGAAATGATCTTTGTAGAATTCAACTATGTCAACCTCCTTTTCAATAAACTCTAGAAACTTCCTATTATGTTCAAGATTTTGTGATTATTAACAGAATCCTCTATAGATATATAAAGTCCTCTGACTTTCTAAGCCCTTCATGAACTGGCTTACTTCTACCTTTCCCGTCATCCAGGACTTGAAAAGAAAAACACCACTTCACCTGGAGATGCCGGGGATCGAACCCGGGGCCTCATACATGCGAAGCATGCGCTCTACCACTGAGCTACATCCCCTCTCGTTAGTAAACTTCCGTTCAGATCAAATAGAGGGAAAGAATGGGGCCTGGCCGAGTTGGGGAAGGAGAAGCAGGAAGTTGTTTAATCTTTATGTCCATTACCCCCAAAAAATAAATTCCTGCTTGAGGTTGTTCCCATTTTCACAAATTCAAAGTCTCAGTGTTGAAAAGGATTTCAATGTCTATCTTAGTCCAACATATACCTGAACAAGAATTCTCTCTACATCTCCAACAGTGGGGCATCCAGTCCTTGTTTCAAGACCTTCAGTTAAGGGGAAATCCCCAATAACTGTTCATTAAACCCATGTTTTTTCTGTTTATTTCTTATTGTGAAGAATTCTCATGCCAGCCATGGATCCACTGACTTGTACCAGCACTGGAGCTAGAATGTTGTAAATCTCTGTCCAAAGTAAAAGGCCCAAAAAAATCCATTAACTTGCGCTCTTCGTTGTCCTGAATATGATTAAATTTGAAAACATGATGTAGATCTTTTTGAATAAGGAAACCAGAATAATATACTATGCTGTCTTATAGTATAATATATATACATAATTGCCAAATAGATGAATATAGACAAGTATTTAAATAGAAGCAAACTTTGTTTCTTGAGAATTCTGGACTAGAATCTTAGTCCTAAAGGCCACTGTGGACTGAAAAACATATTCCATATAACATGTATCTTGCTTCATATTTACAGCAATCTTAGCTCAAAGACATATAAACTGAGCACCCTAATCACCTTAGTTATCTCTCCAGTTCATCTCCAATAAACACTACTGAGAAGCAAAAGAGTTAATCACATTTCATTTCTAGGAAGAACAATCTTAGTAAAGACACATTTACATAGTACTTTAAAGTTCACAAAACACATTCTTTTTTTTCTTAAAAAAAATCTTTTAGATAGGTAGAACAGAAAGTATTCTCTCCATTTCACAACTAAGGAAATTCAGGATCAGAATGTTTAATACACAGTAAGTATCAAAAACTAACTAATGTTAAATGTAAAAAAAAAAAGAACAATTACCAAATAGACAAATTTTTTTTAATTACAAAATTAACTGTGTTTTTAGAAGGAATCTTGTTTAGATATGCATTGTAATAGATAGTGCCTGAAGTAACTTTAAACTCTAAAATTCTTTAAGTCTATGAAATAGAAATGAAAGGATACTGAAAAGAGCACAGTGCTTTCTAAGGCCATACCAATATGACAGGCAACCTATCTTATTTTCCTCATCAAAGCAGGAATCTGTACTTTTAACTACAACACATTGAGAAGTCAGTATGAAAATCAACAAAACTACAGTAAATCCAAGCGACCCAGAATTGTTTTTGACCACATCCTTTCCGTAATTAATGTGCACTAATTTAAGTCACCTAGAAAACAGGTTTCCCTTCCCCCACCCCCAAAATAACTACGTCAAAAACAAATTAAGTTCCTCTTGGACCAAGAGATGAATTATTAACTTTGCCCTCAACAGAGATGAAGACATGAATACATCTAAGCTCCTATTAATCCATCAATAGACAAAAAGATACCACTAAAATGAGATCATAGATTCATGGCTAGCAGGGACCTTTGAGATAATTGGCTCCAATACCCTTATTTTACCAAAGAGAAGAATGCTTAAGGGCCCAAAGATAGTAAATAGCTGAACAAGATTGAGAGAAACCTGGGTCCTCTGACCACAAATTCTGTGTTCTCCACCATATCAGACTGTCTCTTGACAGTCTTTGAAAATAAATAAACACATAGCTGAAAATCAGCATCTGTTATAGGTTGGACATAGCCAAATTTGGTCAAAAACAGTGGTCTTTGTTTGGATCAACAAATACAGTGTTTATTGAGCACCTGCTATGAAGAAGGAACCATGCTAGGCATTATGGCAGAATACATAGAATAGGCCATCATTCTTGCACTTAAGAGAGTAATAATCTACCTGGAACATAAAACAAATACTCTAATAGCTAGAGTTTGGGAAGAATGTAATAAATGGCACAAGATACAAAGCACCACATGGCTTCAAAGGAAGTCAATCAATTGTTAACAATCATTTATTAAGCATTTACTATGTACAAAAGCACTGTTTTAAGATCTGGGAATACAACGAGGAGCAAAAGGCCGTCTGTGTTCTCACCGAGATTACATTCTAGGAGAGGGAGATAACATAGAAAAGGAAAATTGAAAGGAGTAAAGGATACCCTCCCCAGGAGTATGATGTGCCGAAAAATGATTAAATGGTTGGCCTGAGTGTCCTTCTTCAACGGATGCTCTGATAGTAGTCATATAATCAGAGAATGGGAGCTAGAGGCATAGGTAAAGGAAGGGAACAAGCATTTATTAAACACCTACTGTGTGCTAGGCACTTTTAAAATGTCTTTTTAATTAATTCATATATTAACAATGTACTTTTGGAGGTATAAATTCCAGGACTGAAGTGATCTTCCAGAATGAAAGATTTCTGTGACATGAAGTCCAGAGTTCAGCCTGGTGAAAAATTAATGATACAAGGGAAGAAAAAATAAAAATGCCTTCTCATAAAAAATGCAATCAGAGTAGTTCTCATCTCTCTGTGCACAAAAGGAGAATTAAAAAACAAATAAGAATTCTGCTTAGTGTGGATGAGATGATGATAATGGATGAGAGAGAAAGGCATTTTTAGATCAATCAATCAATTCACATTTAAGTGACTGCTGTGTGCCAGGCACTCTGTTAAGCTGTAGGGGTACAAGAAGAGTCAAAAGACAGTTCCTGCCCTCAAGGAGCTGGCAAGCTAATGGAAGAGACAACACGTAAGCAAATGTATACAAAGCAAACTGTATACAGCATAAATAGAAAATAATTAAAAGATGAAAGGTACTGATATTGAGGAGCTAGGGCCAAGTGGATAGGATGCCAGGCTTAGAGTCAGAAGACTTGTCTTCCTGAATTGAAATCTGGCCTCAGACCCTTACTAGCTGTGTGACCCTGTGCAAGTCGTTAAATCTGTTTGATTCAGTTACCTCATCTGTAAAGTGAGATGGAGAGGGAAATGGCAAACAACTCCAGTATCATTGCCAAGAAAACCCCAAAAGAAGTCACAAAGAGTCAGACATGAGTGGAAACAACTTAAAAATAACAGGCCATGGGATTTTAGTTAGGACTTAGGGGAAGCCAATGTGGTCAGTGGTCAGAATAGGGGAAGGCCTGAGTTTCAGGCATCTCTCAGTTCCGGCTGAAAGATGGAGGGTCTTGTGGAGTAGCTAGGAGGTTAGTAGGACAATACTATAGTATCTAATAGCTAGTGAAGGAATATGTGTTTGGGGAATAAGGTTTAGACTGGAAAAATAGGAGGGAACAATGTTATAAAGGACTTTGAATGCCAAATAGAGCACTTTGTATTTGCTTCTGGAGGTAATGGGAAGCCACTGGAGTTTATTGAATAGATGTATGACCTGATTGGACCTCTGTTTTAGGAAAATCACTTTAGTGACTAAATGGAAAATGGATTGAAGCAGGGTGAGATGAGGCAGGCAGACCTACCAACCTTGTAATCAATACCTAAAGTGATGAGGGTTTGTACTAATGATGGCAATCTCAGAGGAGAGAGGGATTGTGCTGGCAAGATGTTGAAAGGTGAAATTGACAGAGCTTGGCACAGCTTGGATGTGGAGGAATCCAGGATGACCACTAGATTGAGAGACTATGTGATTGGAAGGATAATGTTGCCTTGAGAGAGATAAAACTCTATAATAGTAATGGTAAATTTTGATAAATGTGGTCTTTCCCCAATTCAAAAACAAATTGGAATTTTTAAAAAAATTAATACTATATTCAGTGCCTCAGATTCTTTGCCCCCTGTCCTCTCCTAATAACTTTAACAGATATAGATGGAAAGGGAATATCAGAACTAGAAAGGACATTAATGATCATCACTTACAATATCTTCATTGTACATCTATGGACATCCTATCTGGTAAATGCTTGAAAGAAGAAACTTCCTAACTTATTTCAATGACATTTATTTTGTCCTTACTGTCAGTAATCAGAATCATAGATAGCACTTTTTACACAGAGGAAAAGATGGTGGTAGGGAAAGGAGAGAAGTTCACCTGGTGATACAGCTATGAAGCATTATAAATCTCTCTCCCTCTCCTGTTCTCCCTTTCCTTCCCCTCTCCCTTTAATAAGAAATGTATAGTTTATTTGGTTAAATTAAGGAAAGAACCAACAGACTTTTGTCCCAGGAAAGTAGCACCTCAAAAGAATTTGACCCTGGACTTGTGATTTCATTGATATATTAAACTCCCAGAAGATTAAATATAAACTCTTAAGAGTTTCCTAAGGTACTAAAGATGTTAAGTTACTTCTCCCGTATCCTACAGCCAGTTTAAATACCACCCCCCAATAAAACAAATTCTGTCCTCTATTTTTTACCTTTGAAAGACTGAGTGAAGGGTTCTGCCAAACTAATTTATCCAAATCCTAAGAAGGAGAAAAGAAGAAAGTAGTCTCCTCTTTATCTTGGGAAATTAAATCAGTCACTCAAATTAAGTCAACAAGCATTTATGAATCGCCGACTATGTGCTTGGAAATATGCCAAGATCTGACAAAAGTATTGGTATTCCTCACTTTACTTTCAATCTTTTCAAAATGGAAATCCCACTTCTTTTCTTACAGCAAATCTCTCTGGGGCTCAGTCAAGGTCCAAAAGACTAAACGTCAGATTCTAAAAGAGTTTTGTTTTCAAAACATAGTATGTTGCATAGCTTTCCAGTGATCTGGGCTTATGTATTTCCTTGGAAAACAATGTTTTTATAATAAATTTGTACATAGTTAAGTGCCTTCCATCCCCCGTTAAACTGTGAGCCCCTTGAGAACAGGGATTGGCTTTTGCCTTTCCCCAGAGTTCAACAGTGCCTGACACATCTTACATGCTCAATAAATGGTTGTTAACAGTATTTGATATTTTCAAGTGTGTGCACACTCCTTTACTCTTCTGGGAGTCGAGGGTCTTGCCAACATTTCTTTTTGACGGTGACTGATTCCCCTCCGCACCCCCACCCCACCCTCCACCCCCATCATCCACTTCGAAGAAAAAGATGCAGCAGATCAGCATTAAAGGTTTCTTCCATTGGTGTGCAAATTTCTTATTTTACCTTTCAAGATACAAGGATGTAGATACGAAGTTGATTTCTAGGACCGAAAATTCTCTTGCCCTCTCTGAGGCTCGAACTCAGGACCTTCAGATTATGAGACTGACGCGCTGCCCACTGCGCTAAGAAGGCACGTAAATAGTAACTATTGCTTCAAATTAAAGAAGGAAGAAACTATTTGTACTTTTAAATAATTTTGTATAAGTTACATATCTGTAAAGAATATACTGAGGAGATGTAATTTTCCATTTGGAAGAATATTTACTGAAACTTAAATCATAAAACTTTTTTCATCAGACTAAAAAACTAAAACATAATTGTAACTCAATTTTTTAAATTAACAATCAAACTTGGTTTAAATACAAAAATAATGAGACATTAAGCAGCAATTTTTTAAGTTATTAGTATATTCCCCAAGCCCTAGCTAAAATAGCAAGGCACCCTAATTAAAAGACAAGAGGCCGTATGTATCAGACAAGTCAAACCTCCACCACTGCTCCCTTGACCACCATATACCCATATACCCGTATACCCTAGAGGAGACTACTCAGTCGTTCAACTCATTCAAGAGGCTTGAAAACAGCAATGCTTCTCGAGCAGTGAACTCGGAACCATTATACTAGGAAAAATGGAGATGCAGTCCAGCAACCTCTCCTGTAGGAGTTAAAGATGCAGCTGCCAAAGACACAGAAAATGAAATTTTTGCCACCGAAATCTTTGGAATTATCAAATAGCTCCACATCAGAAATATAATTTTATTAGTGGAAATGGCGTGTCATCTAGGGTTATGAACTGTTACATACATACTATACTATTCATACAGCCATAACTTCTGTATGAATGATATCATTTAATGTGTATATTATAAGGGAATGTACTCCAGAGAAATTATTGGGAAGTGGTGGCAAAGTAAAAACAAATGCATTAATCACTCATTAAAAATATTAATCATGTCATCACTTTACTTTGTATATTTTGGTTGATTTTTGTGTGAGACGTTAAGTAATTTTTCAACTCTTGGATATTTCTTTAAGTTGTTATTTAAGACACTTGTAAGGAGACTAGTTCTCTTTGGGCTTCACATTCTTCCACCTTGACTAGAAATACC
>CM053773.1:207270063-207291775 GCA_028658325.1 Potorous gilbertii | reverse complement strand
TCTCACTCCTGCGATCTCTTTCAGGACCCGGGGAGGAGTATTTCAGCATGGGCTCTGGGTGTGTTTGACAGTTCATGACATTTGTAAGAACATCGAAGTCGAGTATTTGGGCTACACAACCTTCCAAAACCCTTGCTAGAGTCTGTCCTCCTGCGCCTCTGATCCTCTATCGCTCCTTCCCTCCTGAGCAAAAATAAACGAATGAATAAAAATTCCACCCACATTCCGTGCCTTCACCTCTCTTCTTGTTCTCTTCTAATTCAGTTATTTGGCTTCTAACCACAACTCTCACTTGAAGCTACACTCTCCAAAATCACTGATGATCCCTCTAATTACCCAATATATATAATGAATTTCTTCTCTCTCTTGGCCTTCCTGAACTGAGTGTGAACCCACTCTGTCCCCGTGAGCTTTTTCATGACAGGGCACTCTCTTAGTTCGTCTCTTACCTATCTGAGCACTCCCTTTCAGTAGCCTCACTGATTTGTTTATCCACATGCTTCCCAGGACTTAAGTATAAATGTACCCCCTGGTTTCTTTTCTGAACCCTATTCTTCTCTCTCATCACTCTGTAACTGAAAAGCTCATCAGTTTGCATGGATCCAATTACCATCCATATTCTTACGACTTATAAATCAATGTATCCCTGGTGCTTTTTAGAGGTACTTGGCTCCCACAACCTGAACCAACTACTAACAGAAATTGCTAACTGGATGGTCCTTAGACAGTCTCAAACTCAGTGTATCCAACACACCAACTCAGTATCTTTCCCACCCAAACCAATCCTCTTTCAAACTTCCTTTCATCACTAAGGGCACCATGATCCTTCCATTCACCAAAGTTTACAAGTGTTATCTTCCAGTCTTCACTCAAACTCAAGCCACGCAGCCAATCCAGTTGTAAAACCTTACTCTTTCTATCTCCACAGCATCTCTCAGATTAACTTCTTTATCTCCAAGCATATAGCCATCACCCATCAAGGATTTATCTCCTTTTGACTGGTCTGCTTCATTAGCTTTCAAAGGGGTCTTTTTCCTTCAAGTCTCTCCCCACTTCAAACCATCTTCTACAGTTCCCAAAGTGATTTCTCTAAATCCTATAAATGAATGAATGAATAGAAGGACGAGTTTATCAAGCCCTCCTTATTCATTGTTTATGGCATCTTAGTTCTTTCCTCTGGTGTCTTCCCACCCCTCCGTCGCAGTTTCTTCGCTTGGACAGTGTGAACAGAAGGCTCATGGCAAATGCTAATAGGAATGAGGGATCCACAGCCAGCGGAGGGGACAATTCCTTTATCTTTCGAAACAACGAAAAGGAGGAGGAAGAGAAAGAAAAATCTTATTTTTACCTCCCCCTCTCCCTCCCCGCCTCACCGCCTTTGCTACATTACATTTATTTTCCAACATATCCCTCCTCTGTCCCTTACACATCAAATGTGCTATTAAGCGTGTACAGTGTTCCAAATCCATAATTGGGCTGAGGGAGTAAATTTTGTCCTTTGTTGGAGTCTTGGTTAGTTGGACTTGGTTAATTCCCAGTAGGTCTGCGGTTGATGAAGTTAGGTAGAAAAAGGGACTTCCCTGACCGGGAATCGAACCCGGGCCGCGGCGGTGAAAGCGCCGAATCCTAGCCACTAGACCACCAGGGAACCGCGCAGGCTGTTCTCACATGTATTGTATGCATGGGTTTTTTTTTTCCGCCTTTTCTTCTATTTTCTTGAAGAAGTAAATTATTTATTTTATTTTAAGTCTTTTCAAGTATCTCCTTCCTCCTATCTATTCCTCTATCCAATCAACCAACACACATTGATTAAGCATGAGCGCTGTACGTTAGCCTCTCGGCATTTGAACCAGGCAATTAAAAATTAAAAAGCAAACAAACAAACCAACCCTCTGCATTTTACCCCGCATCCCGCAGGTCCTTCGAGAACCGCAGACACAGTAAACCACAGTAAACCACACTAGGACGATCTGGCCAAGGGTCACATTCCTACAGCCACTCCAGATTACACAAAGCCTTCTTTAACAAAGCAAGATCTCTTAGCTCACACAACCCCTTTCCCATCCCCACGAGGACTTGGAGGGGTTCTTGGAATAAGCCTAAGCATAACAAAGTCCCAGGAGAGCACTTGGGGCTGGACGCAGAGGGACAAAAACACAGTGCAAGTACTCAGTCTGGAAACAGACCCTGCTTGCAGCTTGGGAGCGACTTTTGTCTCCTTTACACACGTAAAATACTGGGATCTCCAGGACCATGGTGAACACTCACTCAGCCCTGAAGTCTTGTGCTAGGACACCCTGGGGAAATTTGAGATCCGCAACTCTCGGAAGAGCCTGGGGAGAAACGCTGGAGGAAACTAGCCCCTCCAAGGTGGAGGCGTGGTAGTCTCCTCCTGCCTGGCAGTTTGGTGGGACCGGTTTAAACAGGGCGCGGGCTTCGAAGGAACGCAGGAAAAGCTTCTAGGATGACTGACCAGGGTTGAGAATCTTCATCAGCCCCAACGCCTCGTAAACTGGACTGTGGCAGGTGGCACCAGACAGGGTCCAGGAAAGTGTTTAAAGGCCAGAATGAGCTGGCACCAGGATAAGAACTGAGGCAATCCAACCATTCAAGTCAACAAGTGTTTTATTAAGCACCGATTAAGTGCTAGGTGTAAGGAGGAACTGAGAGCTCTAGGAGCATACTTTCTACTAGGAAGGGTGTCGTGGGGAGAGTGGAGGTCAATCCAATATGATTTGAGGAGGAAAGAAGCGCTAGCCACGCGTAGGATCCCTACCTAAAGGCTTTCCAAAGGAGATGGCATCGAAACGGACCCTTAAAGCAAGAATAAAAAGTTGATGAAAAGGAGATTGTCTTTGTCTGCAGAGCCTAAGGGAAATTTACAATTAAATGAAATCATATGGAATGATGCAAGGACACTACATCAATTTTCAACATCCCTCCAGGCTTCAAGTTTTATAGTTTCATCTCTGAGGCGAGAGAGATTTGAGGCTAGTTTCTTTCAGTCGACAGAGTTCGATGCATATAAATACTTCAACCTTTTCTCCTCCCGCCTCCGCCTAGCCGGGGAAGAGGAATAGAATTCGAGGGAATGGTAGGTAAGATTATAAAAGAATCATCTAGGATCTCTAGATTCTAGAGAATCATCTAGATCTCTAGAGTCATATAGGGAATCATCATCTAAAATTGGCTATGGCCAGAACAGGACAGGTCAAATCCCTTAGGTGCCGAAGGAGGGTACTTAGTAACCTAGGGGCTGGAGCTGCGGGCTCTGCTGCTTTGGGAAAATGTGTTGTATGAACCACTGAATATTCCTATCTTGAAAACGTGAGCAGCAGAGTCATTTGTCCCCATCCCTAAATCCCGTAACTGAATGAAAAATAGAGTTCTTTTCAAGCCGGGAAAAAAAAAACAGAGGCAAGCATTTATGATTTCTGGGTTTACTTTTATTCAGGAGAACATCAAGAATACATCCTCCACTGTGTAAGGTTTCTGATTACTCCTCAATCCCTTGTGTGCTCTCCCAATTTCTTCTTGAAGGCAAATCTCTGCCTCGTGTAATTCAAGATTCTCTCCCAAGAAGAGGAAGGGCAGCCAGGAAATATCCCACTCTTTTGTATCATCATACTTTGGGGTGGGGCACTTCTGGAATATGATATTTTGACCCTCACATCATGGTCTGATGGGTCCAATCTTACACACTCACTAGGTCTAATTTCAGGGACGACTCAAAAGATCACCACTTTTTTTTTTTACTTTTTAAATACTTGCAGCCACTGTTTACTCTGGGAAATCTCTGAATATAGTTTACATATTGTTCTCGTCCAGCTTTCCATAAACGTGCACAACAGGTGAAATGGACAGAGCTAATAAGTCACAGGCAAATGTCAATTAGGAATTTCGAGAGCGTCATTTATTAGCCAGGCTGGCAGCTGCTTCATGGAAAGACCCAGAGGAGACAGCCCCGGACTGAAGTGGGTGAGTGGATTTTAAGCATTTCGGCGCTACTTGGTACAGCCTTGCGGTTTCCACAACAGAGTTCTGACAGAGCAAGAGCGGGGCTTGCTGCTAGGCAAAAACCCCCAAAACAGAGGGTGGTTGTCAGGGTGCTACTAGGCAAAGGACCCCAACAGAGGAGAGGTGCCAGGAGAGGTAGCCAATCACAGACTGGTTGTCATAATTGCCAGGAAGGGGAGGTGCTCAGCAGAAGGTGGTTACCTGGCAATGTTGGTCTAACATTAGGGGGGCACAGGTGGTTACCATGCAAATGGACTAAACAAAAGATGACTGTTAACAATTCATCAGATATTAAGCCAAAGGGTAATATAACATTTTGACCGGGGCCCAACAACAGAAAAACTGTTACTAGGCAAGTTATCCAACCCTGCCCAGTAACCTAACAGATATCTCTCAACCTAGAGGCCCAGGGAGGAATAATGTCCATTTCACTGGTACCCCAGTCTCACTCAAGCACCAAAGTAATAAACACACATTGCTTATAAGACAGCCTCCATTTCCCCCCTCAGTTACCTTGGTGCAAAGGTACCAAGGACCATGTAAACAGTGAAGAAAACACATAAACAACTCATAATCATTTCACAAAATTCTCCATTAGTAATTTCTGCTTTTACACTAAGGTCCTAAAGTCCTCTAGGTCTGGAGTTGTGAAGTTCCCTTACAAGGTGGACTTGGGGTTACTAGGCAGCTCTGGCTTTAATTGAATAGTGGAGGGATTTAGTTCATTTTGAGGAAAATCTAGATTCAGAAATCATTTCAGCAGATGTTTTAGTATGGCTTGAGGGTGGAATGTGGGAGAGAATTGAAACCAGAGACCAATTAGGAGGCTATTGAAATAGTTCAGGGGAAAAGTTAACAGAGATACTAAGTGATGAGAGGGAAGGGACAGATGTGAGAGATGCTGTGGAAGTAGAAACGACAATCAGCAATTTATTAGACATGAGATTAGTGAATGAAGAAAAGGGATTGATTCTGATTACAAACTATGTAGCTGGAAGGGTGCTGGTGCCTTTAGTAGAAATAGGAATATTTGGGAGAAAGAAAGTTGGATTGGGAGGAGTAGAAGGGGTAGGAATGTTAGGTTGTGTTAGTTTATTATACTTCAGGGACATTCAACTGGAAATCAAGCAAGTGATGATGTAGGACTGGAGGATGGAAAAGACCACAGCTGGAGATATATGTGAGAGAGAGATACTTAAATAGAGACCTAAACATAGATATGGATATATGTGTAATACATATTACATTTAAACCAATGTTAACTGGTGAATTCCTCAAGAAAAGAGTAGAGAGAAGAGAGAACAGGACCCCATATAGTCTCTTGGTGTATTACCACAGTTAGGGGGCAAAATAGGAAGGATGACCCATTTACCAGGAATAGTTAATGGTCACTCTTTTGGGATATAGATTCTCATCCCCTCCCCATTGAAGTATAGGAAAAACAAGCAGGGTAGGCTGGAGGATGTTCTAGTGTCTGGATTCTGAGGGTCCCCAACAAACCCAAAATATGAAAGACTTTTAATAAATATTATGGCCCAAAAGAAAAAACCTAATCAACTCAGTGGAACTGAATGGAGGACAGTTTGCATATTCTCTATATGAAAGTTGAAAATAAGAATGACTGAGGATTTCTCCAAGGAAAAATCTTTCTTCCCGTTCTTAAGGAAACTGAGAAAGGCAGCTTCATTTGTAGCCTTCACTTTCCCTCCTCATGAAATCTCCTAAACCCTCTGAAGTATAGCTTTTGAACAAATTATTCAACTGAAGTGGCAATTTCCAAAGTCACCAATGATTCCTTAATTTTCCAGTGTAAACACCATTTTTCAAACTGCCCAATCAATAGACTCTTGCAGCTCCCTATTACTTCTAGGATCAAAAATAAGCTTCTCTATTTGGGCATTTGAATCATTTCACAACCTGTCTCCCTTTTACCTTTGCAGTCTGCTTAGGCATTGTGAGTTTCCTTCAAGACTCATTTTAAATGCTACATTTTGCATGAGGCTCTTCCTTTTTTCCCAGTTACCAGGGTCTTTTTCTCCAAGGTCACCTTGATTTTGATATGTATGTCTTATATTTCTATTAAAAATGCTAATAATGTAAATTAAACTTAAAAGTGTGTTGGTCACACTTTGTGAGGGGAGGTAATTAATTATTAAGCATTTAGTAATACATCCCTGTAGTAAATATGTTGTTCCCCTTCCACAATGTAAATTCCTTCAGGACAAGCATTTTCACTCAACTTGTTTTCTCAGAACATAGCTATAGCACCTGGCACATAGCAAGCACTTAAATGAATGATTCTTTACCTAGAGCACCTGAACTTTATTTTTTGAAGCTAATAACTATATATCCATTTATATGTTTTCCTATATAATGTAATCATTTTATATAATGTATTTTAAAACACTAATTTTAATACAAGTCCTTAGACTTCACCTCACATCCAAAGGGGTCTGTGACATTAAAAAAAGGTTAAGAATCCCTGAAGCATTCAGTTACTCTAACATTGGTATTCTAGAAAGGGTAACCCATACCTTTTCCTTTGCATGGGATATGGGATTCCTGTACTGGGCAAGAAGACTGGTCATTTGTCTCAGCCTTTGCCCTTTGCCTTTAGGGCTGGTCTAGTCTAGTGAATACACACTCTAGTAGGATACTTTGTTTTGACTAGCTTCCCCTCCCTGACTCCTCAGGTTTCACTGATAACATTTTGTGCTTCAGCAGCAATTGCAGTAAATGCACAGTCCCCAAGAGTCTCTAAGTTGAAATAGTTGACAGGTTTGTATGCGATAAAAAGACACTTAAATAAATGAAGAAGCTTCTCAATAAGAACAGAAAGAAGATTTATTACAATTCTCAAGAAAGAGACGTCCTTCCACCAGGCTGGGGAACCTGATGGAAAGAGGCAACTTACAGAAATTGAAGCATAATTTTTATACCCTAATGCAGAGAATCCCACCTCCCCACTATCCCACCTCTCCATTGACTAGGAGGCAGGCTCACAATCTAAACGGAAAACTAGACAAACCCTGGGAAATCTTCACCTATCTCAACACAATTACCTCATCTAATATCTAACAACTGCTGATGTGGCTTTAGAAAAGGGGGGCGGGGGAGAAGCAGGAGCAACAGGAGCTGGTAGCATTGATGTGGCAACAGCACAACAAAGGGGAGATCTGAGGAACTTCCAAGTTTCATCTACAGCCCACAGCACTTTCACAAAGAAAGCTGGCAGCTGGTAAGGGGGGGTGGGGGTGGGGCGGGCAACTGACCGTCAACAAGCCCTGGATACTTGAAACTCAGGTATCCAGCAAGAGAGACCTTATGGAAGAGAAATTTTATTTAGAAAATCCAATATTTCCCATATTTTTATTATGAAAAGTCATCATAATCTCCTCATCTCACTCAGGTTTGTGGATAAACTGAAAGGTCAACCTTCCTTTTTTACTTGACTTATGGTATCAAATAGGATGGGACTCCAGTCTGACCCATTTCCTTTATCTCTTAAACTTCCATTCAACCATAGTAAATAGAATCTCTATTTTATGTAGTGAATTAAGTTTGCAAAGGATCTGCCTTTTGTTTGATTATGTGTACGTGTGTTTAAATAAATAAGAGGAAGTTAGCACATCTACTTTTGTAATTATTAATGTCATTTATTTTCTTTCCCCTAATATCTTTTTATCTTTGGTTCAAGGCAGAAACCAGTAGGAATGAGGGAGATGTGTTTTGGATATCACAGGGAAGAAATTCTGAAAGGAGAGAAAGAAGGGAGAGAGGAACGGAGGAAGAAAAAGAAAAGAAAAATAAAGAAACTATTACATTTTTGTTACATCACATTCATTTTTTAACACACACCTCCTTCCTTTGCTCTTCCTTTTTTCCCTGGAGGGGACAAAAGCAGTTGAGAAAAACTACCTGATATGTCAACCATGTTTTACAATAGGTGCAATACTCTAACCCCATAGCCGAGGATGGTATTAAATTTCATTTTAGCCCAGGTATTGGTCAGGATTGAATTGATAGTTACTAAATTCCTAATACATTAGATAAGAAGTAAAAGAAGCAGGACCATTAAAAAAAGGGACTTCATAACCAACAATGGAGCCCTGGCCTCCAAATTCTAACCCTAGACCACCAGGGAGACTTGTGTCAGTGTTGCTATTTCATGGTCATATCTTATTATATAAAGTTTATTGCCTGTCTTTTTTTTAATGTTTTCTGTTGGAATGAACTATTATCTGGTCTTAAATTCTTTAGGGTATCTCCATCTATACACTCATTCATTTGCCTATCTATATATTTATCTAATCAACTGACAAGCATTGATTAAGTGCCTACTTTATAGTTGTGCCCTCCTGATTCAAAAAGGAAAATCCCCTCCTTCAAAGAATTTACATCCCAGTCTGGGAAACAAGAGATGCACAGAGGACCACGGGTACAATATGCACAATGAAATTCCCATGGAGAAGGAAGGGGCAGACACCTGAAACCACAAGTATCCCAGAACCTCGCCTTTAACAACCAAATCTTTCCCCTACCCTCCCTCACCCCCAGTAGAATCTGGCACTTCAGAGGCTCTGGGAAAGGATTTGAGCATCCCAAAAGCCTAGGGAAGTACTTTGGAGGGACCGCAGACTGACAGAAATACAGCAATGTGTAGTACTCAATATGGAAAATGAGCTTGGAGACTGATTGAGAGCAATATCTGTGCTGTTATACACACTATATGTACTGTAGGTCTCCAAGAGCCGGGGAAATAGTCACTCACTTGGCCCCTTGGCTCTAGGAAATCTTTGGGCAGTTAGCCTAGACTGTCTGGAGAGTGCACTTCCATGTGATGATCACTGCAGTTCTTGAGTTTGTCCATCTTCATTGAACGTGGCATAGTAGCAAGAGTGCAGAAACCTTGCTATAAATCCTGCCTTTCCCATTTACTGCTTCTCTAACCATAGACAAAATACTTCCTTTCCTTGCGCTTCAGTTTCTCCATCTGTGAAATGAGAAAATAACAACTGTGGCTTAACTTCAGAGGTTTATCTTGAGGACCAAATGAAGTAAGTTAAAGTTCTTTGCAAACTTTTAGCCTTATGTGAATGCCATTTTTTAAAATTACTATTAGTCCCACGAGGGATCGATATTTCACAAGACACTCATGTAATTCATGTAACTCTCTAACCAGTTTCCTCATCTATAAAGTCAGAAAGCAGTAATTTTACTATTGACTTTACAATTTGTTATGAGGAATGGATTTTGAGACGGGTAGCACTATATATGTGGGACCTGTTTTTGCAGCAGGCAATTTTGAGTATCTTATTTGACAAGACTGTAGGAATTTTGAGATTTAGTCTATAGTTTATCCTCACAGCCCCTGCTCTGAACTCCTACCTCACCTAAAAATGTCAATCCACTTTTCTTCCTCATTATCAAATGGGATTATCAGGCGATACAATAAATGCATCCCAGAACAAATGGACCCATGAATGCCTTGGTCTCAAATATGTCTTTATTGATTTCCTACCATATGCAGGAAATCTCCAGAGGACTTAGGGACATTCACTAGGCCTTAAAGAATTACTACGAGTAAACTGACTTTTCCCTGCCTGAGTTCAGATCTCTCTTGTCTATTCCAGAGTATCTGCCAAGAAGGCTTAGGTCAGGGGTGGGGAACTTGTGACTTTGAGGACACATGTAGCCTTCTAGGTCCTTAAGTGCAGTCTTTTGACTGAGTCCAAGCTTTACAGAACAAATCCTTTTATTAATGGGATTTCTTCTGTGAAGTTTGGATTTAGTCAAAGGGCCACCCTTGAAGACATAGAGGGCCACATGTTTCCTCGGAGATGAAGACCAGGGGTACATGATAGGCAGTAGAAAGGGAGAGTGGTACTGTGAAAAATATCCTCTCTTATGGTTCACAGTAGGACAAATTGAAGATGGGGGGATTAATAGTTTTTATGATCCCCAAATGTAGGATGTCCTTATTGATTTCCTACTGCATGTAGGGCACATAAACCTTGAGACAGACAGAACCTTACTTCCCTTATTTGTAAGAGTTGAAAATGGTTGAATATTCCAAATGTTCTATGACTTTAGGAAAGTGACTCAATCATTTGAGACACCAGTATTCTGATGGAAATGTATATATGATGGCACTTTCCCATAACACTTCTTTGATTTTTACTGGGAATGATGTGGTATTTCTGATTCAGGCTTCACTGAAAAACCCTGAGAATATAGATGGGATTGGTTTCTACAGAACTTCCTCCATAATTGCTAAAGTTAATGGCATTTTCTCAATCCTCACATTTCTAACTCTCTCTAAAGCCTTTGACACATTTCATAGCTCTTTTTTCCTTTTCTCTAGGTTTTTGTGACAATACTCTCTCCTGATTCTCCTCCTATCTATATGACCTCAGTATCCTTTGCTGGATCTTCATCCAGGTCATACACTAACTGTGGGGGTCCCACAAGGCTGTATCTTGAGCCATGGCTTCTCCCTCTATTTCAATTGGTAATCTCATCAACTTCCCAGATTCAATTATTATTCCTATGTTGGTGATATTCTAATTTACTTATCCACCCTAACCTCTCTCCAGACCTCCAGTCTCCCATCTCCAGCTATTTATTAAACATCTCAAACTGAATGTCCCACAAGCACCTTAAAACCAAAATGTCTAAAACCAAATTCATTATCTTTTTCCTAAAATCCTCCCCTCTTCCTAACTTCCTTTTTATTATGGAGGACACCACCATCCTTCTAATCAGCCAGGCTCAAAACTTAGACATCATCCTTGATTTCTTTCTCCTTCTCAAGATTCATATCTTGTAATCTTGGCTAGGAGATCAGGTCTGCTCTAGATTTGCTGTCCCTCTGGAGGAGATAAAATTTTCCTTAATTGCACAAAGAAAGGCAGAGACAGATGACATATCTTTTGGGACATGGCACCAGTTAACTTTTTGAGGATTAAAGATAACAAGCAGATGTCCCAGGGATTACCCAGGACAAAGACAATAACTTTTAATTATTCCTTTAAACTAACTCAGAGGGAAAGCTAATTTCCTGAGCCCAATTCAAAGATATAGATAGATAGCTAGATATAGATATAGTTATATATGGAATTGATTCAAATTTGTAAGAATGAAAGCCATTCCCTAATTGGTAAATGTTCAAAAGATATGAATAGGTAGTTTCCAAAGGAAGAAATCCAACATACTGTAACTATATAGAAATGCTCTCAATAGCTAATAATTATGGAAATGCAAATTAAAAGACCTCTCAGGTTCCATTCTATACTAATAAGATTGGCAAAGATGACAAAAGAGGACAATGACAAATGTTGGGAGGAATACACTAGTGAGTTATTGGTAGAGTTGTGAATTGGTACAACCATCATAGAAAGCAACTTAAAACTACATCCAATTACTAAACTTGTACATAGTCTTTAACCCAATAATACTGCTACTAGGTTTATGACCCAAAGAGATCAAAGAAAAAAGGAAAAAAAGGACACGTTAAAAAAATTATACCAGGTTTTTTTTTGTGTGATGGTAAAGAATTGGAAACTAGAGAGATAACCATCATTGGGAGAATGGTTGAATAAATAATAATATATGACTATAATGGAATGTTATAGTGTTGTCCTAAGAAATTAAAAAGGGGATAATTAAAAAAAAAACCTGGAAAGGTTTCTATTAACTGATAGAGTGAAATGAGCTCTAAAAATGAGCTCTAAAAAACCAGGATGTTATTGTGCAATAACAACAACATTGTAAAGACAAAGAATTTTGAAAGACTTAAAAACTCTGATCAATGCAGTGACCAACTATGATTTCAGAGAACTCATGATGAAACAATATGGTACCCACCTCCCTACCCAGAGGTGACAGTGTCAAAGTGGAGATTGAAGTATATATTTTGAAAGGCTTGTTTAATTCTGGGATTTATTTTGTTTGACTATACCTATTTTTATGAGGGGTTTGCTTTTCCCCCCATTTTTTCCAATATAGGAGGTTGGTAGGAGAGAGAAAATTGATATTGGCTAATTGGATAAATGAAACTATTCTATCACTCTTTGACTTCTTTCCAGTCCATCAAAACCAGTGTCAAGAAACACATTCATTAACTGAAGTAATTAAAAACAATCTTATGTGAATGTTTACTTTAATCCCACCAATATGGATCCTCCAGAGGGTCCCTGAACTTTGTCCAATCACCATTCTGGTTACTTATTTCACCCTGGGTCAGGGTCCTCTCTTTGGCTGATCTGGAGAGAGCAAAACTGAACTTTTTAGCGAGGGAACTGGTAACCAAAGAAAGACTGATTAGGCTTCTTTTAAATTAATCCCCAAACTTCAGACTTGGATAATTTTTAAATATTTCTTATCTTTCTAAAAGTGGAAGGGGAAGTTGGAGGAGGTTTTAGTCAAATTCCACACTACTAGCAATGCAAAGTCCTTAGCACTTAGGCTGACTGACTTTTGAAGGAGGAGGAGAAGGAAGAGGAAGAGGAAGAGGAAGAGAGAGGGAAATGAATAGATGGATACTCTAAATTCAAAACTACTCTCCACAGTTATTTAGAAATAATGAAACCTCTTAAATTACTACTCTCAGTTAAAACAAATTATAATAATGTTTAGAGAAAGTAGAAATGTTGTTCTTTTTTTTTAATGCACTCTCCTCACCTCTCCTATAGACTATTCAATAGCATTTTGAGTAATCTCTCTACTTCAAGTCCCTCCCCACTCTAATCTATCCTTCACTCAGAGATCAAACTGTTTTTCTTAAAAGTACAAGCGTGATCAGTCAGCACCATCCCTTACCCCTATTCAATGAACTCCAAACATTAATTGGCTTTTAAAGCCCTTCACCACCTGAATCCTCCTTACCTTTCCAGTTGTCTGACACGTTCCTCCCCTCCAGGAACACCATGTTCCTATGACACAGACCATACTCTTCCTCTAAGCTCTCTCTCCATTTTCCAACTCCACATCTTTTCATTGACTGTCTCTCATGTCTCATAACCTCTCCCTCCTCACCTCTACCATCTGGCTTTCTGGTCTTTCTTCAATGTTTGCCTAAAATCCTATCTTCTGTATTTTTTCCTTTCCCTACCTCTTACCCCTCCTATTGTCTTTCTTTTGAGATTACAGTTCATTTACATTGTATGTATCTGGTCCTTACCTAGCTATGTTATATGTTCTTTCCCCCTCTAGAATGTGAGACCCTTGAAGGCAGGGGTTGTATTTTTGTTTTTGTCTTAGCAAAATGTCCAGCACACAGTAAGCACTTAAACGCTTGTTGGCTGACTGACTAGGTACTGGAGATATAAAAACAAGAAACAGAGAGTCCCTGCCTTCAAGGAGCTGTAAGTTTGGGTAGAAAAATTGGATCCAAATTGTGGCGTACATTTCCCTTCATCCAGGTCCCATAAAATGATCCCATGACATTTAGGTGCTCAAGAAGTATCCATCGCCTTTGGGGTCGGCAGGGAGCGCTTGGTATGAATCGTCTCCTCAGTGGCAACAAATGGGAGTTAATGCGAGAAGACAGACAAGGAAAGGCCTAAGAATTCCTTTGTAAAATCTCCAAAAATGCATGTATATTTCATATCAAGAATTATGAAAAATAAAACAACATAATAATACTATTAGGCGAGAACGACGAAGTTTCTTACTCAAGAATTTACAGTTGAAGAAACTCTTTCGAAGCCTTCTTAGCGCAGTAGGCAGCGCGTCAGTCTCATAATCTGAAGGTCCTGAGTTCGAGCCTCAGAGAGGGCATGATATTTTGAATTTAAGTAGAAAAAATTTCTTCCTACCTCCTTCCTCCAAGTGGTATCTAGGCGTTAAAAGACAAGAAAATTAAATAATAAAATTGGTTTCCTATATTACCCTGTAACTAGGAGGAGAGGGAGAAAGCATGGCGTGGGGGAAGATTCCGACAGACATCTGGTGTTGTAAGAGGAAAGGACTCACTTTCTGCGAAAGGAAAGAGGATGACCGTGAACATTCGAAAATACAATTCTAAGTTTCCGTTGAAAGAAACAAAACGCATATGGCTCGGATTTGTCTCACGCCGCCACCAACACGCACACAAATGTGCAATAGCAAAAGCAGCCTCTTATCCATTCCAAAATGGTTGAAAGAAAGAAAAGAATGCAAGAGGCTACCGCTCAACTTTTTTACAAGCTAAGTGACTGAGTTAATCTGCAAAGCTCGAGAAAACTTTATCCAGACTCTGCTCTCTGCCTAGTATAGGCAAAAATCAATCAGGCCAGGGACCTTGATAACTCTCCCCACCTGGGAATATCTGAGAGCAATCACTACAAACATCTGCGTTAAGGTTTTGTAAATGACACCCTCCTTCACCCTTCCGGAGAAAGAAATGGGGAGGGGTATGGGAAGAGATGCTTTTTTTTCTCAATTGAATTAAACCATCTAATTATAGCTTCTTGTCTGGCTGAAGAAAAACAGATCTAAGGCAACTATTCTATTTAGTTTAAAGGGAAACCAGCGCCATCTGGTGGAAATTTAGGACAACGCAGTTATAAAATATTCGGTAAGAATTTGAATGAGTTGTCTGTGCCTGTCGTACGGTAATACGTAATACCTTTGGAGTTCGCTAAACAAACACACACGTAATAGGACTCCAGGGTTCCTCAGGGAACTGTTTCAACTTAGTCTTTAAAGGATAACAAATAAAGAGAACTTGGGAGCACAGGTGGAGAAGCAAAACATCAAATAAGGTAATGGGGTGGTTGTGTGATTAATGAAAATAAGAGCTAACATTTATATAGGACTACTATGTGTCAGGGATCGCACTAAAACCTTCACAATTATTGTCTATGTCACTTGATTCTTGCAACTACCCTAGGAGGTAGATGCCGTCATCCTCATTTTACAGATGAGGGAACTGAGGCAAATAGCAGTTAAATGACTTGCCCAGGGTTACACAGATAATGTCTGGGACTAGATTTGAATTCAGATCTTTCTGACTCCAGACCCAGTGCTCTATCGACTGCAGAAATTGAATGATCACCTGCCAAGGATATTGGAGAGGGAATTCCTTAGTAAGAGAAGGGCTGGATGTTTTTTGAGGCTGTTTCCCCGTTATAATTCTATGATTAATGATTGTGACTCTTCACCAAAATGAGGCTTACTGTGACAAGATACAAAGAACTAACACTCCCATACACAGTGTGCTAGGTGTATTTGCCTCCTTAGTGAAAGTCCTAAGCTTGAATTCCAGTAAAAACCAAACTCACTATTTTTTTGTTTCAAAAAACAAAGTGCCCCAATTTGTGTGCCTGTTGAGTAATCTTCTAACTTACCAGTATTTATCAGTCCTGTCTCAGCAACTGGTTCCACTAATTAACTGTAAATTTCCAGGCTGGCGCTTCAGACTAATAAATGATTTTTATAGGGAAAATCTGAGGTATTGCTTTTTGACTCATGAAACACTGTTTTCCTTTATCCTTCAAATCAATACCCATTCTGACACAGCAACTGTGACTCATATGTCCTGTGATGAACATTCCTTCTTGAACACATTTTTTTTGTTTTTGTCAAAGTGAATCAATCTGGATTGTGTGAATAGACTTAATTCCCTGGTAAAACTCTAGGGATAATCTCTTAGCATTTAGAGATAGAAAGACACAGACTGTATTTACTAAGAATATATCATTCCATTTCAACATAATTTCCATTACTGACAAAATAATTAGACTGATAGAGGAAAGAAATGTTTTAAATATATATATACACACACATATGTAATATACACATATGTGTCATGCACATATGTACATTTATATGTTATATATCCATGTGTATACATATATAAATATGTGATATGATATGAATTTCTGCAATTAATTTGGCAAAATTTCTCATCTTGTCCCTGGAAACAAGATGAAAAATTATGAGCCAGATGGCAGTCAATTAAAAGGATTAAGAAATGGTTGAATGATTTGACCCAAAATATAGGTTAATATATTAGGTTATATATATCTAGGTTAATATATATTAACGTAGAAAAAAATCTAGTGAGTAAATGAATGAAAAAAACATTCATTAAGTGCTTGCTATATGCTAGACATTGCAGTAAGCAATGAGAATATAAAAGCAAGACAGGCCTTGTTCTCATGGAGTTCACTTTCTAATAAAGGAAAGCAATACATAGAGTGCACTGAGAGCCTTGGAGCACTGTTTTGCCCTAAGAAGACTCAAGGATGGTGACTAGTCACAGGATAGTTAATTGACTTTTCCTTTTCTGGAATGGTAGTGTTGGCTTGATTTCTTTTCTCAGAGTGAGGATGGAAACATTACATTCAGAGCAATATGGCAGGAACATGGCTGGAGAAAAGTACCTACTAAATGTGGTGATCTTTCACCTCTAGAGTGCCTTAGGGATCTGTACTTGATACAGCTATTTGATAATTTTATCAATGACTTCAATAGAGGTTTCGCTCCTCCTTATCAAGTTTTCACATGACAGACAATAGTGAAGGTTACCTAACATGTTGAGTTAGAATTCAGAAAAATCACAATAGGACTATGGGCCAAATCTTACTTTGTTATCAGGTGACTGACTAATGAAAGTCAAGCTCTTATGAGCATGTGCAGCATGCTCTGTTGATTTCTCCTTTGGGGCACATTCAGGTTTCCTGTCAGTTGGTGTGTGTCTTTGTGATTCTATACTGAGCCAAAAATAACTGTGTGTAAAAAAAGACTCCCCTGAAGGTAACTCAGTCCTTTTCTTTCCCAGATAGTAAGCAAAGAGGAGGGGTAGCTTATTGTGTTTGTCCTTCATTCTCAAAGAGGACCATGACATCAGGGAAATGATGACAAGACTTGTAGTTGATTTTGATTTGAGTGCAAGGTCACCAGCCTCACTTTCTCCTCCAGAGTTACCTGTACCTAGTGCCCTGGTATTCATAGGGATGACTATAGATGGTCTAGGATGTAGTGGAAGACCCTGGCCATTTTAGACTAAGGTCTTTTCAAATTCTCACTTTGAGAGAAGTAGTTTTCGAGGGATGAACTCTTTAATTAAAAAAAAATTCAAACTGAGAAGGTAAGACCCTTAGGGTTCCTGGGCAAAAGAGAAAGAAACAGTTACTATTTAGTATTTATATTCACTCTGTGCTAGGAGGGCAGGGACCTATTGTCCAGTCCAAGAGCTCCAGAGTAAACTGGGCTTAAGGCTTGGTCTTTGAATAAGAAACCTATCCAGTAACCACAAATATAAAAAGGCAAATTTTAGCCATGGAAGTGTCCCTTCCCCTTGGCAGAGCATCCCAGGTAAGGAGGGAGAGGAGAGGACAGGAGAAGAGAGGACAGGAGAGGAGAGAAAAGGAGCTGCTACTCACTCATATGTTGTATTTGTCCTTCATTCTTGAAGAGGACCATGATATCTAAAAAAAAGATTCCCATGAAGGTAACTCAGCCCTTTTCTTTCCCAGATAGCAAGCAAAGAGCATGAATAGCAATGGATTTCTGGTGGGTAGAAAAATCTTTTCCTTCTCTCACCTGGAGCTCCCATTAAGCCATGAACATATAGGCTTGTGTTAAACTTGGAGAAGATTTAGGGGGAATATCATTGCTGTTTTCAAAAACTGAAGGCTTGTCATATAGAAAAGAGTTCAGACCAGTTCTGCTTAACACCAGATGATCAAGGAGTGGAAGATGCAAAGAAGACTCTTTGGACTCCAAATAAGATAGTTCCTGACCATTAGCATTGTACCAAGTTGAAATGAACTACCTTGGAAAATCAGAGCTCCTCACCTCTGCAGGTCTTCAAACAAAAGTTGACTGAATAATGGCCAGGGATATTTTAAAAGGGGATTCCAGTTCATACGTCAAACTTCTAAGTTTGTGATTTGGTGTAAAGCAAGTGGCCGACTGAGAGCCAGTCAGTCAACAAGTATTTATTAAGCTGTTGTGTTGTTGTTGTGTTTGTCCTTCATTCTGGAAGAGGACCATGATCTCAGGAAGATGGGTAAGGGAGGGCTGTGCAGGTCACCAGCCTCACTTTCTCCTCCAGAGTCATCTGGGTCCAGTAGCCAGATATTCATCAGGATGACTGGAGATGTCTCAGATTGCAAGGGAGATCCTGGCCCTTTTAGGCTAAGGTATTTATTAAGCATCTATTGTACTAAAGTCTAGTGATACAAAACAGAAGGCAAACAAAAACTTTTTAAACCAGTCCTTGCTCTCATAGTCTAATGGAGAGATGGCATTTAAACAATGAAATACAAACAACATACATAGAAGGTAAATTGGAAATAATCAACAGAAGAAAGACACAACTTAGGGGACAGGGAAAAAGCTTCTTATCCAAGGTAGGATTTTAACTGGGATTAGCAGAAAGTCAAGGTAGCCAGAGAACAGAGAGAAGGAGGGAGAGAATTCCAGGAATGGGGGAATAATGAGGAAAAATGCAACCATAGAGATAGAAATCTTGTTATCACTGGTTCCTGGAGGATGTGAAGGGAGTAAGGTATAAGAAGACTGGAAAGGTAGAAGCCCAGGTTAAGAAGGACTTTGAATGTCCAAGAAGAATTTAATCCTGGAGGTGACACAGAGATACTGGAGGTTATAAAATAGGGGAGTGATGTGGTCAGATCTGCCCTTGGGATAGATCTTGACATCCTAAAGATGGATGGACTGGAGTGGGAAGGAAAATGAAACAGAGGGACCAACCTGTAGGCTAGGCATGAGGTAAAGATGACTTGCACTAAGGGGATAGCAGTGTCAGAGGGGAGAAAAGGATTTATAGGAAAAACAACAAGAAAGTAAATAAAATGATAAGGTTTAACAAAAGGTTGGATATGGGAGGTGAAAGAGAATGAAAAGTTCAGAATTACACCTAGGTTGTATACCTGGGTCACCGGGAGAATAGTGGCGCCCTTGATAGCAATATGAAAGTTAGGAGTGGAGGGGCAATGAGTTTGTGTTGAGTTTAAGGTATCAACAGGATAGCCAGTTTGGAATGTCCAATAGGCAGTTGAAAATGGTAGACTAAATAAAGGATAGGGTTAGATAAATAGAACTAAGAGTCATCTACACAGAGATGCTAATTGAATCCATGGGATCTGATAAGATCACCCAGAGAAATATTGTAGAAGCAGTAGACAAGAGGGACCTGGACAGAGATTTGAGGGCTACCAATGTCTTTAGACATGATCTAAGCATTATCTAAAGTGTGAAAAAGATTGTAACTGCATATCTTATTTAATTCAAGAGTTCTATGAATCTTCTTTTATGGTTTTTCAATCCACAGATACACTTTTTCTTATCTTAGTGGTTGAAGGAAAGAAAAATGATTTTCCTCATAAGCAATGACAAGTATGATTAGAATGACCCAATCCTGAATGTTGGAAAACTGTAGAACCCTGGCCTCTAGACCACCAGATCAGTCAATCAATCAACATTTATTAAGCTACACAAATACCCATAATTTTTTCAATGTGAGTGTTCCCTTGTTTCAGGGTCATTAAGAGAACTGTGGGATTTGTCGTTGACCTATCCAGCCCCCTCCTCTCCTCCTATTTGACTCCAATGCCATTTCATTACCCATCTACTGTTTTTGTCCAAGATATTCAATTCTCCATATAACTATCAGTCTGTACTGATGTTCAAATGCTATAGCTTTCGTCCTTTCCTTGTCACTGAGCTGCAGATCTAAAAACTGAACTTTGTAGCTTTAGGATAAATGTGTCTCTCTTCATGACTTCCTCATTTCTGTCTGTGCTCAAAGTGCTCAAAACCTAGTGTTAACATGAACTTATCCACAAGGAAGAAAGGCATGTATCTTAGGCAGAGGCAATGTGAAGATATAGGAGTACTCAATGGAGAAACGTGACTTAAGATACAGCCCCACTTGGGATGAGGGATGATGGGGTCTCTGTTCATCCAAAGAATTCAGTAGAGTTGAAAGAGATGGGGAAGGGGAGGCTCAAGGACTGCTCATTGGGATAGGGACTGGAGCAGGAGGTGAGAAAGGCAGAGAGCTTGGCCTTGAGGATTGTCCTTTGAGGTAAGGCAGGTTGGTGGAACCACCTGAGAGAGCTTGTGTATTTTAAAGGTAAACTTCATAGGGAAGGACTGTGGATAAACAAAGGAGGGAAAAAGGAAGATCCTTTCAAGTTTTCCTCTAGACTCATGACTCTTTGGGCCTAGATGTTACCTTCCCACCTAGAAGTCACTGACGACTCAACTTTTTGTTCCCAAGAGTTTTTCCAGAATCTTCACAATGGCCATTACTGTCACCTAAGGGCTGCTAAACAGAGAGGAAGAAAACTTCAGAGACATTTGGATAAATAGGTAGGTAGATAGTTACAGGCAACACTTAGTGTTTAACTATGTGCCAGGCACTGTGCTCAGAGGGTAGGGATAAAAATGAAAGTAAACATTACAGTGCTGGCACTGAAGGAGCTTACTTTCTGATGGGGGAAGACAACACAGGAACATAGAAATCTGGAGGGAGTCGAGTTGCACCATAACTGGAAAGATAAAGTCAAAACTCACCTCTTAGGGTAAGATGATGAAAGGTTAAGTCCAAGGTTCCAGCAAGAGGCACATAAGGATAATGGTCCAGGAGGCCAGAGAGGTGGTGGCCCTCACAGAATGAAGGCAGTGAAGGGGTTAAGGAGGAACAAAACCGAACCCCTGAGGGATGCCTTGACTTTACAGATTTTCCCCTCTCCCCTCCTCTCTTTAGCTTCTTCAGTCACAATTCTCTGTCCCTACTCACTCCCCATCAAATCTTTTAATGCAATAAAAATGGCAAAGGAAAATATTTAGGGATAGGTGGGATGGAGAAATAATTTGCATTTAAAAATAAGAGATGTCGACAATTATATATATATATATATATGTGTGTGTGTGTGTGTGTGTGCGTGTGTGTGTGTGTATATGTATATACACATACATACACATATACATATATAATAGCATCTTTCATTTTCTGAGAAACTAAATTGTGTGTGTGTGTGTGTGTGTGTGTGTGTGTGTGTATGTATGTCTGTGTCTTTGTGTATAAAAAAGCCTGCTGGGATGATCTAGAGTAGACAGTATCACCACAGAAAAACTGAGATAAACTCCTAAAAAGGACCAATGCCTGAAGGAGAATGACATCTATTGAAAGCACCTCTTAAACGTTCCCGACGGGTAGCAGAGTGGCGCAGCGGAAGCGTGCTGGGCCCATAACCCAGAGGTCGATGGATCGAAACCATCCTCTGCTAGTACTTCATTATGTTTTAACATGCAGGTAGAGAAGTATCTTGATGTAAAGGCAGATATAAAGGTTACCGTAGTGTTTGTTAGCCAGCAGTGTTAGGAGAGGTATTTCTAGGAATAAGGGTTTTCAGGAGAAGGGTTCAGATTGCAGATGCTCAAACGCAGAGAAGGGCAGAACACCTACTCAGGGGAAACACAAGTAGGGTACTTTACCTCTTGTTCACCTAAGTAGCCATATTCAAGTAACGGGACCACCGGAGAAAGAAAGCAAAGCAAAGGCTTGCAGCAGAATGGCTCACACAAGCTACAAAGCCTGCCAAACTGTGCTCTTGAAGGGGGCTGGGTGGGCGTCGAGGAACGGGGGGAGGGAGGATTGAGCAACACCCCAGGTCTTTTTCCTGAAAGCCGGCAACTGCCTGAGCCCCTTTGGCCCGCCTTCCTCGTCTCTCGAATC
>CM053773.1:207249217-207269963 GCA_028658325.1 Potorous gilbertii | reverse complement strand
CCCCCGACTACGTAAGATACTTGTGGACACGGAAAGAAGATACCTGTAAACAAAAGCTCCCTGTCTCAGCCAAGTTGTGTTGCTGGGACTGGCGAGGTCAAGGATGAGGTATGGGGGAACACCCATTATTCCCTAGATCTGAAATGGGATTTCCCCATCTCACGCCATTTCCCTCATTCTGGGCTTGCGCTCCAGCTCTCTGTCTTTTCCTTAGGAAGCAGGGTAACATAAGTTACCGAGGTTTTTCCACATAGCTAAATGAGGATTGATGTAAATCCTTACAGGTAAACTGACTGGGGCTCTTTCACAACGCCTTTCAATACGTTTTCACCTCGTGTGATAGAGAATAAAATTGGAAAAAGAGAAGGACGGCCTTATATGGGTAAGCAAGGTTGCTATTGTAAACATACATATGGAATAAAAAATAAACCCCATGCGACCACGAAGGGATTCGAACCCTCAATCTCCTGAACCGGAATCAGGCGCCTTATCCATTAGGCCACGCGGCCCTTTGCGTTAAAAGGGCTTTTTTATTTTCCCCAGTTCTTTCTACTAGAAAATACAAACAGGAGTGAAAGTTTTATCATTATTTCATTGGGTCTACGGAATTTATTGTTCACTTCTGGTTTCTAAAATCTATTCAGTGGAAAGATTTTAGTGTAAAGTTGCATCTAGCAACAATCCTTCTGTGGTGATTTAGCGCTCACTAATGTTTTCAACACCCAGTTTTTTTTGAGGTGGTGGAGGAGGAACACATAGAGGAAAGAGCGCAAGATTTGAAGTCAGGCGAGATCTCGATTCCCAATCTCTGGGACTAATTTGAGATCTTGGCAAAGTCATTTAGCTTCGATGAGCCACAAATTCTTCATCTGTAAGGACAAATACTGGGACACTGTGGGAAAATTAATTAAGGACTATAAATGAATGTATTTGTCAAGCATTGTGTATTCTGGAGATAACGATACAAAATAGTTAATACTGACCATCCCCTGGAGGAATTAACTTTCCAAAACAGGACAACAAAAATTGGAACAATTAGCCTGTTCCAGTCAAGTCCGACAATGTATCTAAAATTGGAGAGAGGTGCTTCATCCCCTCCTTCAATTATTGTGAAGAACACAATGCATCAAGACTTAATTCCTTCATCAGATTAGAATGTCTCTTTGGATTTAGGAATCAATGAATCAAATGTGTAAACTATGCCAGAACAATCATTGCACACCTCTACTGAATCCATCAAAAGTCAAAACTCATTGTGAACAGTTCCTAGGCATTTCCACTGAATCAAAGGTAATGTAGCTTCTAGGAATGAAGTGCTTCTAGTCATTGGATGAAATAGCACAAGGAAATGTATTGGAATTACCTGAAAAAAATATGTATACCCCTGGCCAGAGATACATCAGATTTCAGCAGGAAAGTAATAACCATTCTCTTTGAGGATATGAACATCTTGTACCCGGGGGATTGGAGTAAATTCAGAGAGAATGATACTAAAATGGACATTATTTCTCCCTGGGCCCCTAGGCCGAGAGATCTCTGTTAGGTTACTGGGCAGAATAGCTTGCCTAGTAACAGTTTCCATCTCTTGTTAAGCCCCTGTCAAAATGTTATTCCCCTTTGGTTTAATACCTGATAAATTGTTAACAGTCATTTCTTGTTTAGTCCATTTGCATAGTGACCACCTGTGCCCCACCCAGTGTTAGTCCCCCATTGCCAGGTAACCCTCCCTCCCCTTCCTGACAACTATTCTATGTTGAATGACAACCAGTCTTTCGTTGGGTACCTCTGCTGGCACTTGTTTTCTGTTTGGGGGTTCTTGCCTAGTAGCCAGCCCCCCTCTTGCTCTGTCAGAACTCTGTTGTGGAAACCGCAAGGCTGTAACCAGTAGCGCCAAAATGCTTAAAATGCACTCACCACCTCAGTTCAGGGCTGTCTCCTCTGGATCTCTACATGAGGCAGCCGCCAGCCTGGCTAATAAATGACGCTCTCGAAATTCTCAATTAATTTTGCCTGTGACTTATTAATTCAGTCCATTTCAATACATTCCTGTCTCTCCTTCACCCTCACAGAAACATCCTTCTTCCCTTTCAAATGACTTCTTAACTTTCATTTTCCCTAGCTTTCAAACTCAGAGCCACTGGACAAGCATTTATTTATGTAACTACTTTGTGCCAATCAGTGCTCTAAGTACTGGGAATACAAAAGTAAAAAATGAAACAGTACTGTCCTCAAGGGGCTTCCATTCTATTGTGGGTAAGAGCAAGGAGAGGGGAACAATGTGTTTGTGTATACGCATATGCAAAATAAAATCTGCAACCTATTTTTTAAAAGGCATAGATTTTTTTCTTCTGCAATTTCCTGGACTTTTTAAGTGCCAGATCAAGTATGTAAAATACAAGGAGCCATAAGTGAATTACTTTGAATTATTGGTGTATATAAAGTTGCCAACAGATCAGAGCACTTAAAATGGAGAAGATGAAATGCTTACTTAGGACTGTATTGGATATCTCAGAGATGTCCCAGACATACCTCATGGACAGGGAACCTGCCTTATTAAGATTCTAGTAGAGGATCAGTGAATCTGCCTTTGAAATAGGTCCTTCACTTCCTGGTTCCCATGAAGTTTCCAAGGTTTGGGGCTAGTAGGTAAAGACACCAGAGAGACTTGACCGAACCCTGGCAGTGAGGAAATGTCACAGGCTATAAATTATTCCATAATGAATGGAATGCCCACTTGTAGAAATCCGACATGTCTCCTGACATTTTATCCTATTGTCCTGAGTAGTTTTATAATAACTGAAGAAACAAAGTCCAAGCTATATGATTTATTTGTACGGCAAGCAGTTTCAGAACAAATTGGGTCCAGGGTTCCCTCAGTAGGCACAAGGACCCTGAAGAGAGATTTACACAGGTTACTATTTTTAGATTTAGGTCTTTCCAGAGTTCAGAGACTCTGATTTGTTGCATCCACTTGCATCCTGCAAAACAATTGGCAATATATTGATAAAAGACTTCCCTGAAATTACATGACTTACATGAAAAGTAAACAGAAAACAAGGCAACTCTAGCAGCTATACAAAATGTTGAAGATGATACAAAATGGAGTCACTTTGGTTTTCTCACTATTATTACATTTGAAAATTAAGGTTAACTGAGGTAATAAAGTTCTGAGCACATTAGTTTTATTGATGAGAATAGCAATCAAAAACAAAGTGTCTTGGACTCCTCAGCAAGCCAAGACTACATATGGGGTTTACTAGCCTTCATATAAGTTTTGGAAAGTAAAAGAAAACAAAGAACTGAAAGAACCACAGATGGAAAACAATATGATTGATTACAAAGTCTGAAGTATTGTAAGTGGTAAAAACAATACGATTGACTGGACATTAGGAGCTAGCAAAAAACATGCTTCCATCTGCTCTCAGGAAAGGCTGATTGATAGAGTCCCATCTGTTCATTTGTTGAACAGAGACATCAGACTTCTTGAGGCCCACTTGCATTCTGTAAGGCTTGTTAATAGGATAATAGATTCCCCTTAACTGTACATGTATATTTGATACTGTATAAGATAAAAGGTCTCCCCTCATTGTGTATGGGCAGTAAAATGTGTAGAGACAGCACATTTCTTTGGATTAAGATGATTTATGGGACAATTTAGCTCAGAGAGGAAAGCTGAACTTCTGAACTTAATGCAGAGACAAAGAAACATGGTTTAGGAGATTTTACATGTTAGCACAGAATCAATTACAAAATGGAATCCGAATCAGTTT
Source organism: Potorous gilbertii (assembly GCA_028658325.1). Lineage (NCBI taxonomy): Eukaryota > Metazoa > Chordata > Mammalia > Diprotodontia > Potoroidae > Potorous > Potorous gilbertii. Next base: position 207,266,193 of record CM053773.1, on the reverse strand, counting down.
GATTTCCTCACTTTTTATCTGCTAACTAAATGTTCTAAATTCATGGGACTAATTCTAGGGATACTCATTCCCCAACATTTAGTAGCACATGCTTTCTCTTACATGATAAAATTACCTCCATGCCACTAGAAGGCAGAAAGTACAATCCAATGCATAACTGATATATATTCCAGTTAAGGTAAATTACACATTTCAAATGGAAATGTGAAATGAACCGAAAACTTTAGGTACATCTAGATGAGGGGTATCCTGTATTCCTCTATCTGTTTTCTCTATGCTAAGAAAAATTCCAGTATCTATATGGGACAACAGGATAAAATTTGGTATAATTGTAATCTGAGATTGAATTGTTCTTGTTTATAAAGAGAAAAAAATTCTGATTTGATATCAGTCCTTCTCAGTAAGATCATCTTTAAGTGTTTCGGGATTTAAGAGCATTAACTGTCATAGGGTCTTGCCATGGATAGCCTTTCCTGCTCTTTCAGTTATTCTTTGAGATAACAAAGCCTTGGCATATGTTCAACATCCCCAACAGCCTTAGACCCAGGTACTTGTTATATGAGGATGTGGTAGCCTGGTTCTCAAAATCAACATAAAGATGACATGCAGTTGTGACTTTTGGAAGTAGTGTTTATCTCAGCATTATATCAGCTCATCTTGGACACTAAAAAATAACCTGTGAATGATGTAGACAGAAGCTATTGTTATCTGGGAGGAGAGAGGAGGAGGGTTTTTGCAGAAGTTACCCAAAAAAGGGAGGGGCAACTATGAGACTTTTAGTGTGAAATTCTGAAGCTGCAAGTGGCTATGCTTCAAAGATGAGTATGGCAAAGATGATGTAGCAAACCTGACTACTTTTGCCTTTGCTTCTTTTTCTGAGCAAAGGTGAAAGTCCCTAAGGATGGACTTTCCATACCCTGATGGTTCAAGAAATGTGAGCACTGGACCACTCAGCAGGACATGACTTCAACAACATGACCTTAGATGTGATCCCTGCTCTCATAAAAATGGAAACATTATGGTGGGGCTAGAGATTTTGGACTTTGCCAACCTTGAATACTTTTGGTGTCAGTTGCTTGGTGAGTGCAGACCCAAGAAGAATAAGGAGCACTTGCTCAACAGACCATATGGTCTTTACCTTCTGGGAAAAAATAATATTCAATGTTAAGTACAACAATGTTTCTGTATTTTTCATGGCTGCCACAGAGTCCTTGGCATCCTACATGCTTTCTATGGGTCGTGAAGTCCATATCATCCCATACTTAATGCACCGGGAATACCGGTGCATGAGTTATATTAAAGCTTCATTCAGAGGATTTTTCCACAATAAAACTTCTCAATGGTGTAAGAGTAAAATGAATAAACTGATCCTCTGTGGGATAGGCCCATAGGATCAGTCAATGTGCTCTCAGAATCCTTTGGGACAGGCCCCAGGAGAACCCTTGATGTGCTGAACTGGGGTAACTTCCCAGGAGCTGGACTTTTTACTAATGGACATCCACTTTGCTCAAATAACAAAACAACTCCCTATTGTTCGCCATGACTTGGATGAGGGATGTGTTAAAGGTCATTGGTAGCCAAGAGTAAGAAAGATTCTTATTTGGAGGAGATTTTTAAAAGTTCTATAGGCAGTTACTGATGATGGCTCTATGATCCATAAAGAGTCATGGAAACAGCTCTGCCCCTCTCTTTTGGAAATTTTTTCCAGTGCTTTTTCTCTCTTGGACTTTGACCAAGTGTGATTAGAAACTCCCCTATTCCTCCAAATCTCCCTCTCCTCCAGAGTCTTCACCTTTCCAAGCTAAACTCTTCTAGGTGGTATGGTGACCTGATTTAGAGTCAGGTAGACATAGTTCAAATCCTCTCTCAGACACATCTTAGCTTCATGATTTCATGTCATCTTTCTGCCTTTCTTTACATTTTCCTGTAAAATGGGAATAGTGGGACAGCACTTCTCTCTCAGAGTCAGGATCAAATGAGATAATATTTGTGATGTGCTTTCCGAAACTTAAGGCACTACATAAATGTTCACCATTAATATATGCCTTCTACCTCTCTACTGCTCTTTCCTGGACACATTCTTTAACCTGTGGCATTAGGTACTTTTACTGCTTCATGGATGGAGAGATCAGAGCCATGAGTCAAAGGATGTGAAGATGGTTTTGAGTAATGGGTGGAAAGTATGAGATGAAATAGTGAAGCTCCCCTTCCCATCTCTCCCATTAAATCCAGAGGAGAAGAGAAAGATTCTATTCAGGTTAATGAGGCATCAGAAAGAGGGAGAAAGAAAATTTAGAATGTTTCTAACCTAGCCTTAAGTAGTGAATGGGTGTTGCCTCAGTCAGACTGAGACCTGTTAAAGACAGTAGCTTGAAAAGGTCAAGGTTCCCCAATGTATCCTAGGCCATCTCCAGTTGTCCTGATCTATATCTGGGCATTGGACCTAGCTGATTCCAGAGGAGAAAGTGAGGCTGGTAACTTTGCACAACCCTCTCTCACTCAGATCCAATTCAGTTGCATGTCATGGCATCACCTCCCTGATGTCACTGTCCTCTTCAAGAACAAAGGACAAACAGCAGAAAAATGAAGATCACTTTGCCTACAGAAGAGCTGAACATGGAGAGGAGGCCTCCACAGGCTTTCAAATCAAAGTTTTATGAAGATAAAGCAACATAGAGAACAGTATGCTCTAACTTAGAGTGCAGAGAGAAATTGGAGATGATGAATCATTAAGAGAGGGAGAAAGAAAGCTTGGAGCTTTGACATGATTAGAATTCCTTGTGAAGGTGAGGGAGTTGTGAGATATAGATTATTCTCATAAACAATAATATCATAAACTTTTATGGAATTCCTTTTATAGGAGAGAGGCAGCATGGTAGATAGAAATCTAACCTTAAAGTCAGGAAGAGCTAAGTTCTAGTCCTCTCTCTGACATATATGGGCCATACAACCCTGGGTAAGTCCTCAGTGCTCTAGGCAACTGTGTTAGATGATTTGAAGAGAAGTATTGATAAAGTACCCTGATTAGGGATTTCCCTGATGCTAATGATATCACAGGCCTAGTCTCTGTATATATGTGAAGAGAACTGAGGCCTTGGGAGAAGTACAAACACTTTCCTTAGACTGTTGGTCAGGTAGTTGTGGGAGATGATCTATAGTGCAGTTTCCTCAGTTGAAGACTAGAAGGACTTTCCCCCTTTGTTAAATTTCTACATGCCATCTTAAGTCTCATTAGCCCCTGGTAAGTTACCAGTCCCCAAAATCCATGTGAGGACCCTCTCTGCTTCCTGGTACATGTATGCTTTTCCCCACCAAATATGGGCATAATTGTTTCTATTGAAAAGTAGTTGTCATGATGAGATTGTATGTGCCAAGTACTCAGCCAATGGGGAAACCGATAAGGAGGGGTGGTAAGGAACTTGTGTTAGGGCTATAGAGATCTGCTTCCTTCAACCATCGAGTGAGCAAGCGCACTCCTTGGCTACCGCTGATTGAGCAACAAGGGCTGGGCCCTTTCTCATGAGAAATAATAAAGACCTTTTCTGATCTCTAATTCAGACTCTGATATTTATTGAGGTGGTGATCTTTGTCCCACATATGTTCATTGCACTATTCTCTCTTGGCTCTTTTTCTGACTTACTGACCATTCCAACTTAGTTTCTTATATTGACTCATCAATTCATATCACATTCTGTAATTACAGTATTTCTCAAGGCTCTATTCTGGACCATATTTTTTCTCTTCTTTCTCTAATCTCTTCCATTCTGTTCTGTCTTTGTCTCTCTCTGTCTCTGTCTCTCTCTTTCTTCTCTTCTCAACCAGATATGGACATTTCATTCTCCTACTTAATCACCTGCAAATGCTTGCTCCCTATTGCCACTAGAAGAGACAATCTCATCTATTTTGGTTTTAAAGGCCTTCGACTACTAGTCCCAATCTATCTTTCTAGTCTCATTACATAATTACTGTGTTACCTACTTGATTTTGCTTTGATATTCTCCCATGCCTGGAATACAATTACTTCTCATCTCTTCCTCATGGACTCCCTCACTTCCTGAGTCAGATCAAGCATCATACTCTACAGGAAACTTTTCCTGATCTCCCCAAGTCTGAGTGCCCCTTCCCTTAATATTTTGTATTTATTTTAAATATTTTCTTGTATATACTTTGTGAAATTGGACAAAGCTCTCCTCCTATCCACTTTTAGAAATTAAGGAGGTATTTTAAAATTAAACTAATCTGAAGCCTTTGGACTACTCAGAAAAAGAAACTTGTCTTTCTGCCGTATGTCCCCAGTTCCAAAACAACGCACCACTTGTAGAGGACTCCTCCCTGAGGTAAATAGGGTAGAAACCTCATTAGGCAATTGAGCATTGATTGATCCACCTTGATGGGATTAGGATCATGATCTCATCAACACTCTCCAGTTCGATTATCATCTCATTTCAATGGACTGTCAGATCTACCAGTCTCAATCTCAGATTTTTAGACATCTCAAATGTACGTCATATAGACGTCTTAAACAACACATCCAAAACTGAACTGCTTTCATCTTTCCCCTGGAACTTTCCTTTCTAAGTCCCTATTGCTGACAAGGGTACTGACATCCTCCCAGTCACCCAGGTTTGAACCCTAAGTGGCATACACATGTCTTCACTCTCTTGGCTCTTATACCCAGTCTGTTGTCATAGCTTGTCGATTTTACCTTCTTAATGGCTATCAAATATGCTCCCTTCTTTCCTAAGATACTTCCCATCACCTTAGTAAAGGCCTTTAGCATTTCAGGTTTCTCTGCACTCCTATCCACTCTCCATTCCACTCATCCTAAAACTCAGGACTGACTATATCATTCCCCCTGTGCAATAAACTCCAATGTTTCCTTATTACCTCTTCACCCTTTCTTTCCCCTTTTTCACCCCACATGCCCAGATAAAGGACCCTTACCAGTCCTATCTTTGTTCCATAAGCATTATCAACTTTTATACCAAAGGACCAATTTTTGTTCTTGTTCGGGGACTTTTTTCAGCATGTCCAACTCTTTGTGACGTCTTGGGGGGATTTTCTTGTAAATATCAGTGTTAGTGGTTTGCCATTTCCTTCTCCACTTCATTTTACAGATGAGGAAAGTGGTCACACAAGTAGTAAGAGGCTGAGGTCAGATTTTAAGCTCAGGAAGATGAGTCATTGTGATTCCTGGCCTAGCATTCTATCTGCTTTAACACCAGCTATTCATGAATGTCTTTTTTTTTTTAGTGGGGGAAATAAAAGTAATAATGTAGGCATAAAAGAAAGCTTCACACTCTTTTCTCTTAAGGCAGATGTAATCATTTTAGAAATCAAAATAATATTTTACCTCTGAAATGTATATGTGTATGTGTTTGTCTATTTTATAGGTACCTATTTATTAGAGACAATTTTTGCCTTACTTTGTATCTGCAGGATTTGGCCCAGTGCCTGGAATATGCTATATTCTTTTTGACACATTAACCCTCCTTCCTTATCCTGTACATGCCTAAATTTGTCAGGAGCCCTGATTTATTCTTCTGCTTGGAAAAGCCAGAGTTGAGGATAGAGATAGATAGATAGATAGATAATAGAGAGAATATTTACTAAGAAGTTTATTGGTCCCAGTGATGGAGTTCAGACTCCGGGAACCTCCCTAAACTCCCCATGAATCTTCCCACTTAATCTGGTCTTTCATATTCAAATCTGTCTCCCTTGGCCTAGCCAGGCCTTCCATTATCTGTTACCTCTTGATTGCCCCACCTACTTCCCCAGTCACCCCACTCCCCTCCAGATTCTCCTTAGACCCTCCTCCCTGCCTACTAGATTACCTCTGGATCTTTCCCACGGACTTTCAGTACATAAATTCCATCTAGCCTCCATGAAGATGTTCAGGTTTAATCCAGCACAGACTGTGTCTAACTGAGATTCTCTCTGGCCTGCTTGTGAATACAAGCATTACAAATGCTTAGGCTCCTTAAGAGTCAACCCAATTTGGTGAATCTTTAATAAACTTTGTTTTTCTTTGACTTAAGAAGGCTTGAGTCAAATTCATTTGAGGAGGACCTGGCGTGTCGGTATTTTGGGGTCCCCAGCACCCCTGAATCTCACTACCAGAAACTATGCTAGAAGAAAATCCTTGCTAGAATCCTTTTTTTAAAGAGGGCATATAAACTACTCCCAGGCATTAAAAATGACTATATTTCATACTTTGCTAAAATGCAGAATTCCATGACAAGGCCCATAAGATCTAAGATACTACACCCACGCCCTCTTCCTGGGGAATCCCCTTGCCTTAGCTGGGGGAATTCGGTCTGAGTTCAATCACTTCAACACAGGACTAGTCTTTAATGAGATGGGGAATTGGGCTTCTTTTTCCCCAAAACTCTGATTTAATTAAACCTCATATTCCATCAGCAAATTAGCAAAAGTTAGGTGTAGGCTTATGCGTAATCCCTTCCCAGAACAGGGGAGTTTAAAAGGTACTCAATGCAAACTATGAATTTGGTTTAGGTCAAATATTTATTTCCTACACACAAAAGAAGTGCAAAAAATACAAGTCTGAATTTGATCAAAACAAAGTTGATCTAAATACATATCCTAACAGTTTCTTGTCTAGCTGGGCTGGGAGAACTAAGGAAAAATGTCCAAAGAGTTTGAAATTCCACATGTTTCTAAAAGAATATTCTCTGTGGATAGGAATAGGATACCAATAATCACTATAGTACACTAGAACTTTTAAAATCTGCACCATTGAAAATAGCTAAAAACATATGATAACACAGGGGCCTCAGGGTTGCAAAAGAGATTGTTTCTGCTTGATTTTGTTAAAGTTCAACAAAAAGGAAAATGGAAAATTCCTTAGAAGTAAACTTCCGAGCAGAGACTTTCTCTTTCTGTTTTTGTGTGCCTAGCACAATGATTAGCAAATAGTGTTTAATAAAGGTTTTTTGATTGACTGATCCAATGCAAATAACTGGTAGCAGAGGTGGAGAAGTGAGATATCAAAGAGTAAAATGGGCTGGCTTTGAAGTAGTAATTTCCTGTTGCCAGAAGTGTTCAATGAAGTTTGACTTCCTGGGGGGGCACTGGGTTTGATCATGACTGAGGTCATTTCCAAATCTGCAAGTTCATGCAGATGAATGATTGTAGTTCTTCAACATAGTGACACTTTCCTTTGGGAGTGTTTTAATACCAACAAAAGATAAAGGATAGCACAAAATATTAAACCAAAATTTTTATAATGTGGCATAAGTGGAATGGTCCATGGGGGTTATGTATTATAACTTTCACAGATGTTCCCTGCCTGGTTCCAATCCACATGTGAACACTTGGAGGTAGGATTTACTTCTGGCCATATGTGACCGTGGGATGTTGAAGACTTCTCTTATTGGACACTAAGCCTGAGGAACTGGTGATTCATTGTGTATAAACAAACCACTGGACTCTTGCAGCTACTTCTTTTCCAACAGAGAGACAAACAGTACAGATGTGAGAAGGAATTCATTTGGACCTCTACTCTACTCCAATGAGTGTCAATTTGATATGATCCCATAAGGGTAGTGATTCTAATTTCCTCAGAACCGTGAGCTGCAGATTGTAAGATTACTTGCTAACTGGAGGCCCTTCACCCTTGTTTTTCCTTGTCATAGTGACCAAGTCCAGTGTGGGACAGAAGTGAGTCAATTACATGGAAAGTCCTCCAATTTATTTTTGTACCACTGAACCACTCTCTCTTGCCCAACATGAGCAGGTGACCATCATATGACCACTCAGTCAGTGGAGATGTCCCATGCTCCACCCAGTATATGACCCTCCTGCAATTTGTCATTTTTGACCCTTGAAGCAAAATGTATCAGTGAGATTCTGCACTCTTTTGTATATTTTATTATCAAACCTTATTAAAAAAACACAAAGTCCTAGAAAAGGGGGTCATCTTAGATTGTGAGGAAGATCTGAGGGGACCATGGACCCTTTAATAAAGTGCCGTTGACTCAGAGCTCTGCCTCAGTCTCCTCTGTTGTAGGTTGGACAACTGTAATCCCCACAATGGTCTGAGAGCAACTGATTTCATTCCCTTACCCTGCCCTATGGCTGTGAGGCTTTGTATGATCAAAATCAATTGAGTTAAGATAAGAAATTTTTTTAATTGATAGATTGAATGGCCTCTTCTCATCCTCTTCTCAATCTTCACTCTTGCCCATTTTGCAATATTTTTATACTGTTGATTACCCTCTTTCAGACATACTTTCCTCTTGAGTTTTCATGATACTATTTCTTTCATCCTTCTTTTCTTCTACTTTGCTAATGACTCCTTTTTGTTTCTTTTGATATATTTAATTCCATGTCATATGGAAAAACTATGGGTACATGGCACAACTCTATCCTAGTCCTTCTCTTTTCTCTCTATAGAATCTCATTTGGAGATGAATCAGCTACCATGAGTCCAGTTGTCAGTCTCTGCCTGTGATTCTTTGATAGACATATCCAACTCTAACCTTGAGATTCAGGTCCATATCACACACTGCCCATTGGACATTTTTAACTGAACATCCTATAGGCATCCCAAATTCAATATGTCCAAAAAAGAACTTATTACCTGTCTCGTAAGCCTACCCCTTTTTCAAACTTCCTTGTCACTGTTCAAGGGTCCAACATCTTTCTAATCACTTTGGCAAACAACCTTAAGCTTTATATTGCCATGTCCTAAAATTAGTCAAATTTGTGAATGGAGGAATTAGCAATAAAGGATATTAGTCGCCTAAACAGGGACTTGAACCCTGGACCCTCAGATTAAAAGTCTGATGCTCTACCAACTGAGCTATCCAGGCCCTCTGATGCAAGTCTATGCATTGCCATCCTCAAATTAAAAATCTGAAAGAAAAAAAAAGACCTTTAAAAGGGCCAAGATCCACCATTCCATCCCAGGCCATCTCCAGTCATCCTGTCATCGAAACCTGCTCCCTGGATCCAGATGGCTCTGGAGGAGAAAGTGAGTCTGATAACCTTACACAGTCCTCCTTCACTCAAATCCAAGTCATTTGCAAGTCCTGTCATCATCTCCTTGATGATGTCATAGTCCTTTTGAGAATGAAGGACAAACCACAACAACACAATAGACTTTCCATAACAGGATAGCAAACCTACCACCCTGGTGAATGTCCCAACAGCATACTCAGAGGAAAAGTTTCTTATACATTTAGTAGGAAAGGGAGAGGGATTCACATTAGTTATGCTAGTCATCCTCTGCAATCCAAGCAAGGAAAACCACTTCATTCTGGCTGTTTTGCCCTTCAAGCCATGAATCCCAATGAAAGAAGGCAAGGACATTGGGAAATATTTTGGAAACCGGTCTAGCTCAAGTGAGTTTTGTTTACAGGGTAAGATCCCTGAGTGGGACTCAGGGTGTGGTTCAGCTCAACCTTATCAAGAGTAAACATTTTAAGAGGAGGAATGCAAGGACATTACTGAAATTCTGACATTAATAAGATCATTTAAGGGACCTAGTTGTGAGGGGAAGGGTAACAACAAATAAGGATGCTTATCACTTTCTACCAAGGGAAAGAATCAGTCCTTATTATCATAGCCAATTGCATTAAACCAAAGTAAATTCAACCAGACAAGCATTTGTTAAGGGCCTACTGTGTGCTTTATTAGGTAGGATAAAGGGGCAAATGGAGTCTGTTACTTCTCTTGTTCAGTCATGTTTGTCATGACATTTTGGAGGTTTTTTTGGCAAAGTTACTAAAGTGGTTTGTCATAATAGGGTTAGGTGACTTGCCCAGGATCAAACAACTACTAAGTTGCCTTCTACTAAGGCTAGATTTGAAATTCATGAAGATAAAAGTTCTCCTTATTCTATGCCTGTGGTCTACTCACTGCACCACCTAGCTGCTCACAGGCCAACTATGGACTACTTTTAGCTTTAAAAGAATTCTCTTTCGACACTACCAAAGTGATTTTCCTAAAATTTTGGTCTGACTGCATCCCTCGTCTATTTGATAAATTTCCGTGGCTACTTATGACCTCTAGTATCAAATAAAACTCCCAGATTGGACAACTAAAACTCTTCACAGCCTGATCATATTTAAAGCCTTACACATTATTACTCTTTGCATACTTTATAACTCAAACAAACTGGCCTTCCTGCTGCTCCTCACACTTAATACTCTGTCTCCTATCTTCATGCCTTTGCATTGGTTGTTCCTGATGCCTGGAGAGCCTTCCTTTCCCATCTCCACCTCTTGGAATCCCTGATCTCCTTCAAGAAACAGCCTGAGTGCTGTATTCTATCTGCAATAGACCTTTCTGGGTACCCCCAGACCTTCTCTTTCCCAAAGCTACCTTGTATCTTTTTTATTTCTTTTCTGTTTGTATGTTTACAAAGTAACATCCTTGAAAGTATCTTTGTAGTCTTTGTATCTTCCATTCCTAGCAGTGTCTGACACATAGTAGGTATTCATTTAAGCAATACTTGTTGATTGATCAGAATGGTTAACTTGTGTTGACATAGTAAGAATCTAGGATTATCTTAAAGTTAGAACTATTGGAGAAATCCTATTTCAATGAATCTGCATGAACTTGTACAGCTTTAGGTACTACCTCAAACCATACATCCAGGCTTTCAATGCCACATGCTCCTCATCTGTGTCTTCCCCTTAGTCCTCCAGAGAGAATCTATCCTGCCTTCTAGAGGCCACACCTCACACCTATCATATTGGCCAAGATAACAAGAAAAGGAAAATGACAATTGTCAGAGATATTTGTGAGAAGATTTGAGCAATGGCTCATTGCTGGTGGAACTGAATTTGTCCAGCTAATCAATAAAGAGATTCAGAACTATCCCCCCACCCCAGTCACGGAACTGCACATACCCTTTGACCCAGACATATGACAATTAGACCTATATCCCAAGGAGATTAAAGAAAAAGGAATAAAAAGACCTATAGGGATAAAAATAGTGATTCTTTTTGCTGAAGCAAAAACTAGAAACAAAATTGCTCAGGGAATGACTGACAAACTGTGGTATACTAGTGTAATGAATGTTATTACATAGTAAGACATAAAGAGAGTTTTTGAGACTTGCATGAAATGATACAGAGTGAAATGAGGAAAATCAAGAAAGCACATTACAAAAATAAACAACTTTGAAAGAACTGAGAACTCCTATGACTAGTTGTGACTCCAGAGGACTTAGCGATGAAGTGTGCTTGACGCCTCCTGGTAGAGAGATGATGGTGGTCAACTGAAGGAGCAAAATGAAAATACACTGTTGGACACAGAAAATGTGTGGCTTTGTCTTTACTTAACTAGATACTTATTCATTTATTTATTCATTCATTTAATCTAACAAAAATCTACCTTTTATCCCTATCACCTGCCACCTCTCCATTAAAATAAAATAAAAAAGAAAATCCTTGTAACCAATATGCATTTGATCATGTTCACTGTTTACAAGGATTGTACCTTTCTTTTATTTTTCCCTTTTATTAGAGGAAGTATGGGGAGGAAAGAGGGAGTTAGCAATAGTACTGGCAAAAAAGGATTTTTAAAAAGAGTCGTCATTGAAGCATTTTTTAATGTACAGAAGAGAAAAGAAGAAAGTTTAAGAAGAAACTCAGACTGGCAGGACAGTTTTCAAGTAACATCCTGAATTTATTACATAAAAAATGTATGTAAATGTATGTGTTTTAAAAAATGTATGTAATAGAGGGTAATATTTTCCTGTTATATTTTGTATGTGAATAGTGTGGGGATATTTATTAAATTGAGGTGACTCCTATTTTGGTGTTTGTGACTTTCTTTGTATTCCCAGAACTTAGCATAGTGATAGTATGTAATAAATAAATATTGGTCAATTGACTAATTTCCTAAAAGAGAGATGCTACCTTATGACCTCCAAGTTTCCTGGTGTCTCTTATTCTATGACCTAAGGCAATGAAAAGTTGAGGTAACTTGTCCAGGGTCACATACCACTATGCTTCTTTATCTACGGGAAGGGGACCTGGATCTTGCTGGCCTGCTCACTACTCGACTTTGTTCACCTGATTAAAAAATTATGCAATTTCTAAAAATTGTAGGGAAGGAGATTCTAAAAAACAATGGCCCCAGGCCAAGATCCTTATCTTTTTGTGGGGTGAGAGGCCCGGGTGGGGTAGGAGTGAGTCCTGGACCCTTTGGTAGTCTGGTGAACCTTTCCTGGAGTCACATTTGTAAATGCACAAAATGAAATACATGGAATTTCAAAGAAAGTCAATTATATTGTAATAGTTATCAAAATCTTTTTAAAAAATAAGTTCATAAACCCCAAGTTTAAGTAAGAACCCCATGTTTCTAGCGTCTCTTATCCAGAACAGCCCTCCGAAATGTGTGTGTAGTAGTAGTAGTCGTAGTAGTAGTTTTTGCACAACTGCTTTTATACTACCAAAAAAAGCTTGTGACTCGAAGCGCAAAGACAGTTGGACTGTGATCATACTGCTAGAGAAAGAAAAAGTCGGGGAAAATAGAGTTTTCCCATCTAATCAAAGATCCTTTAATTGACGGAGTATGCTTCTCTTCTAGTGATTACGGTCCATTTCGAAGAATTTAGTGGCTAAGTGCCCCACCACGCCCTATATTATGCACCATGTAAAACGTCACGAATCCTAAAACATTATGCAAATAAAATCGTAAAGCTTGTTGGGAGAGCACTGTTTGGGAGTATGAAAGAAGTGGAATATTCCTTATCTCAGTTCTTTTAAGGGGAAAAAAAGGACAAAGTATTACTTTTTTAAGTCGTAATTGTGCTGAGGGAAAGGAAGAGAAAGTGAAACCTAATTCGTCATAAGCTAAGTCAGAGTCGAATTCTTCTGGGTTTGGCTACCGGAGACACTTCGGTATCGTCAGTACGGTACATCCTTACCTGTTGCTCCTTTTTGGAGAACAGTAAATGATGATTGGAGCTTGCATGACATGTGATTAGTGTCTCTGCAGCAGCTTGGAGAAAGCGACGAACTCCTTGTTGCTCCTGTCTGATTCGTACTGGCGATACAAGCAATTTTTTTTTTTGTTACTGTTTTTAAAAATAGGTGTTTGACACAGTATCAATTCTTTACTCAGACGAACACTATGTAACTTCAAAATATGTTACGCTAAGAAAGGAAAGTTCTGTTTTCGAGATGTCAGAGCCGGGGTAAAAGACATGGATTAGCTACAGGAAAGTTTCGGGATGGAAGTATTAGAAAATGCTTAGTATTTCTTCAGAGTGAAACAGGAAAGAGAAGTGTAAGCAGAAATAAAAGAAAAAAGCAATGAGAGTAAGAGGTGTAGCATTTCGGTAACCCTAATTAAAGTTGTTAATTCCTACTTTCTTCATGTTCATCCGTGGGAACCTATAAGAAACAAGAGTTTAGAAGCAGCAACGGAAAAAAAATTTTTTTTTACCGTATTATGTTCAATAGACTGTCACCTAAGGGTTTCAGAGAAGAGTGAAGGAAATGGCGGGTCTACTTCCCCTCCTGACGGATGCTTTTTCTTTCCTTCCTTTTGGCCTTCTTTCTTTTCCTTATTCTTCCAGCACGGCCCCACGGCCCCTTCCTTCCTCCCCTCTTTTCCTTTAACGCGAGAAAAGCGTGCATGCATTGTGAAATTCTAGACAAGATTGTGGGATAAAAAAAAGCACCGGAAGTAACGAAACCAAGCCGAAAGTGAGATGTGTTAATGCACCAGTTAAAGAGCAGTCAGAGGTAGCAGAGTGGCGCAGCGGAAGCGTGCTGGGCCCATAACCCAGAGGTCGATGGATCGAAACCATCCTCTGCTAAGAAGCTTTTTCATTTTTTTTTTCCTTTGTTGTTTTTTAACCGCAGGGAAGAGGATCGAAATAGATTTTAATCCCGAAACACAAAAAAAGAGGAGGGCTTTCGCGGTCAGTGGCTTTTAACCAGCGTCCTAATTTTACCGCTTTTCCGGAGTTTTTCGCCTCTGCGTTCTGTTTACAAAAGTACAAGCTGAGCATAAGGCAGTAGGCTTCAAGAGTAAAAACCGCAAAACCACGAAAACATTTTTTTTTAACCCAGAAGGGTTTAAGTGTATCTTTCAAAAAATGTCTTTTTTTAAAAAAATGACTTTCTTTTCTTTCATCCTGGTCTCCCCCTCCTATGACCTTTAAAAATAATAAAGCGTCGGTTTATTCAGTATGTATTGGAATAGATAATGAACGCCATAAAATGGATCAAAATTTTAAAACGGAGAAAGAAAATAGCCAGATTTAAAAAAATAATAAATAAAAATAATAACAAAACCTATGAAAAGGACATCTTACGGGCTGTATCGATATCTAGCAGAGTGGCGCAGCGGAAGCGTGCTGGGCCCATAACCCAGAGGTCGATGGATCGAAACCATCCTCTGCTAAGACGTGACATTTTACAAATCAGTTACAAAAAGACGGCATTGCCAATAAGCATGGTGCTGCTTTCAGCTACTGTAATTTGAGGTTGCTACATTAAAGAAGGGAAAGAAATACACAAACCTCAATGCTAAAGGAAAACAAAACACAGATGGAGAGAAAAGACTGAATGAGGCCATCCTGTTGAGTGACTTCAGCTTCCAGCTGGGGGAGAAAGGCACAGGCTTCGGATATGAGCACAGAAACAGTAACATCGTATTCCTCTTGAGTCGAGAGGCAGGGTCAAACAGCCTAAAGGGTCAGGGCGGGCTACTGACCTTTGGACCCCTGTGGGCCGTCATTTCTCTTCAAGAAACATGTTTAAATTCTCTCTACCATTGGCAAAGAGCAGGGGCCAGGCCGTGGGCTCCTACCTCCCACAGTGAGACAAGGGCAGAGGACAAAAATAATTCCGTTCCTCATACCCACTCAGTCTTTACTTCTGTAAAGTCGAATAATTCATTGAGCAGGTTGCATGTTCATTGCATTGTCTATAGAGAAATCTTCACTCCAATTAAACTATTTAAGACAACCAAGTTTCAGATGAAGATTGAGTTTCATCATCTGAAAACTCCTCATCTCTGAGCATAGCAGAAGGAAACGAATTGATTCTCTCCAAGAGGGACTGACTGGTTTTAGGGAATAAATAACCTGAGGAGAAGGCAGCTAACCTTCCTTCTCACTGTCTCGTCATATGGTCCCACTCCCACCACTGGACTGAGACTGACACAGCCCAGAGCATCTATAACGTCTTGCTAAATGCAATGACCTTTTCTCAGTCCTTGTCCTTCCTGACCTCTCTGTAGAATTGGACACTCTCCTTGACGGTTTTTCCTCTCTGGGTTTTCATGACACTGCTCCGAAGTGGTTTTCTTCCCTGTCAGTCTTTTCTTAGTCACCTTGGAAGGTGGATCATTCATATGCCCCCCAAGTCTTTGCCCTGAGCCCTCTCCTCTCTCTACACTGTCTTAATGAATTTCCATATCTTTAACCATCACAGCATTTGGGATGATTCCCAAAACTACATATTGCAGTTCTCTCTCCTCCCAGTTCCAATGTTTCATCTCCTGTCTCCTAATCTCCACCTGTATAAGCATCTCAGACTCAATTTGTTCAACACAGCGCTCATTATCTCACCCCCTAAACACACCATCTTGCCAATTAGGAAATACACTTGATTTCTTTAAAAAAATTAAATTAAAAATGTCATCCTTGAGTCTCTACTCTCTCTCATCCCCTTTGTAGCCAAGCAGTTGTCATGTCTTGTCCATTTCAGCTCATCAACATCTCACCTTCATCCCCTTCTTTCTCTGCACACAGTTTCAGGCCTAGACTATTGCAAACACTTCCTATTTAATGTTAATAGAAATGATAGCAATAGTTATTATTTATGTAGCATTATAAGGCTTGTAACACCCTTTATTACAAATATTATCTCATTTAATATTTTATATTCCTGCAGTCATTCTCTCCTCTTTCTGATTTACACAGTTGCCAAAGTGTGATAGGCCTAGATCAAAGGTCTGACATTTGGATTTGATCACTCTCATCCTCAAGAAAGTTCAATATCCTCCTGCCTCAAAAAAACAAACAAACTTGGGACAAAATGTAAGCTCCTATTTGGTCTTCCAAACACTCTACAATTTGACTTCAACTTACCTTTCCAGGATAATCACATATTACTCTGCCTCACACATTCTACACTCCTGCAAATGTGTGGGCCCAACTGCTGATTTATTTAAAGCAGCTTCCCATATCCTACCAATGTGCCTTTGTAGAGGCAATATCTGGTCACTGGATCCAGATGGCTCAGGAGGAGAAAGTGAGGCAGGTGACCTTGCACAGCCCTCCCTCACTCAAAGCAAAGTCAAGTGCAAGACATGTCATCCTTTCTCTGATGTCATGGTCTTCTTTGAAAATGAAGGACAAGGGGGCAGAGCCAAGATGGCGGAGTAGAAAGACTCACATTTGCTAGCTCCGAACCCACAGTCCATAGATCTCCTGTAAAAAGAACTCCTGACAAATTCTGGAACAGTGGAAGCTGTGCAGCAACACAGTGAAGGAGATTTCCGTTGCAGAGAGCCCTGAAAAACCGACTGCAAAGGTACCCCAGATGGGAGCGGAGCCCTGCCCTGCGGAGTCCTCTCCTCCCCTCCCCCGCCCCGGCCACACCGCACTGAGAGGAGCCAGCAGACCCCAGCAGGCGTCAAGGACCTGAATCTCCGGCGGCCGCGAAGGTCCCTCCACCCACAGACTCACAGGTCAGTGAGAGAGACAGGCTGAGAGGGGAGCGGGGTATCTCTGGGACTCGGACCCCCTCGGGAGGCTGCAGCAGCGGCAGAAGCCGCTGGAGCTCCACCCCAGCTCCATTACAAAAGCTCTCTGCATAAACCCCCTGAGGGAACTGAGCCTGAGAGGCGGCCCTGCCCCCACCTGAGAACCAGCAGATAAGCTCCCATTGAAGAGCAGTCAGGCCTGCCACCAAAAGCCCTGAGGCTGGGGAGCAGCATTTGAATCCCAGACCCCAAGCACTAGCTGGGCGGATCTGGGC
>CM053773.1:207204921-207248717 GCA_028658325.1 Potorous gilbertii | reverse complement strand
TGGAACTTAAAGTTTTAGGACCAACTGTTGAGTATTGTTCTTGCTACTAGGAAATAAGAAGTACAGGTAATGGGGAATAGAAAGTTATCTGGCCCTACAGGACAAAAGAGAAGGTGGGGTAAGGGAAGGGAGGGATGATAGAAGAGAGGGCAGATTGGTGATATGGGTAATTAGAATGTCCAGTGTATCGGGGAGGGGGAAGGGGACAAATGGGGAGAAAATTTTGGAACCCAAAATCTTGTGAAAATGAATGTAAAAAGTTAAATAAATTTATTTAAAAAATAAAAAAAAAGAGAAAAAAAAAAGAAAATGACGGACAAGCACAACATGTGAATAGACTGAGCTGCCTGAATGGAGACCCAGCTATCTGGGAAACTCAACTCATCTTCTTTCTTCTCCTTTCCAAAGGAAGGTAAATTTGAATGGCCAGACGCTTCTCAGTTAACTTAGGGTTTACTGGCTAGATGTCCTTTTTCTCTTTCTCCCTTTCTTCCTTCCTTCCTTTCTCTCTTTCTTTCTCCCTCTCTTTCTCCCTTCCTCTCTTTCTTTCTTTCTTTCATCCTTCCTTCTTTCCTTCCTTCCTTCCTTCCTCAAAACCTTAACCCCAGTACACTCTGAAGTCCATAGATTGGACAACAATAGGTCCCTGCCCAAGCTCCACTTATTAGCTGTTTTCTGGACCCTCCTGCCTTACCGTGATTATCAGTGGTAACTGTTTCTCTTTCCCTCTCACTTTGATTTAGTTATTTTTTTCTTTTACTCATTAAAGGGACCATTCCCTGACTACTTCTTCAAGAGGCCTCTACATTGAATGGATGTTAACCTCCCTCTAAGTTAATACCTGAAAAGGCCTTAGCCTAAAAAGGTCAAGGTCTCCCATTGCATCCTGGGCCATCTCCTGTCATCCTGATGAATATCTGCATTCAGATGGCTCAGGAGGAGAAAGTGAGGCTGGTGACTTTGCACAGCCCTCCCTCACTCAAAACAAAGTCAAATGCAAGTCACATCATCATTTCTCTGATGTCATGGTCCTCTTGGAAAATGAAGGATGAACACAACACAATAACAACTATGACCTTTGTATAGGCTGTCACTCACACTTAGGATAAACTGCCTCCTCATCTCTGCCTCCTGGAATTCTTAGATCCCTCAAGACTAAGCTACAATGCTACCTGTTTCAAAGGACCTATCCCCATCCTCTCAATTGGGAGGGCTACCTTCCACCCTCCCATCATTGTATATTGGTTTTGTATATATTCTCAATGTACTTATACATAAATAAAGTGTAGACTCCCAGTAGAAGAAAAATTCCTTCAATGAGTAGTAAATAAATATTTATTAAAAGCCTACTGTGTGTTTGGTGATTTCCTGAGCACTGGGGAGACAAAACCAGAACAAAATAGAAGTTCATAATCAAATGAAGAAAGATAGCACAGAAAAGAAAGCTAAATTTGGGTGAGGAGGAAGGGAGGACATGGTGGAAGAGTCAGGGAGAGCGTCTGGGTGGGAAATGAGGAGATGGCTGTCCTGGGCTCCTTCCTTAAATAGAGGTTTATAGCTCATTGCTCGGATCTCCAGTCAGAGGGGCAGAGGGTACTGTTGAGTCAGGTACTAAGGCAGAGTCAATCTTGCAGGATAATAGTTGCCCAATGATGAGGTTCCTATGTACATGGTGTTAAGGTCAAAGGAGGACAGCCATACGGGAAACAAAATTCCTTGAGAGCAAGGACTATCTTACTTCTGTACTGGTATTCTTAGAATCCAGGCCAATACCTGACATATTTTCAGTCTTTTCAGTCAAGTCTGACTCTTCATGACCCCATTTAGAATTTTCTTGGCAAAGATTCAGGAGTAGTTTGCCATTTCTTTTTCCTACTCATTTTACAGATGAGGAAACCGAGGCAACCTGAATTAAATGACTTGCTGGAATCACACAGCTAGTAAGTGTCTGAGGTCAGAATTGACCTCAGGGAAATGAATCTTCCTGACTCCAGGGCTGGTACTTTATCCATTGCACCTACTGGACACATAATGGACTCTTAAATGCCTATTGGTTGACTGATTGAAAACGGAATGTCAGAGCTATTCTTGGTGATTATAGGGTGGAAAGATGTTAGAAGGCCAAACTCTGTCTTAGTAAGGAAGGTAGGAGAGAGAGACAAGGCAATTTGTCAAGAAGCCCAGGGATGCTTTTATCTGTACTCTGTGTCCAGATTCTCTCTGCAGTTTCCATTCAAAGCTCCATTTTGGATCTTTCTGTGTCCAAGTTTGCCTAAATATTGGAAGCTGCCTCAGAAATTCTATTAGGCTCTTTGTGGTCCCTTTCAGTCATCCATCTGAGTAGAATTTCCCTTTCTGCTGTTCATGACAGTGAAATCCAAAAGCCTCAAGTATAGATAACCTACATCATTAATTTCAGACAAAGAATGGAGGCCCATCTGCATAAAACAAAATGTTTATTTTTTAAAAAGTCGTACTGTTCAAACGAAGGGCTTTTCTCACTTGTCCAAGGAGACCTTATGAACTGAGTTATTCACAGTGTTAAACTGGTTATTGGGGACTGGGGGGCAACCTCTAACTTCCACCAGCCATTGATTCTGCTGAATTAAGTCTACTGAGATCCCATATCTTCTGGAGAATTTTTGGCCTTGGTCTTAGTTACAAGGAAAGGAGAACCCTCAAAATGTATATCTATAGTTTTATTCTCTAATATAGGTTTTATAACTAGTGTTTATGCATGTATTTTAAAAATGCTTTGATATCAGAAACTCAATATAATTGACTTCTTTGATCATAAGTATTTTAATTCTATGTATTTAGAAACATTTTTCTGAGGAGGTCATAGGCTTTACCAGACTGATAACAATACAAAAAAGGTTAAGAATCTTTGCTTTAGAGAGAGGGGGCTTAATAGGAAATCTCAGAATATAAGCTGTATGTGAGAATTCTTAGCTCAGAAATGAACATGTTAACCTAGTATAAATAGAAATGCCATATATGTGGACCCAGGTTCATCATACAAGACAATAGAAAACTATCAATAATGGCATGTGATAATGTTTAATATAAAATTTTGGAACAATCTCTGTTCTCTCTGAAGCAAACTCAGAGACTGCCTCTTCCTATGTCAACAAAAGTCAGCTAGGGCTGCCTTAACATTCCTTAAGACCTTTAACCTAAGACACTATCTTGAATAATGGGACGTTTTCCATATCTTAATATTTGTAGGCATATACTATGTTATGGCATGTTAATGGTAAAAGAAATACAGACATCTTAGGTCGTAATTTCTATTTGAAACTTTGTCAAATTGTATCTCATTGTATTTACAACCTATGCAATTAAGAAATTCCTTTCTAATGGTCTAGCTAATCACTTATGGAGATCATAAATCTGAAGGACACAGAACACTTCTTTGTCCTAAAACAGATTTAAGGCTGCCCAATTCTTTGTACCCGTAGCCAGAACATTTTTCTGGCTCCATAATGCATTATGTTACCATTTTCTTTAATAGGGAATTGATTAATTAATTAATTAAATCATAAAATGTATGCATTTAGCATGTTGTCTTTTCTTTAACCAAGTTTTCAGGTTAACACCTGTTATAATAAAAATACAATTTTTAACTCTAGAAATAGAAAGTACACAAACTTTCTTATCAAGTGTTTGGTACTGCATTACTTTAGCTGGTCTCCAGGAGAAAAGAGGAGACAAAAGGAGGAAAGGGGAGGGGAGGCATTTCACAGACCAGAGACCCATGAGCATAGAAGCTCAAAGACCAGAACTCCAGAAGCCTTGCCTACTACTGGCCAGATGAGGCCCCATGCTCAGTCAAACATCCATTGTCTTGTAAATGATTCAGTGTCCACTCAAATGGAAAACTTCAAGGTAATATAATGACTTTTTGTATTTGAAAGCTCTGCCATCAGAAATAAGTTGAAAAGGGAAGGGGGACAGTGAGGGGTGTCTGATATTCTTCTCTGAATCATGCTTCATTCCTCAGGAGTCATGGCTTCAAATTAGGATGGGACAAATAACTGTCTCTCTGGGCCTGAAAACCTTGTGGGGAGATTCTGGGCTTCTGATTGAATAACAGGGTAGCCTTTGATGAAGGAACTCAAGCTCTAATCCAGAGTGGTGGCCCTCTAGGTTCTCAAGTGGAGTCCTTTGACTGAATACAAACTTAGAGTTCTGTGAAGCTTAGGTTCAGTCACAGGGCCACGCTTGAGGACCCACACATGTGGCCTGGAGGTTTCAAGTTCCCCAATCATTGATTACATCAAAGGCCAAAGAGGCCTATACTACCAGGCAGCTGAAGAGCCTCATTTCCTACACAAGAGAATCATTTCAATTCAGGGGGTCACAGCAAAGGAGCCAAGACCAGAGCTTTGTGTTGACATAGCACCCAAAAGAAAGGCCAGTCCAGTTTCTAACCACAACAGTTTAAAATCTAAGAAGGGAATAAGAAATGAGCATAAGCAAATTAGAAGTATAGATATAATTCAAGGAAGAGGAGACTCCAGACAGAGAAGGATGAAAGATTCTCTGGGAATGCTGAGACAGTATCTCTGCAAAGAGGCTTTCAACATTGAAGAAAGAGATGTATGTTCAGAGATGGAATGATAGGGAGAGTCATTGGAGGCATGGGCAATGTATAGTTGGATCTATACAGAACAAGTAGCCAGATCAAACTAGGAACATCTAAGTTGGGGACACTAGACTTTGGTGTGCAAGAAAAGGAAGGCCCTAGACTGAAGACTGGAAAGACAGATGGGAACTAAATCGTGGAGTGAATTCTTTTTATTTTTTGAACTTTGTTTTTTTAATGAACAATAATTTATTTTCTTTTTCTTCTCCCATCCCCCCAAATAAAAGTAAAACAAAACCCTCGTAACAAATATGAAGAGCCAAGCAAAAACAAATTCTCTCATTGATTTAGAGTCTATCTTCATTCTGTTGCCCGAGAAATGACCCCTGGATTTACCATGAGTAGAGAGACTGAAAAAGTCATTTCTTCAGCCATGCTAAAACTAATTCTTTCCGGAAATTTCATCCTAAGGCAGAAGCCATAGAATGTGGGAGATAATCCAGAGACCTCTTGGAAGAAAGGGAAAAAAAGACGTTTAAGGCAAAGCAAAGTCAATTACAAAATTACAGCACAATCTACAAATTCTTTTGTTTTTGAAAAAAAAAGTTTACTACTCAAATTCTTAGCCTAGAAGACACACAGCATATACCTTCCTGGCGCAGTAGGCAGTGTATCAGTCTCATAATCTGAAGGTCCTGAGTTCGAGCCTCAGAGAGGGCAAATTGCTTTTTACCTTCACCATTTCATGAGCATGTCCTGTATAAAGACTGCTACATTTCAGTTTTCAGACATCCGGCAAAATGAGGGGACACAGAGTCGGGCATCCTCTGCAGTGAAATATTTGCAAAAGATTAAAAGAAAAAAAAGAATGCAAATAACGGTGAAATTAAGATCATGAATTCTCAATCCGACAAGAAATGTCGTGAAATTATAGAGCGTAAACGCCACCCCAAAGAAAAGGGATAAAACATTCCCACCTCACTCCCAGGAGAGAGAGTCGGTCCATGTGTATGGAATATTACACATATTGTCGAACTTGTTCTATTTATTGGTCGGTTTTTGATGATTGTTCATGCTTTTTACTTTCTGTCCTTTCAAAACAATTATTATAAGAAAGAGAATAGGAGAGATAGCGACAGTAAACCAAAATATATCAATAAAATGAAAATCTAGAAGAGTATATATTTTTAATATTGAAAAAGTTACGAAGAATGAACTGGTTCCCAAAGAAGAGATGCAAAAATGCCTACCCAGTTCCTTTACAAAGGACTGGGGAGACATGTGTCACTAGAAAGGGGGAACAGTCCATAGATGTAGAATATTGCACCTAATATCAGATTTTATTTTTATGTACTGGATGGTTTTGCTTAATTTTTCTCTTCCTCTAGTTTCTTACTTTAAAAAATTCTTTGTTATAACAAATGGCTTTCTGGGAAGAAAGAAGACCAGGAATACAGAGGGGAATCTAGGGATATGAAAACAAAACATACCAATAAAATATTTTTTAAAGCTGCCTTTGTTCTTTTTTCTTCCCCCAAATCAAAAGCATCTTTTTTTTGTCATAGTTGTGGAATCTTCTAAATTATGCCTTTATCATTTCTATGGGCCAAATGGTTCCCTGATTTGGTTATACATCACAGATTGGTGTTTCAAATTCATCGCTATTTTTTTTTCAGAGAAAATTTGGTATCAGACACACAGATACTTGTTTTCTTTGATCCATCAAGCCAACTTCTAATCCATAGTTGCCCATCAGTTAATAAGTGCCTACTATATGCCAGGCACAAAGTGCTAAGTGCTAGGGATATAAAAAGGGGTAAGATGCCCTCAAGATGTTCACAATTTAATGGAGTAACTGTCACTGATTTTTCTTATGATGAATTTCTCAGAGTACCAAATTCTGATTTGTTGGAGAAAATAAATATCAAAGGACTTGAGAAGACATAAACCACTGATGCTGACTTTAATTCCTGGCAAAATTCTACTGCTTGTTTGTGAATACTTACAAAGGGAAGAAGTTATGTCTATGAGTCAGAATGGAATGGTTAAGAATAGGATAAGATCTTTTCTATAATGATCTTATATAATTTATTTTATTCATTTGACAACATTATCCCGAGGGTTCTTACAGCAAATTAAGAAGAAAATCAATATCCAGCATGGGATAATATGAAGCTAAATTAATTTGTCTCATTCAATAAATACCATATGGTTTCACCAGTACAATGAGGTCCATAGGCTTCCCAGTTTACCCATGTGGTCTCTGGACAGAAAAACATCCTGGACATCTGTGGGCAATGTCAACCCACCACTAGTAGCAGATGTTGTGATTTAATCCTTGAAACTCTTGCTCCAAGAGTACTTCTTTAAATGATTTCCTTCATAACAGTGAAAGCCATATATTCTGAGATATGTTAGACAATCAAATTCCTGCCACCTCTGTGATTACAGGAACTTCATATTGTCTTAAGGCTGGATACTCCAGTTCAAATACAGTTAAACTTCAACTTGTTTTTCTCCACAAGTTGAAACCTATGCATAATGAGGTTCAAAAAAGGTCTAAAAATAATTTTAAAACTCTCCTTTGTTAGATGACAGTCTTTCTGCACATCCCAACAATATTGTTCAAAACTGGAGGCTGAGCTGTAATATAACATATTTTTTTGTGGCATTTATGGTACCGAGGGGAAAAGAAAGCAGAAGTAATATGAGAAAAGAACCTAATCTGGTGGTATTTCAATCCAGGTTTCCAGAGAGCCAAGACACTTGACTACTTGGAGCATAACTCAAAACTTTCAGGTGCTTATTTGAACTGTATTCAACATTCAAATACTTCAGTTCAGTTCCAACTCTGAAGAACAAAAGTTGAGTAGTGTATCCCTCCTTTCACATATTTGTCCTACCTCAAATTCCAAAATCAATGTTTAATTGTTTTTAGTTATTAAATTAAATGAAATTGTCTCTGTGTAGTTCAAAAATCCCCAAGATTTATCTGGAATGTTATCATATATGATGAACTTTTGTGCCTAATTTTTTAAAGTGAAAATGTTTATATTTTTAGCTTCATGTAATAACAATTTTTAACATTTGTGTTTTTTTAAATCTTGAATTCCAAATTTCCTCCCTCCCGCTTAAGAAGGAAAGCAATTTGATATAGATTATACATGTGCAATCATATAAAACATTTCTCATATTAACCATATTATGAAAGAAAACACAAACACCTCTCCCCCACAAAAATACAAAGTTAAAAAAAAAAGTATGCCTCACTCTTCATTCAGACTCCATCAGTTCTTTCTCTGGAGATGGATAGTATGTTTAATCATGTCCTTCAGAATTGTCTTGGAATATTGTATTGCTAAGAAAAGTTAAGTCATTCAAAGTTAGTTATCATACAATATTCCTGTTACTTTGTACAGTGTCCTCCTGGTATTGTTTTATTTTGCATCAGTTCACATAATTCTTCCCAGGTTTTTCTGAAAGCATCCTGCTCATCATTTCTTATAGCACAATAGTATTCTATCACAATTATATACTTGTTCAGCCATTCCCCAATTGATGGAAATTCCCTCAGTTTCCAGTTCTTTGCCACCACAAACAGAGCTGCTATAAATATTTTTAAATATATAGGTCCTTTTCCTTTTTAAAAAATCTCTTTGGGACATAGACCTAGTAGTGGAATTACTGGATCAAAGAGGATGCACAGTTTTATAACTCTTTGAGCACAGTTCAGAATTTCTTTCCAGAATGGTTGGGATCAGTTCACCACTCCACCAACAATGCGTCAGTGTTCCAATTTCTCCATACTCCTTCCAACATTTGTCATTTTCCTTTTCTGTCTTGTTAGCCAATCTGATAGTTGTGGGATGATACCTTGCTTTAATTCCTTATTATTTTTTTTGACAGAATCATTGGATGGACAGAACAAGCAAATGAGAGGTGGCTAAGTGACAGTGGATAGAACCCTATTTCTCTTGAGGGCCCCATCAGCCTTCCAACTACTGTGACTCCAGCCCTCACTACTTTTGGTCTATACTACTGCAACCATCTCTTAGTTGGATCTCTCTGCTCTCCAATGTAACCTTCACACAGCTGCCAAAATTATCTTCTTGGTACACAACTGACCAGGTCACTCTTCTGCTCAAGAAATTTCAGTCTCCCTATAGCTCCCAGGACAAAAATGCAAACCAGTATTTAGAGCTCTTTATAATCCATTGCCAGTCTAATTTTCCAGATGTATTATTCATTACTCCTTTCTTGGCACTTTCAGGGTCAAACTAGTTTCTTTGCTGTTTCCAGGGCATGATCTTCCATTTCCTGTCTCTAGGACTTGGCACAGATTGGTCTACATACCTTTGTACAGATCCTACCCCATGTCTCAAAAGTACTATGTTCTCAGCCTATTACACAGTCTAGGTTCAGATCATCCTCCACCTCCTAAATGAAGCCTCTGATTCTCCCAGTTGCTACTTCTTTACTCTCTTCCTCAAATTTTCACTTATGCATTTAACTGTATACATGCTGTGTTTCCTCTCAATAGAGGTCAAAGGTTATTTTGTCATTATATCCCTAGAAGCCCAGAACAGTAGGCACTTGAAGTTTAACTGTATTTGAACTGGAGAGCTCAGCCTTAAGACAATATGAAGTTCCTGTAGTCACAGAGGTGGCAGGGATTTTATTGTCTAACATACTGTTATGAAGGAGATCATTCAAAGAAGTACTCTTGGAGAGTTTCAAGGATTAGATCACAACATCTGCTACTAGTGGTGGGTTGACATTGCCCACAGATGTCCAGGATGTTTTTCTGTCCAGAGACCACATGGGTAAACTGGGAAGCCTATGGACCTCATTTGCATCAATATACTCATCTTCCCACAGCTCCTTCAATCCTTGTTGGATTGAAAGGGGTGCCTCAGAGATGACCAGGTTGTAGGAGTCTTCCCATTCAGAGTAGGGATGAACTGATGATATCAGAACAAGGAGGAGGGTGAGGAAGTGGACCAGGTGGTATCCTTTTCACACCTAGAATTATCTGAGAAAATTCAAATTTTCCCTCTGTGCCAGGGATTGGGAGTCCCCTGGGACTCCCAGTTTCTTGAGTTGGGAGTCATCTTTTGGGAGTCTCTCTGAGACCTCTCCAACATTAAAAAACAAACAAAAACAGCTCTACCTTTTGAAACACAAAGGCCCAGAAACTGAGGTTTTGCACATTGGCATCCATAGATGCAAGATAGCTTGCCCCTTCCCTGTTGTCTCTGATATTTGGTTTGTAATCCCATAGCATAAAGGTATAGGAATTTTTAAAAACTCTGCCGAAACCCGGGATTGAACCAGGGACCTTTAGATCTTCAGTCTAACGCTCTCCCAACTGAGCTATTTCGGCCTAGATGCTTTGGCTAGCATCTCCATTTCCCCTCTACTCATTGTCACTGTCTGACAATTCCATTTTTCATAAATAATTTCAGGCAGGTAGAAATGAGGAATAAGAGAAAAATCGAGTCTAAGCAGCCAAGTTCTAAATCCTAATCTACATTCATGTGAAAAAAGAAGGAAAAATACTTCATTCTCGTTCCAGGGTGGAAAATGTTTGGTTTCATCGATAAAGTGTCTAATTCTGATCAAGAAGAATGCACGATCTGGGATCTGATATGTGTATCCCATCCTAACTTCAATTACACTTGTATGCCTCAAGAGCTCTTGAAGATCCCAGGACACTGATCCGTTCTAGAAAGAAAGCAAAACAAATTAGGATATAACTTCACTAGAATCAAACGTTCCATTTAAAATCCTCCAGACAAATTTCTTTTTCCATCTGCAGCTCTGCTTGGCTTCCATGCCAGGGAACATCATACCCCCTTGCTGGGTACCCCAGGTGGCCCCCTCTCTCTCTAGCTTTTTAATTTTCTCCCCTCATTAGATTGTATACTCCTGGAGGACAGGGCCAGTTTTTCTTATTTGTATTCTCAATGCCCAGGACAGTACCTGGCCCATAGTAAGTGCTTAATAAATGTTTATTGAATTGCACTAAATTCAAGACAACTCTTCTAAGTTTCCATTTGTATGCAAAGTAGAGCCCATATATAGGAGGTAAGTGGTTTTGCATCGGTATACTCATCTCCTCACAACTCCTTCAACACGGATCATTTCCATCTTTTTTCACCTGTGTCGACTATCCTGATATGAAATAAAACCTCAATTTAAAAAAAAATACATGTTTTTCCATTACTGATTTAGAGCATGTTTTTAGATAGAGAGGTACATAGAGAGATAGATAGATAAGTGTTAAGTATGTGGGTGTAGTGACTTTTCTCAGTTCTTCTTATATTTACACTATTGTAATAGATTGGTTTTAGAAATGTTGGCTACTCTAGCTTCAAGTTACTCTATTAAAACTACTAGAACAATAACTTGGGAGCCTTCACTGAAGAGTTTGATTAGCCATAATTTCCTCAAAGCAAAGGCATTTTGAAATGGCAAACCATGAATATTAGTTATAAATCATCTCCTCCATAAGAATGGGGCATACTTTCCCACAAATCATCATAGCCTCAATGGAAGAGTGAACATTAAGAGAGAGAGAGAGACACCTAAAGAACACTGAAAGTCAATTCAAGTCATAGCTTTAGGAGACCTCCATGTCCCTTTTTCTGTCCTGATGCCCTCTTGCTGCTCCTCTTCAGTATTCTGTTGAGCTGACAACTGATTTGGGCTACCAGGGACTACTGTGGTGTGAATAATTTTGCCATCATCACATGACTCACCACATTTTTTTTTTATTAGGCCACCATTTTGTGATGAATTGTTTTGAGCATTTCCCAATATTAAGATAAATATATACGTGGTATAGGTTGGTAAACAATTTGTGTGTCTTCACAAACCACTGATAAACAGACAAGACATCTAGAATGAAAACATTTGGTAAAACAACCTCGTGCCATTCATTTATATCATGAAGCATCAATCAAATTAACTGGAGAACAAATTAAATCAATCACCATCAATCAGAATTTAAGTGTAATCAGTTAACTTTAAAAAATCCATCAGTGAACCCCAGTCTCCAGCTTGACTTAGGGTCAAGGTCAACTGAGCAGCCCCTGTGTTCTCCCTCAGTTGACTTCCATTGACTACTGTGCTTATTGACTAAGATTTGCTGACTTATCAGGCGACCACCTCACACAGAGACACATGATCTTTGGACAAAGAAAGGTCACTGTGGATTGGTATCAGACTTCTTTTCCGTGAAGTCCTAGGAAATCAGGTTGGTTGTTTATTCCGAGCGGAATTCAAGTTTGCAAGCTCAATAGAAAACATGAACTTTGTACAGGCATTTAGTTAATAACGCTTGATTGCTAGCATTAAAAAGTGTTTGGTGCCCGCACCCTGTGTCAAACCTGCCCAAAAGTTCAATTCTGTGAGCCATTTGGTTATATGCAAGAAAATGTTTCTACCTAGAGGGCAGAGAAATTTCTTGATTCTCCTCTGTCATTTCTCCCTCTCCCCATCTTCCACCTTCAGTAGAGGCTCCTAAGAAAAAGTTAAGGAAGAATTCTGTCTCTGGAACTTCCTTTTTCCCCCCACAGCTTGCCCTTTTCTGAATTGCCAAGGATGATTCCTTGACCTAGGCAGAAAGACCTTTTCTGTCTTAACTGAACGGGGAGCCGCCAAGTTTGCTTTTTTAAGAGCACCATCCAATGACTACCTACTCTATAATTACATCACATTTGATGCATTTCATAATCCCTAACAGTAAAGAAATCCACTTCCCTTGCACATATATGACAATTTCCTCTATATATTCCTCTAAAGCATGTAATTGAGAGAATCACCTGACTCCCGTCACAGGTACAGTCCTTTTCTTCCCCATCACTTATGCATTATTATGCACTCTTTCTGGGTTTTTTGGGGTGTGGGGTGTGGAAATCAGGGTTAAATGACTTGTCCAGGGTCACTAAGTAAGAATGGAAGGCCAAACTTGAACTCAGAAGCCTAGGGCCAGTGTTCATACATTTTCTGATGGTGTGAACAGTTCATGTTTTTTGTAGATCTTAAAAGTTTTGCAAAGCATGTCCCTCACAATCTGCTAGTAGTTATGGAGTGTAGGTATGAATTATGTCCATTATACAGACCGTATGGCAGAGATTTCTAGGTGGAAAGGATCTTAGAGTCCATCTAATTAAATTCCTTTACAGATGAAGAAAGTGATTTGTCAGAAGTGATCCTCCAGTTAAGTGTATAAAATGAGATTTGAACCCTGATGAACTAACTCCAAGTTCAGCATGTAAAACAAAGAGCGTTTGTGTGGGAAAGGGGGGAGGAAAGAAGCAAGGTGTTCTCTGGCTTGGCCACCTATGGTGGAAATCTTGTCTTATAGAGAAGGAAAGTGGAGAAAAAGGAGATATCAGTGGAAAATCTATGCAGAGAAGGCAAGAGAATCAGAGTGAGCAAAATAAAATATACGTGCACTCAATCAAAAGGAATTGACCAACTTTCGAGTATTTGTCAGGAACACCAATATGCCAGGCACTCTACCGTCTTGCCGGTTTTGCCATCTCGCTGAAGAGCGAGGGCATATGATCAGGAACAGCTGTCGAATTTTTTTTTTTTAATGAAGGCAAAACGTCCCTGGGTGGGCTCGAACCACCAACCTTTCGGTTAACAGCCGAACGCGCTAACCGATTGCGCCACAGAGACGGCTCAGCCAGCGCTTTCTGGATCATGGTTTCCCGTATACCGAACGAGAATATTGTACCTATCAGATATCAGAACAAGTATTCTTTCGGGTAAGCCGGAGCAGCCTGGGAATTGCTCCTGCGTTCATCCAAGCTTTCAGTTAGAGGCAGAAGGAATCAATGCATCGTTCTGTTGGCAGGACCTGGGAATGAATGAACCTGGAGCCCTAATGGAATGAAAGGAAGTCAGGGAAGCCAATAGATGGAGAGGACGGAGAGCATTCCAGGCATGGTGGACAGATGCCTAGAGCTGAGATAAGTGTCTTGTTCATGGAACCAAAAAGAGGTCGGTGTGACTCCACTGAAGAGCAGGTAGTGTGCATGTATTCGGGATGGGAGGGTGGGTCCTGGCTTATGAAGGACCCTAAATGCCAAACATAGGATTTTGCAATTGATCTTGGAGGCCATAAGGAGCTAAGGGATTTTATTTCGAAAGAGAGTGACATGGTTGGAACTGTGCTTTAGGAAAATCACATTGGTGGTTAAATGGAGGAGCAATTGAAGTGGAGAGAGACTAGAGGTAGGCAGACCCACCAGTAGCTATCACAATAGTCCAGGAGCAAATGGATGAGGGCCTGTGCCAAAGCAATGTCAGTCACAGAGGAGAGAAGGGGGCCATATTCTAAAGATGTTGCAAAAATTAAACCTACAGCCCTTTCACAACAGATTGAATATGAAAGAGAAGTTGAGGATGCTATGTAGGTGATAAACCTGTTGGAGTATGACGTTACTCTCTACATAGGGAATAGAGAAATAGAGGAGGTAGGGGCCAAGGGGAAAGATAATGAGTTCAATTTTGCATCTGTTGAGTTTAATATGTCTACTGAATATCCTGTTTGAGATGTCTGGAAGACAGTTGGAAATGCAAGATTTAAGGTCAGCACAAAGGTTACAGCAGGATCAGTAGATCTGAAAATCATCGGCATAGAGATGGTAATTAAATCCATAGGAGCGAATGAGATCATATAGTGAAGTAGTATAGAAGGAAAAGAGAAGAGGGCCCAGGACAGAACCTGGGGTATGCCTATGGTTACAAGGCATGATCTGGTTGAGGTCTCAGCAAAGGAGACTTAGAAGGAGCAGCCTGCTAAGGTATAAGGAAAATCAGGAGAGGATGGTGCTCCCTAAATTGAAATGGTATCAAGGAGAAGAGAATGGTATCAAGGCTGCGGAGAAATAAAGGACACAGTAAAAACAAAAGATAAAAAAAACTTGTGCATACCTGTATGTGTGCATCCATCTGCACTAAGTGATACTCATCTCCACTAAGTGATGGTCTTCCTGTTCTTCAGTCTGTATCTGCCTGGTCCTTCTGATTTCTGGTCTGGCCACTGTGGCATCGGATCTGACATCCAGTGGTGTTTCCAGGGGCTGACCTGATTTAGTGAAGAAAGAACAATGAGAGCTCCCAACCCTTTCACATTTGATTCCCACTCCTGGAGAGTCTCAGAGTTAGAGGAATGATCTAGTCCAATTTCCTGCCTGTTGAAGGAATCTCCTCCCTCATCCCTCATAAGTGATAGTGAAAATTATTCTAAATTAGTGACCAGGAAATTCTTAGCCAACAGGGGTTACTAGCTTTGGGTGACGCCCAGTTTTCCCACCTCTGTTCCTAAGCTTTTTTCCTTTCCGTTGCCTCTTGGAAAGTCAAGTAGAAGGCAGTCACCGAGGGCCCCGGAGGTCTTATAGTCCTCCTCAGTCTTCTACAACACGAGCAGCTGAAGAAGCCTCTCTCAATCAGTGCCTGATGCCAGCTCACCCAGATTAGTGCACGATCCTTTCCGAGGAGCGCCAGAGTCCCACCAGATGGTGATGCTTTAGACTCGAGCACTTTTTTTCTATCTCCAGGAAAGTTACATCAGCTATTTTAGGGATCCAGAGATAGGAGTCTTTGCCACTCTCATTTTTCTTTCTAACTTTCCTGTTTAAATCTCAAGTACAGGTGGGAAAGGGGAGGAAAAGGGAGAGAAGAGGCCCCATCCGGGACCTCAAACCGTAGCGCAGGGCCTTTATAGAAATTAAGGTCTTAGATATTTGTCTAAACATTTACACATGGTCTTTATAAGGATTTGAGGTGTGTGTGTGTGAAATCTTGGAAAATTAATGTCTCCAGATTCTGACATCTAACAAAGTTCATTGTCGAGTGCACTTAGTTATCATTCTGCTACAGGTATATTGCAAGTCGCTTTCCCTCCGTGACATCTAACAAAGTTCATTGTCGAGTGCACTTAGTTATCATTCTGCTACAGGTATTTTGCAAGTCGCTTTCCCTTCGTTTACAAAATTACGTTTTGCCTTCTCTGAGGCTCGAACTCAGGACCTTCAGATTATGAGACTGACGCGCTGCCTACTGCGCTAAGAAGGCACGCAAGAAGCCTTTTCCCCTCTTAATTTTGTAACAAAAATAATCCCAGTTTTCTATTGTCAAACGGATTTTTGAAAAATACATTCTCAGGTGTTTTTCAACCGGCTTCGAATTTGTAATTTTTTTTGTACTACGGAAGAAAATTTCGGGTCCATACCCTATTGTTCTAATTATGCTCATTTATATTTTGGGGTGCCCGTGGAGATCAAGCGTGTCTGGGAGGCCTCAGGAGGGGACATCTCTCAGAACGCTCTGGTCCTCTTATGGCATACTGGTGTAAGGAGTGCGTAGTCTGGGTCTGACTCAGAAGGAAGGGTGGGTGTGAGAGAAGATGGGAAAATTCAACTGGAACCTATCTGCCTTTAGACATCTGTAGCTAAAATGATGCCAAAGGACCGTTCTGTTCTGAGTCTTCCTCTCTCCTGGGACTCTTCACAAGGGGGGATTATCCAAGTCTTACCAGAACCTCATAGAAATAGAAATAGAAATAGTAAAATGGGTAATGGAGTCAAGGGTTCTTTCTCAGAATGACTACAAACTACATTACATCCAACTTAGAATAAACAATAGAACATAGAAAAGCATACAAACATCTCAACAGTTGAGAAATGATTTTTTTTTCTCAAAAACTTGGAGATATTAAAAGTTGCAACTGCCTTCTTAGCGCAGTAGGTAGCGCGTCAGTCTCATAATCTGAAGGTCCTGAGTTCGAGCCTCAGAGAGGGCAGGTGACTATTTTTTTGAGGATTCTGGAACCAAAAACAAATGAAAAACAAGACATAAAAACTAAATTGATTTTCTACTTATCTGCGGCAGAATGGTGAGGAAAGGGCAGAGACCTGTAGCTCTACTCATTTTTTTCTCCTAAATTGGAATCTGGAGAAACAATTTTCCATAGACCTGGACACGCAAATTTATTTCAGACGGAAAAAGTATGTGCGAACTTTTAAATAAATAACTAAAATCTCAGTTTCCATTGAAAGAGAAAACGCGTGGTGTTTCGAAATCCCAGATGTAGCCTTTTATCTCTTTTCCCTTCTCCCTTTCCACCTGAGCTTGAAATTTAGGCAGGAGAGAGGAGAGAAAAAACGGGACAATAAAAGGGGCGACCCCTTCGATT
This sequence comes from Potorous gilbertii, assembly GCA_028658325.1. NCBI lineage: Eukaryota > Metazoa > Chordata > Mammalia > Diprotodontia > Potoroidae > Potorous > Potorous gilbertii. The sequence goes on along the minus strand of CM053773.1, from coordinate 207,231,915 downwards.
TCTGGATCTTTACTAGATCAGATTTTGCATTTCTTGTAGAGATAAAACTACTGCTCTTTGCCTCGTATTGCACATAAACCGGGCGAAATCCAGGATTCAGCCCTTCCTGGGAAACACTAGAAAGCAGTGGCTACCAAAATCTGCTACCTCGGATGTGTGGGAGCTGGTGGGGTGGGGAAGAGGAGTTTGGGTGGGTAAATGACTGGTTTTTTTTCCAACCCCCAAATCTAATTCATCTGTCAAAGCCATCTAATTTAAGGGAGTGGCAGCTCCATCTGGTGGGCATCTGGCGCTAAGCAGCTAAGCATCCTTCATTCGAAATGAGAAACCACTGGCTTGTACCTGAGTCTCACTAACTGAGGCAGAGACTTCTTCAGGACGAAGGAAAAACACAGTAGTATAAGACTTCAGTACCACCAGAGGGCTGATTTCTGCTTCATTTTCCAAGTAAACAGAAAGAAAAATCGCTTGGGAGCCCAGGTGGAAAAGCTGGATGTCACTCAAAGTTAGGCATCCCTGTTGAGTAGGAAGTCCCCTGTCCCAGATTCAAAATACAATCACTTTGCAGAGATGAGAGAGGATACTCTTCAGCAGACGGAATTAAGCTGTATCGTTTCTGAAGCTCGCCCCAACCCGGCACTTAGAAGAATAATGCCGGTGACCCCACTTTGTCCTGTCTGTTCTATCTTCTGAGATAGAACACCCTGCTGCCTGCCCTAGTCATCTCACACCTGGATTGAGACCATGGCCTGCCCGTTGGCCTCCCAATCACGAGTCTCTTCCTGTCCCAGTCCATTCCCTCTCAGCTTTCAAAATGATCTTCCTTAATTCAGTTCCTGTCACGCCACAACCCCACTACAACCTATTCAATGCTATGTCACTCATGATATAAATTCCCTGTTACATAAAAAGCTCTCTCTCACTGGAAAGGTTTAGAAAAAAGTTACTTGACATTTCTCAGGGATGAGAGAGGAGATTCCTTCAATAGATAGGCACACGCACCTCCTCCCTCTCCTACCCACATCCACACAACCAAACTGTTTATATTTTTCTTTTTACATCACTATATTTCCAAATATATCCCTCCTCAATTTCCTTGTCAGTGGGCTACCTCTTATTTAAAAAAAAAAAAAAGATTTTTTAATAGGGAGAGGTGAAGGAGTTCAGTAAAAGTAACCAAAACATTGAAAAAATATGACTAAATTATAGTGTTATTCAACCATAGTCTTTCACCTCTGCAAAGAAAGAATCCCTTTAAATAAATTCACATATTGAAAATGCCAAATCTGATTCTTCTAGGTCGCTAAAATAAGCCTCAAAACTTCCAAGTAGAGTGGGTTGATTAACAAAAGACCCCCAGGCCCCTAAAGGGACCTGACACGAATCGGAGTCCAATACGCTAATTAAAAGCATTTATTATCTGAGAAAAGACTTGTAGGGAAGAGAAACAGAGAGGAGGAGAGTTCTTAGCTGCTCCAAGGGGATTGGAAAAGGGGTGAGATAAAATAGTTTCTAAAGACTTTGCGGCAGGGAGCTAGGGTTAAAGGACTGATAACTGTGGACACAGTAAGCCAGGTGATGGGATGTTTAGAAAGTTTTGAGCAAGGTCTTGAGTCTGCATCTTCTGCTCAAAGTTACCCTCGAGTTGATCGAAGCTGGTTCTGTGGTTTCTGGCAGCTACAGGCGTCTCCAAATTCGGTTGGAGTTCACTCGGCAAAGGCTCACTCTTACGTCAAGCAGTTTGGGAATTCAGAAGTCTTCTCGATTGACCCATGGTTGTGTACCTCCATTGTTGGACTCCTCTGTTAGGAAGGGAAGTTCTAACATATAGCATAGTCCTTACAGAGTCCAAGTTAACAAGTTTTATCTAGTGTGAAGAAGAGAAGGGTATAGAGAAAAAGACCGGCATACATTCAGGGATTTCTGGTTTCTGTCGGTCACATTGATTCAGTGATTCTTTTTCTGTAAATTTTGGTTGGTCTTATGGAAAACTTTGGATGAATTCCAAGGCCCCTTCCAGGCTACTAAACTTACCTAACCAATAAATCTTACAGGAATAAAATTGCTTTCTTTGACATCTGAATAGAACCCTCTTGAATCATCTCTCGGAGACGTCTCTGTGGCGCAATCGGTTAGCGCGTTCGGCTGTTAACCGAAAGGTTGGTGGTTCGAGCCCACCCGGGGACGTTTTCGACCTCAGACTTTACGAAATGTGAATTTCAAATCTGTGAGAATATGCTGCTACGGTATCCCTCTGAGATACGGCATATCTCAGTGTTGGCACCACTTCAAGAGTTGTCTTGCTTCGTGGTGCGGACGGTTAGTTATCTAACGCACTTACTTGCTACTGCTTTTTAAATCTAATCCTCGAGTTTTTCCTCACCTCTGATGCCCTCTACCCCTTTTCTTTTGGGTTCCTCTCCCAAAACCATCACGGTACCCACTTGACCAATTTAGCTAACAACCTGTCTCTCACAACTAGTATATACGAGTTGGAAAGAGGGATAGGGTCTCAGGAGATCCCAGATGTTCCAATCTTTCTGGCCAGTCAGACTATTATTGAGTTCTCTGACACAAGTTTGGAGCAAATTAGAGCAAAATGGGATATTTGGCCTTTAGGTTCCATTCTTTCTCCACCAAAATTCTTCAGGAATCTTCAAACGCTGTGAAACTTTCACAAACCAAAAGAAGAAAAGCGAGAGAATTTGTCTCTTAATGGGGCCGAAATAGCTCAGTTGGGAGAGCGTTAGACTGAAGATCTAAAGGTCCCTGGTTCAATCCCGGGTTTCGGCAAGAACAATCTTTTGAGTTGGGGATTTTGAAATCTGGTTAGGAAGTTCTGTACTGTTGTGTTAGCACAGGAAAGTTTATCCAGACCTGTTGTTTTTTTTTAATCAGTTGCCAACTTTTTATATCAGATCTTTAGATGGATTCCCGCAGAAGGCGATCCCACTATCCCACTTTCCTGGGAACAGTCACAAGGCCACATTCCCCGGTACCACCCCTTGTGTGGAGGGAAAACATTCTTTCCTCAAGAAAATGTGTAGGTTGAGGGGAATTTTGGGGGGGAAGGGGGAGACTGTTAGTATGGAGAGAATGTCATACTTAAGGTTTTCGAAGTCATTAGGGAGAAGAAGATAAGGCTTTGAGGGATCATTCCGACGTTTCTTTTCAATTTCTCTTGGGCCAGGAAGGTAGCTACAGATTCCTTTCCACTGGGTCCTCATTGTCATCCCCATTCTGGTCTCAGTTCATCCCTTACTCGGAGGGTCTGACTACACCCGGGCGCTATTTAAGGAAGTCCAATCCAATCCAGTTCAATCCAATAAATCCTTTTCAATCCTACCTAATGACGATTTATGTAGGTTCTGTCTTGAAGGATTCTAAAGTTACAATACCAAAAACAAAAGCAATCCCTGACGGTTCCATTCTACTGGAGGAGTGAGCGGGAAATATAGCACATAAACAGATAAGTATATCCATTATGTTTTTCTTTTTAAATTTTTTTAAATTTTGAAAAATTTAAATTTTTTTAAAAATTAATTATTTTCCCCAAAGAACAACAATCTATTTTCCCTCCCATCCACCACCTTTCAGAATGGAGAGTGAAGGGGTGGAAATATAAAACTCTTCCAACAGATGTGCATAACCAAGTAAAAGAAATTCCCACATTGACCACGTATGTTTATATATATATATATATATATATATATATAAACATATGTATATATGTATGTGTATGTATGTATGTCATTTGGTATCTTGAGTCCCTCAATGTCTGTCAGAAGATGTCCAGCACATTCTTGATCATTGGTACTCTGGTATCATTGTCATTGTGTTGATCAGTGTTTTTAAGTCTTTCCAATAAAGGCCTGCTTGTTGAGATCCTCTGTAGAATTTATGGAAGGACATGCGCAAGTTTCATACAATATGAGAATATCATGATTGAGTATGTTGTACACAGTAAGATATAACAATTAGATGACTGAGCTTACATATCTACTGAAGTAAGATTTGGTCCATAGTTCTAGCTTGTAGAAATATTTCTGGATTTGGACTGTCACACCAAGTTTTAGCTCAAAGATGTCTGTCATTTGCAATTTTGATAAGCCAATCATCTTTTCTCACATCTAAATTAATTGATAAAACTATCAATTAGCCTAAGGATATAGACAGTTCCTTTCTCAGTTTTTAACTGTTTGATTTATCACACAAATAATGAAATTTGATCCTCAACAAAATAGTTCATCATAGGAAAGATCAATGACAATTGGGGGGAATGACAAAGACAATAATTGTAGAATGAAATTGGGATTGAAGAATCAAGGAAAAAACCTCTCATTAAAGGTTTTAGATTTTCTCAAGAAAAAAATGCTCTTTACAGATTTGAAGCAAAAATTTTGTGATTTACAGATAAATGAGTGAAATAGTTTTGCTCAACACCAATGATTAAGGTAGACTATTTAGAAGAGTCATGTGCAGTGACACAAAATAGAAATGCTGGCTTCTGGAAGAAAAAAGAAGAAACTTAGTTTTATTGTGGTTCAAATCTAGGCTTTAAAAAAAGAAAAGATAAAGTAAGAAATCCATCAACATTCATATATTAATTGACTTCTGTACTACAGGCCTGTAAGTAGGAGAGATTCAAGGTTTACTTTAATTTGAGAATACTGGTTCAGATGCCCTTTGTTTGCTGTTTCAATGTTGTCATCAGCGAGTCTAACTTTACTGGGAAACTTTTATCATTAAACATAGAAATGATCTAGTCCAACACCCTGTCTGATCAAAGAATCCTCTCTACAAACTCCCTAACAATTGATCATCCAAATTCTTTTGAGAACTTAATATGACAGGGAACTCAGCACGTTAGAATCAGCCTATATTGTGTCATATCTGACTTCTCTACCTGTTTACTAGTGTTCTTCCTCTCCCAAGGAAATTTGAAATTCTAGTTTTGACTATGTCTTTCTAACCTGCCAAAAATAGTCCAGGTTTCACAAGTGTTACTGTACAAAGCAGGTGCCTCCAGGATTCCTATTTCCATCTGAAAAGTATGGTTTGTTTTTTGTTTTTTGGGTTTGTTTGCTTTTTTTTGACAGCATTGTGTTATGTTCCTATTAGATCGTGGAATCTCGCCTTTACCTACAGACATTAAACTATTTTTTTTAGAATTCTCTCCTTTGTCAAAAAGAAATGATTAGATTATGCAGTTCAATTTGCAATGTCTCATATTTGTTCCCTTTCGAGATTAGTCTGCCAAATCTCTTTAAAACTAAAAAAGAAAAAGGGTACACTGGGATTGCTTACCACTATCTCAGGCTTTGTGGGAAGGACTGGGTCATGGTCCCTTCTTATTGCTTTATTGTTACTCAGGTTGAGGAAATCAAAGTTTTGTAATTTCTCTTCTGGGATTGGAGAAATCGGAGCGATCATTGCCCTCATTTTTCTCTCTTTCATTCTAAGCATCATCCCCAGAACAACTAGTGGTCGTGTTTTCATCACGAGCCAAATACAATCCGTATGCAAATTCAAAGCTTTGCGAAGAGCCCAGCATAAAAGCTAGGTGACACTTAAGGAAATATCCTGAGGACTCTATTAAAGAGATTTTCAGGCGCTGTGAGCTACCTGTTTCCTATATGTGCTTTTGCAGCATCTGACACTAGCGGTCCCTGTCTCCCACTTCCTTTTTGGATACTCTTCTGCTCTCCTTTAGTTCTCCTATAGAATAAAATGAACTTATTCTTAGTCTCTTCAAGAGCTCTAAAAATTCTAAGTTGAAAAGAACGTACTGACCTGCACTTGATTCCATTGCTAGAGGAATTTAAATCAATGGAGTTCGGTAAGCTGATGAAATTACGTCTACTTCAACAAAATCAGTGAAATCACATGGTCCCTTTCTCCCTTAGCAGAGGTTGAGACTTTGCTGCTCCACTGAAATGTCACTTCATCCACATTGCAACAAGATCAGAGGGACGTGTCAGGAACTGCAGTGTACCAGAATTGATTCCGAACTAATTATTCAGGGTCAACAATTTCTCCTTTAGAAACTTTCAGATTTGAAACAATAGAAAACAGTTGTCTTTACAAAAGAATAGTAATCAAAAAGGACTTTCGGAGGAGCCGAAATAGCTCAGTTGGGAGAGCGTTAGACTGAAGATCTAAAGGTTCCTGGTTCAACCCCGGGTTTCGGCAAGGTTTATCTCATTTTGCATGGGGAATGTCAAACGAATTGGATCTGCTCACCCTCAGGACTGCTTTCTTCTCCCTTACTTCCTTCAGCAGCTGTGACGTTTTTAGGTTTGCCTACCACTATGCTCTGAATTTTCTTTCTCAGTTGCTTTTGTTGGAGCATGATAATTCTACTTTGACCTAGGTCCTTCTCTGGTCTGGACTGCTGTCAGGAAGACCTTCATTTAAGTCTTGCTTTGGTCTAGCATAATTCATAAGCTAGCCTTTAGTGAATGAATTGACACTACCTGCTCGAAATGCATCTAACCAAAGTTGTAGCTCCCTAAAGCAAAGCCTCTGTTATCCTTTTGATAAAAGAACATATCTTAAGGTCTTTCACCTTGTCAACAGTTATTATTTAGATCTAAAAGAACTCTGTTAGGGAATACGTTCCCAATCAATCAATAAGCATCAGTAAGTTTCTTCTATGTGCCAGACATTCTTTTTGGCTAGCTTTCTACAAATAAAAGAATAAAACAATTCCTTACAACAAATGGTTTATTCTGCTTATTTATGCAATCTGTTGCTCATCATTATTTTGCTTCATATTCCTTAAATGCTGGGAAGTTTTCTCCTCATTTCTAAAATCAGGAAAACACTAATTTCATCCCAAATATACAAGGTTTTTTTTTTTTTGGTATCATTCTAGATCTGGGAACTCTAGATAATCTCCATATGCTGAGAATTTTCATTTAGCTAATGGGTGCTCTAGAATATGTTAGAAATATTAATAGCAGTTCTTTTTATGGTGGGAAAAAATTGGAAACTAAGAGGGTGTCCATCACTTGGGAAATGGCCAAACCAGTTCTGTTCTATCAATGTGATGGAACACTCATGTTATAAGCAATGATGAAGAGGATACTCCTTCCTCCTTTCTCCTTCCCTTTTTTAGCTCATCTGTCTTACCACTTTCTTGCACTCCATCCCTGACTGATCTCTAAGGATCCTGCAGATGTGTAGGTTGGGATTTTGAGGGAGGGAAAAAAAGTCAGTTGACATGATCAATGTATTTGGGAAATGTGTACAATGTGTAACATCTGGAGACCTCTCATTTCCAAGATGGGGGAGGGGGGAAATGTCAGAATACTCAGAAGGCCACTACTTGTGGTGGAAGACAGTCTCTTTCAGAACATTTTGGTTACTAAAGCTTTGCTCTCTGTGGAAATGCATCTCATCTCAGAAGACTGAAAAGATAAACATGTAACATGCAAAGGATCAGATGAAATGTCCTATGTGAGAAGCAAAGAGAACACTGGCTACATTGAAGGGTGCAGGAAGTGTAGTAGTGTATGATGAAGTTGAAAAGATCTATTGAATTAATGGTCTTGTTTTGTAGTGCGATTATCACACGTCCATAGCTCTACGGACTTCGGAGCCTAGGATCCGGCCTTGAGAGCTCATTACCGTTTGCTGCACCAAGAGAAAGCGTTCAGAAAACACACAGCTTGGACATCTTGGAAAGGCTTACCTTACACAGGTCAACAATTCAAGTTAACAAATAAGTTAGATTTGAAAACAGGAATTTTATTTCCTTGGCCATTTTTACCCTGGGAGAAAACTACTAGCAGAGGATGGTTTCGATCCATCGACCTCTGGGTTATGGGCCCAGCACGCTTCCGCTGCGCCACTCTGCTCCTCAACAGCAACCCTGAAGTGAGGTTTTTATCATTTTTACTTTTATTCCAGGTTTTCTTTATATGGATTTTCCTTAAGTTCTTCAACCTTCAAGTTTTCTAACATATTTGCATTTTCCCCCCCAGTAAAACAATTTGAGGTGAGGGGAAGCTAAAATGGAGTGATGCGAAAGAAAATCTAAAAGCCTCGGTATTTCCCCTGGGATTAAAAAAAAGCAGCTACTTTATAATTAAAGCTTCATCTTTCCATCTTTGAAAGTCCTATGACAGCAACACATATTGTGAAGATTAAGGGGCATGGGAAGGCAGCTAGGGAAACTGTCAACAACTCAGAAGTATCTTGCACTTTTTCGCTCTGATCTTTCCACAGACCCTCTTATCTCTCCCACGTACCGTCCACTCACGCACAAAGCACTCCCTTTCTGTGGCTTTCTATTTTTCCCATCCAAAATTATGTGAAGAGATGGAAAAAGCCAAGCAAGAAAAGGCCGCAGGCGGAAAGTCTAGCTCTGAGAACTGGCCGTGGTTCTGAAACTCTGAGGATGAAGGAGTCTTACTGGGAATGAATTCTGAGTCAGAGAACAGGAGAGCAAGACCCAGAGGACATACGGACCATTCTTTGGAGGCTGCAGCTCCTCGGTGGTCTCGTATTTTGCAGGAATCCCAGATTCGATGCCAGATATCAGATAATTCTCATAACCTGTGGAAAGCTATTTCTCTTCACTTGAGGACCCTTTCTCTCCCTTTCACTGTCAGTCTCTCTTGAGATGTGGAGGTCCACTATGTGACTCCTTGGCCAAAGAAGAAAATGCCTTTTTCCTTGCTTATCCAGGTGGGGTGTGAAGTAGGTGTAGGTGGGCCTCTCTGTGGCTCCAGAAGCTTGTAGTTTTTGACTATTACAACAAAAGGTTGGTGATTAAGAATAGCATTCGATTCAATTTCATTCGGCAAGCATGTATTAAGCTCTTAATGAGTCAAACATTGGAGAGGTCTGTTCTCAAGAAATTTATATTCTATTGGCAAGAAGAACTGGTATAAGTAACTGCCTAATTCTATTTCCATAAGAGAGAAAACTCTTTGAGCATCTAAACTCACTATTCACTTTTCCCCTCTGGGAATGGAGCTTCTATATTCATTCATTTACTCAGATCTTCCTTTAGGCTCTGTGTTATCTCTTCCTTTGTTTGCTATAGGTTCCTGTTGGGGGGAACCTATAGGTTCCCTATAGGAATGTTATATTTCCCCTTTAAAGAGTGCTGGCAATCTCTGTTTTCATATTGTGGGCATGGGCTATGGGATCTGGACTCTGCTCCCTCTGGGAGCATCATTTGCATATTCAAAATATATTCATTCCCATCAAGCAATGGAGACAAAAGGACACAGAAGGATGGAAATTGAAGGGATCTTAGTTTTTCCTAGTCCCCATTTCATCCCTGACTTTTAAAAATAACAGAACTGAGCCTGGGAGAGGTTGAGTGACTTGGCAAGGTCATAGAGATAACTAATATGTCCAATCAAGGCTCGAACTTATGAGCCTTATTCCAGCACTCTTCCCATTATACTGCATTGAGAAGTTTCCTTTCTTGGATATCTCTCTTTTCTTTGCTGATTTCTGTTTTTCTTTTCCAAAGGGACAGAAGGAAGTATAGAAGACAAATTTTTCCACTTTTCTAATATTTGCAAATTTCCCATCAAAAAGTAGGATTGATTTCTTGATCACTGTGCCCAGGATCCCATTTCTGTCACCATCTTGGCTTTGCCTAAAAAAGAAAAATTTGCCTGGCATTGAAATTATCCACTTTTTCCTCCTTCTAGATTTCGTGTATTGCTGCACAAGACTGCCACCTCTCCTAAACTAATTCATTATTCCCAAAGATAGGGTGGTAGAATCCCAGCAGCCTGACTTCCAAGGGACTCAGATGTTCAGGTAGCTATTGGGAAATCCAGAACTTGGGGACAATAACTCTGTGTTGCTGAGACTAACAGTGATTTCAGAGTTCTCTCAGCTTTCAGGTCCAGATTCTGTAACAATGTACGGTGATGGGTGGGCACTTGGGAAATTGCATTCTCAGGACAGATTTCCAGGTCATTTTAACACAGGAGACTCAATAACTAGATTCACTGTGTTCCTCAAACTCAACCACACCTTGACTGCTGAGCCACCCCGCCCTTTTTCCCCCATGAGGTAATATTTGAGGCTATCTCCCACTGCTGAGAGATGAACAGTAAGGTAGTCTTGTGCTTATAGCATTTAAAAGTTGAGGGGATAAGAAGTGAGACTGGTGATTGGGAGGGGGTGGGTGGATCATCATAAGCCTCTAGCACAGAGGCACAGTTGAAATCTCTGTGCTCTTCAGCCTCTAACCCAGCCAACTGAATAGAGTTTGTTCTTATACCAGGACACTAGGCAGCAGGTGTTAGCCCATTTCAGTCTTCAATATTTGAGATACTTTTTCTTCAGTAGCATTTTTTTTTGCCCCAATGATTGTAGGGTGGATATAGAACAAAAGAATTTTCTGTTTTATGTAAAGATATTTAGGAACAGCATCAGAATGAACTTAAAATTGCATTCTTAGTGTCAGTAAATGAAGAATCAACTTATTTACCTCTCTTCCCTCTGGGAGAATTATTCTGTCTTGCAGGTGAGTTTGGGTGGAATTTGAAGGGTGGACTTCACTTCAAAGAACACAGTTGCATCCCTAGAGATTGTTCCTCTTTCCATGGAGGTATTAAGTGCTCTAGTACTTGTTGGTACAGTTTTCAACTGTGGCTGAGGAGAAAAATTCATCACCCTCCAATCACTGAGGGAATCCAAATAAAGCTGCCCCAGCCCCAATATTGTAACTTCCTTATAGGCCCCATTGAACAGCAGGCTCACTGCCCCTATATAATCACTCACCAATCCCCCAACTCAATATCCTGACTTCTTCATATATATGCCTCACTGCTCACCAGAACAACAGGTGTGTCCATGAACTCATATTTCTCACAGGAACGGCATATCCATGCAATTGACTGTAGCTAGCCACTGCTTCTAGACCCATTCCTCATATTTCCCACAGAAACAGTTACTGTGTCCATGCACTTAACTACAACCACATCCATCCAGTCTCAGACAGGACCACAATACTCAATCAGAAAGCAGCATGATCAAGATGCTCAAGCAGGATGTGGACCCCAAACAATAGAAGAAACTGTCTCTAAGTAGGCACCTGTGCAGTAATAGCAAAAACTGTCCTTTAGATGAACTTATAATATCATTATTGTAATACACACCTCCCCTCATGGGTTTTTCTATATGCATTTAGGGTAATTGCACGCACAGTTTCACTGTGGCTGGGATCCCTCCCCTATTATTTAATTCCGTAACAAACTCCTCTTGCCTTCTTAATATTCATAATTTCTATTATGTAATTGCTTTCTCTGAAGTTGCTGGTTCATCTTGGAACATAGCCAGCTTCATGAGAGGTGTCGATTTCAATAAATGCCTATACTTGGATTAGAGGTAGTCTGACTCTGAATTCTTAGAGATGGTTCCACCACAATACATCATGAAACCACAACATCACCAGGGTGAAACCCCTCTCCAAACAGAGATAGATGGAGCCTGAGAGCAACAGAAAGAAGTTTTCCACCAGGCTGTAGCAGAAGCATTTCAGTCTTGGTAGGTCCTGCCAAAATTTGTACATCACTGGTATGGCATTTATAAAGATAGGATCACTTCCATCAAAGAATGTTCTTAGTGGAAGTAGTGGTGGTGAATATTCAAATAAATTCAAATAATTTCACTTCAATTAAACTAAGCAAAACTTAAAATATTTTAGGGATCCCATTCATCACAAGGTTCTAGATTTACCAGTACAGAAGCACTTAGAGGAGCACCAATGCGAAGGAGTAATCCACATACACCTTGGCTAGAACTCAATTTAGTTGAAGTGGAGAGAGTGCCAGACCTGGAGTCAGCAAGGCTTGTCTTTCTGAGTTCAAATCTGATCTCAGACATTTACTAACTGTATGACCCTGGGCAAATTACTTCACCGTATTTGCCTCAGTTCCATATCTACAAAATGAGTTGGAGAAGGAAAAGTTAACCACTCCAGTATCTTTGCCAAGACATTGGTAAACTCCAGATGGGGTCAGGGAGAGTTGGACATGCCTACTGAACTGATTGACATACAGAGAAATTAAGGAAGAATAAATTTCTCTAAAACCCTTTCCAAATTCCTGAAAAAGTTCTCCTCAAAGGTGGGTAATAGATTGAAGACAAAAAGGCTTTTTGTTATGTGAATGTTTAAAGACCGAAAGAACATTCATTAGGTGAATGGTTTTAAATACCAGCTTTCTGACTTCAAGAACACTAGGTAGTTTCCCTTGTGTGAGGTAGAAAAGTGGGGAGGGATTTATCTCTCTATTATAAGACATTGGGCGCATTGGTCTAACTTAAAGTAGATAAAGCATTTTTAGAAATTAAATTTACAATCTATTTGTGGTATGTATATGTATATGCAAATTATTGGGTACTATTTAAAACCTAAAATTTTGAATATCCATGCCCAAGAAGTCCATGAAAGAACCTGGAAAGTCTTAGCCTTGTTGTCAGTACCAGAAGGCAGAACTATGAGCAGTGGATGGAAGTTGCAAAAAATACATTTAGACTTGATGTAAGGAAAAATTTCCCAATAATTACAGCTTGTGTTTGTCCTTCATTCTTGAAGACCACCATGACAACAAGATGATGACATGACTTGCAGTTGAATATGACTTGAGTGAGGAAGGGCTATGCAAAGTCACCAACCTCACTTTCTTCTCCTGAGCCATCTGGGTCCAATGACTGATATTCATCAGGATGACTGGAGGTGGCCCAGGATGCAATGTGAGACCCTGGCTACCCGTAGTCTCACATGGTACCCATTAGAGCTACCCATAAGGGGAATTGGCTGCCTCTGGATGTAGTGACTCCTCCCTTCAGATTGTGCTTTGTCAGGCAGTCTAGATAATCATTTACTGATACCATTTCCTTTTTGAATTGCACTTTGTCCAAGAGGTCTGTAATCACAAAGCTGGGAGAGTATTGGAGTACCATAAATTGAAATATTAAGCCTAGCTCCATGACTGTTAACAACCCAATCACTACTCATGGCTCCATTTATTTTAATATTACTTTGTGGCAATTTATTGAATTAATTCCCTCCTTTGTTTATCTCTTAAAAGGCAGCTGTTTCTACTCAAAGGACCTTTACACTAAATTCTGATTTAGAGTTTATCACCTTTTGTTAGCTTGTCTCTTTCATCCAAGACATTATTTTTAGGAGAAAGGAATTGAACTGGTCAAGGCTTTTAAGCAAACCTTTTAAAATGAGATCTCTATTGATATCTTTTCTTTTGAAATTACCTAGATTCCCCGTGTACTGTACTCCATCCCTCTTTCCAGAGATCTTTTGTAACAGAGAATTTTTCAAGAGAAAATAAGAAACGTGAAAAGAAAAAAAGAAAATCAACAAAACTGACAGAAGAAAAAAACCCCCTCCATTTCATATGATGTTGTGTGCCCTTAGACTCCTCCCCTTGGCCCACTTTTTCAAAGAAGGGAGAGGTGTCTTTTCATAACCATTATTTGAGGCCCAGTTGGTTCTTTATATTTTGCAATATTCAGCTTTGACTGTTTTGCAGTAGTTTTTGCCTTTTACATTTATTTAGTCACTGTGTATATTGTTGTCTTGGCTCTGTTTACTTCACTTTGCATAAGCTCATATACATCTTTCCCTGTTTGTATTCATCATGTTTGTAATTTCCTACTGCACAATAATATTCCATTACGTTAATTTACTACAACTTGTTCAACTATTCCCCAATTGATGGGCATCCATTTTTTTCCCAATCATTGCTAAGACAAAAAGTGTTACTATAAATGTGGTGAGGTATATAGAACTTTCCTTTTTCTTGATGAACTCTTTGGGGGCATATGCCCCAAAGGAGAATTCCTAAATCAAAGAGTACAATTTAGTCACTTTGTTTCAAAATTACAACTTGTTAAGCATGTATGTGTGTACTTTTTTTTTTTTCACATTAAGGTAATGGGTCTTGGGGGCCTTGTCAAAAAAGTTAAATTTTGTGCCATAAGTACAGACATAGAAATCTTTTTTCTTTAGGTTTTTCATAAAAGGCATTTAATTGATTTTCTTCTGGGAAAAAGATAGAAATATTTGAACAAAAAAAATGAGGGAAGAGGAGAGATTAGGAAACTATACTTTTGTAGGAATAGCTCTGGTTTCTTCCCTTAGATCAATCCACACCAAACTCTGACATCTTTAGTGACAGGATACAAATTTTATCAATTCTATGACACTGTCATATATTCTCAGGAATATGTAAGATATTTTAGCTGTTAGGTTTATTGATTTAAAAAACACTATTTTTATTCTAAACCCAATAAATTAGAATCAGTGTAGGAAAAGCACCAAGATGCAAGACAAACACACAAAAGTTCTTGAAGGAATTGGAAGTGAAGGCAAGAAATGCTGTTTGTAGACATGGTACTGAAGAGTTGATAACACTGAAAGATTCCCACTTCTGATACTGTATATGTGACTTAGAGCAAGTTGTGCTGGGAACAACACTCTAATGAAATCCTACTGATCTCTGTTCCCCCCATGCAACTTAGACTAGTTTTTCTTAAAAGGTATTGAAAGGATCCTCAAGACTTGATTTCCTCTGAGACTGAAGCCATTGACATCACTTGCTGGTTACCAGAGTATAAGATATCTACAGAGAGCTCCAGTTTCTCTCTGATGCTTGGCCACTAGACTAGGATAGGCAACTTGGAAATGGGAGATTCACTCAACTTAATCCACCCTCAATATGTGCACGTGTGTGCGTGTGTGTATATATGTATATATGTATGTGTGTGTGTATGTGTGTGTGTGTGTGTGTGTGTGTGTGTGTGTGTGTGTATCCTTCCCTTCTATGGCAAACTAGTGAATGGCATATGGATATCCCACTTTAACTGGAGAATGCCTTATGAGTTCCTCATTTCCCTGCCTCCATTAACACCAGAGGACTAGACTGAGCACAGAGCATGAATCAACCTCCCAGTGCCCAACTTAATATTGAAACATAAGGATATTTCTCAAATTATTTCTCAGGATTAAGATAGCATTTTACAGAACTTAAAATGCTATATAAAATGGGAACTGTTTATTAATAAAGTATTCCTTCTCCCTACATAGGGCTCCAGAGGAGTAGTGGTGGTTTTGTGAGATGATTTTCTGTCACCAAGATGAACATAATCAACACTAAAGGAGATGAACGCATATCATGATCATGACATACCTATCCTTAAATGAGAACTCAAACTATAATGTTTCGGGTTAAAACATTAGTATTTTGGGAGAGAAATGAAAAGATTAGAATAGCTACCAAGGAGTCTTAGAGACCCAGGAGGCTTTTCCCCTATGACTCTCTTCAAATGAACTGTAACAAATAATCACCTTTATCACAAGCCTCCTCTGCCACATGAAAAGCAACCTAGCTCAGGACATGAATATCTTGATTGTGGTAGTGCACTAGAAAACTAATGCTTAATCAAGACCCTTTTTTTCCCATTAAAGATATTGAGCATTCAGCAGTTTGTAGAATGTTGCTATATAAACAAGTTTGGTTGAGGATATTTTGGTTTAGATTAGACAATCTGAAGATCATATTCTATTTGTCCCCTTCTGAAACATACCACCAAACTAAGAGTTCTCCTTTTGTACAAGTAAGAAAATAAGATACATTGATTACACAAACAAGGACATATGTATGGCCATTGTATACACCAGCAAGACACAACAGCTGACCTTGTCTACATTTGCTGATCACTAATGATCATGTCCTTTGGGAGAACTGTCTTCAGGAGCAAATTTAACTACCAGGCACAATGCAGAAATGACTATGTCTCTAAAAATTGATATTTGCTATGTACTTATCTCAAGCAGCCTGGCATTCAGTGAGGTTTGAAGCGGGGACCAAATCTGCAAACTCTGCACACAGTGACATAATCAAATCTGCTCTGAGTCCCAGGATTTACCTGAGGCATTAATGCTGAGGGAAAGTTCTATATTAACCATCTGTATTCTTCTTCAAACATCAAAAATGCAATGACAGAAAAGAAAGAATTAGGGTTTGGGAGTTTGGAAACCTGGATTCTAAGCACAGCTAATCTATTGTTATCTTGGAGAATTTGTTAGGTAAACTTCTTCAGTTACAACATAACCAGTTTAGATATCTATTTTCAGTTTTGAAGACTCAGTTTTCTTATCAGCCATATGGGAAGTACAGAGACCATTCAATTTATTAAACATTTATCAAACACCAACTATGTGCCAGTCACTGTGCTAAGCATTGGGGATACAAATTTTGAAAAAGACAGCTGCTGTCCTCAGTTTACAATCTAATAAGGGAAGATATCGTGCAAAAAGAAGCTGAAAAGCAATGAGGTGGGGCGTGACGTTCCATGGAGTTGGAACCAAGTAGAGGTACCTGGAGGGGGATGGAGCCAAGATGGCTGAGTAGAAACAGAGATTTGCTACAGCTTCCCTCCCCACCCCAATCCTCAATAAACCTGTAAAAAATGGTGCTAAACAAATTCTAGAGCAGCAGAAGCCACAAAATGTCTTGGGCTGGAAATTTGCTTCAGTCTGGAAGGTCAACGGGAAGGGTCTATTGCACCAGGCTGGGAGTAGAGTACAGTTCAGTTAAACCCAAGGACTGAGCAGGAGCAGGCCTTAGGTGACTGAATGACTGGCAGTGACTGAGGATTCCTAACTTTTCAACCCACAAATGCTAAAGATAGTTTCAAAGGTCAATGGGAAGGGTCTCTCACTTGGCTAAGAGAGGAACATGATCCAGCCCAGCTCCAGGGCAATTGCAGCCACTGCTGAAGGAGAGGTTGCTTCTGGAGTCCTCTATTTAACAAAGCTCAAAAGTGAAGTTATTGGCTGGGAAAATAAGTAAATAGGGGGAAAAGAAACAAACTATAGATTCTTACTTTCTCAGTGAAAAGGTACTTTTTTACATCACTGGTAATGAGAAAGATCAAAACATACAGCCAGAAGAACACAACAACAGCAAAGCTCCTGCACCCAAAACCTCTAAGAAAATTATGACTTTGTCTCAGACCATGGAAGAACTCTAAAAGGATTTTGAAAATCGAGTCAAAGAAGCAGAGGAAAAATTGGGAAGAGAAATGAAAGTGATGTAAGAAAATAATGAAAAACAAGTCAATGATTGCTAAAGGAAACATCCAAAAATGCTGAAGAAAATAACATCTTTAAAATTAGATTAACCTAAATGGCAAAAGAAGTCCAAAAAGTCAATGAGAAGAATGCCTTAAAAAGCACAATGGGCTAAATGGAAAAAGAAGTCCAAAACCTCACTAAAGAAAAATAATTCTTTAAAAATTAGAATGGAGCAAATAGAAGCTAATGACTTTATGAGAAATTAAGAAATTATGAAACAAAACCAAAAGAGTGAAAAAATAGCAGACAATGCAAAGTATCTCATTGGAAAAACAACTAACCTAGAAAATGGATCCAGGAGAAATGATTTATTGGACTACCTGAAAGCCATGATCAAACAAAGAGCCTAGACATCATCCATCATCTTTCAAGAAATTATCAAGGAAAACTTCTCTGATGTTCTAGAACCAGAGGGTAAAATAGAAATGGAAAGAATCCACCACTCACCTCCTGAAAAAGATCCCAAAAGAAAAACTCCTAGAAATATTGTAGTCAAATTCCAGAGTTCTCAGGTCAAGGTGAAAAAGTTACAAGCAGCCAGAAAAAAAAACAATTCAAGTATTGTGAAAACACAATCAGGATTACACAGGATTTAGTAGCTTCTACGATAAGGGATTTGAGTGCTTGGAATATATTCCAGAGGTCAAAGGAGATACAACTAAAACTAAGAATCACTTACCTAGCAAAACTGACTACAATACTTCAGGGGTAAAAATGGAACTTCAATGAAATAGAGGACTTCTAAGCATTCTTGATGAAAAGACCAGAGCTGACTAGAAAATTTGACTTTCAAATACAAGAATCAAGAGAAGCATGAAAAGGTAAACAGGAAAGCAAAACCACAAGGAACTTACTGTAGTTGAACTGTCTACATTCCTACATGGAAAGATGATATTTGTAACTCAGTAGTAGGATAGCTGGAGGGAATATATTATATATATATATGTATATTTTCATATATATATGCATATTTGCATATACATATATATATATATATATATATATATATGGAGAAGGGGGCATAAGATGAGCTGAATATGAAGGGATTATATCTAAAAAAGAAAATTAAGGGTTGAAAGGAATGTACTAGGAGAAAGAGAAATGGAGAGGTAGAACATAGTAAATCATCTCACATAAAAGAGGTAGGAAAAAGTTTTTACAATGGAGGGGAAGAAGGGGAAGGTGAGAGGGAATAAGTGAAACTTCTTTCAGGAAGGAATAACATATGCACTCAGTTGGGTATGGAAGTTTAACTTACCTTACAGGAAAGCAGGGTGGAAGGAAATAGGAGAGGATAATAGAAGGGGTAGCAGATTGGGGGAAGGAGTAAACATAAGCTCACACTTTGGTAGAGGAACAGGTCAAAGGAGAGAATTGAATAAATGGAGGGTGGGACAAGAGAGAGGGAAATATAGTCTTTCACAACATGACTGTTATGGCTACACATGTATAACCTCTATCGAATTGCTTGCTTTCTCAATGAAGGTGGGTAGGAAGAGGGGAAGGGAGAGAATGTGGACCTCAGAACTTTAAAAATGAATGTTAGAGGTTGTTTTTACATGCAACTAGGAAAGAAGATATATATAACAATGAGACATAGAAATTTATCTTATCCTACAGGAAAATAGAAGGGAAAAGGATGAGGGAGCATGATAGAAGGGAAGGCAGACTGGAGAAAAGGGAGAAAGGGCAATCAGAATACACACTGTCTAGGGGTAGGGGTAGGGGTGAGATGGGGAGAAAATTTAAAATTCAAAATTTTGTGGAAGTAAATGTTGAAAACTGAAAATAAAGAAATTTATATGAAAAAAAAAGAAAAAAGTTACCTAAAACATTTGGATTTTCATCCTCTATAAAGGAAGGGTTGGGGAGGAGTTTAGTGCTTCACCATCCAGCCCTCTACTCAAAGGAGAGAAGCAACTAAGGGGGTGATGGAAAAACTGAGTCAATCAGCATAGTGATATTTTAGGTGGTCATCTTATCCTGGATAAGGTATGATGTTCTCTGAAGTAGAAACTAGCCAGAGTTGCTGATGGAAAATGAGGACTCCTCATGAACCTTGTTCCACTCTGATCAGCATGGAAGTTTTGACCTGCTTTGTTTCCCAACTCAAGTCAGTTAACCCTTCTTTAGGCCACCTGCTAGCCACCCCCAAACCCCGTTCTTGGGGTTCACCATTTTAATGCCAAACAGTGCTCACACAGGGCTGACTTAGTCCTCTGCAGCTCAGAACTCTTAAACTCATGAAATCCACTAGCCTCACTCTCTAGTAGCAAGGATCATAGGCCCACAACATTTCCAGCTAGTTTAGACATCTATAAAGGCAACTCCTAGATCTAGATGCCTATATTGCATTAGTAATTCAAAATTATACAGGAAGTTTCAGTTTTGTCTTCAACCCACAGCACTTGGTCCATGCTTGACAGACATAATAGTCACAAGTGTGGTATAGCAGAATAAGCATTGAATTTGGAATCAGAACACAAGTTTGCATTCCAGCTCTATCATTTATTATCCATGACCTTAAGCAAGTCACTTTACTTTCCTGGGCCTTATTCTCTCATTGGTAAAATTAGGAGGTTGAGCTACACACGCTGGTTTCCTTTTATTACTAACACCTAGAAACCTACGACAATGCTGACATGCATTAAGAGGAAGACAGCCTACTTGAAACAAGGAAATCTTATGATAAGGTCTAGGTGTTTTATTTTTTATATGAGTTTTGTGGGTCTCTACCTAAGGGGAGCCCTTTCAATGTCTGCCTATCTCCTTAAAGAATGGTATACCTCTCCCAGGAGATGGGTCCTGGACCTCTTAAAAATGGAACACACAACTTCAATACTATTACTGTGGCTTTCTAGATTACCCCAAACACAAATTGTTTGAATAATGCCCAAGCATCCCAATCCAGGAATCAGATGCCTCCCTATGGAAATATACACATTTCATTTCAAGAAGAAGGAAGAATAAGTAAGGAGGAAGAAAGAAGAGGAAGAAGCAGTTTTATCAGTCAGAGTTCTTATGTAATATGCAAGTGTGTGTGTTCGTCCTTCATTGGTGAAGAAGACCATGCCTTCAGAGAAATGATGGCATGACTTGCACTTGACTTTTTTTTCTTTGTTTTGAGTAAGGGAGGTCTGTGCAAGTCACCAGTCTCACTTCTCCTCCAGAGCCATCTGAATCCAGTGACCAGATATTCATCAGGATGACTGAAGATGACCTAGGATGAGGCAATTGGAGTTAAGTGACTTGCCCAAGGTCACACAGCTAGTGAGAGTAGTGTCTGAGGTGAGATTTAAACTCAAGTCCTCCTGATTCTTGCACTGGTGCTCTATCCACTGCACCACCTAGCTGCCCTAATATGCCTAACAGTAGCCAATGTGCAAGTAGTGTCTGGTTAAAGTGACCATTATTGAAGTCATATCATAGGAACAGAGGACAAAGACCCCAAAGGAATGGTGAGAAAGGAAATATTTCAACTACTTATTATCAGCTAACCTCCATTTCTCAGGCATCTATTGAAAAAAATACCCATCTATTCTTCCCCTTTGACTCAAAAAAAAGGAAGAATAATACACTCAGATGGTAGACATAAGAAATTAAAAGAGAAATCCCTGAGTTGATAAGTAACCAACTTTTTCTTTATAATTTTCAGAAATTTATTCAGTGGCATCCTCCCCCCTCTTCATTCATATTCATATTCATACACACACACACACACCCACACCCCCCCCCCACACACACACACAGAGTGAGAGCCATACATTTATGCAATTTTGTTTATTTGTTATTATACCATTCACACTCTGAAGGGTCAGATTTTGTTCAATAGATTACATGGCATTATATAAGACTATCTTTCCCCCTGTTATGAATGTATGTAAACTCTATTAACTCTAATACGAGTCAAAGTAAAAATAGCCAGGCTGCATGTGCTTGTCATCAGTTGTCCCTAGTCGGAAAATATTATTTCCTGTAGCTGGATTTCCTCAATCCGTATCCTATAAAGAATTGTTCAAATGAAAGTCTTTAAAAAGTTGCTTTTCCACTATACAAATAGTCTAAAACAAATGTTAAATTCATCTTTAAGTCCTACTTATTATATAATTTTACAACTTTTAAAAAAATGTTTAATAGTTCTATAAGCTGAGGTTTTAGTTTCTTGTGTACTCCTTATTCTTTCTCCCTCTCCCACCCCCAACACCCAGAAGAGTTGCCGGTATTAGTATAAACATTTGTCAGCAGGGAGTCTCCTCACACAGTTGGGACAGTAGCAGAAGATAAGATCCTCCCAGCAGCCCTAAGTTGGGCTTCTAAGTTGGGCCTTTGAATATGTTTTCCAAAGCAGGTAAAGATGCATCAGATTCCTAGGTTTGCCTATAAAAAGTTTGTTTAACCTACAAGACACACAGTTAGCCTACAATTTTGTGGATCCTATAGAGGAAAAAGAAATACATAAGCACCAACTTTATCTTCAGGAACATAAGCTGGGTCCTATCTGTACTCCCGCTTATTCCATTAAAGAATCTTCCCATTGAAAGATTTTCTCATAAAACTTCAGTTCCCAACTTTTTATAGAGATTAGATTTTAGCTGAGAGCTCAAAGCCAGAGGAATCCCAAGACCAAACTATTATATCCCAACAGATTTGCTTTCTACACAACCTACATAGTTTCTACCTACCTCTGGGTATGCTGCGTTTCGGTACTGTCCATACTTCTACAGCTTCTGTTTCAGGTTTCATGTCCTTGTGTTTACGAAGCATCTTCCTTTTTGGCCTGTCCAATTTAACTGAAGGAAGGAGTCATGTATTAAAACTTTTCCAATACATAGCAATCTTCTTGTTTTTTTGAGGCAATCTGGGTTAAATGACTTGCCCAGGGTCACACAGCTAGTAAGTGTCTGAGGTTGAATTTGAACTCAGGTCCTCTTAACTCCAGGGCCAGCACTCTCTCCACTGCATCATCCCATATGGTTAGATACAAAGGAAGAACATTAACATATTTCTATGTTATTAAACAGGAAGGCTCTACAAAGCACTGAGTCTGAAATTAGGAGAACCTGAGTTGATGTCTGTCCATTCCAAGACACTTAACATCTCTGACCCTGGACAAGTCTGTTTGCCTCAGTGTTTAAAATGGGGGCAATAATCACCTGCCTCTTGGGCTGGTAACAATATCTGCAAAAGCACTTAGCACACAGTAGGCACTACATACATGCTTACTCCATTCCCTTTGGCTGTTTTCATTTGTCTTAAAGATCCTCTTTCTGTCTAGGCCAGGAAGAGAGGAGGAGGGGGAAGGAGGGAGAGAGAGGGGGATGGGGAGGGAGGGGGAGAGAGGGAGAGGGAGGCAGAGGGAGGCAGAAGGGGAGGGGGAGGGGGAGAAAATATTATTTTTTGGGTCTCATTAAAAGAAAAATTAGGTTGGGTGGAAGATTTTCCCTTCGATACTTGAGTCTTTCCCATGTTAATCTACATGATATATAAGGATGGAGGGGAAAAATAGGATGGAAGCAGGTCAATTAGAATTTTCATTTCCATTTCAGCTTGCTTGTCCAAAGAGAATTTGGGAAAAACTTAACCCAATCTAACCCCAATCAGTCTCAAAGTATTACCTAACCCTTTGATCTAGACAAGGCTCTACTTAAATGTGTGTAACACTGGACAAGCCATTGAATCTCTTAGCTTTACTTTCATTACCCTTCAGTTGGAGTTGACATCTTTCTCTAACTAGTTCTGATGGTTACTGGAAAAACAAATGAGATTGTACCTAAATTGAACTGTAAGCACCAAGTGCCACATCAATGTCATTACTTATCTGGCTCTATTCTGTTGGAAACTAACATCTTTAATCAGTTTGAGTTTCTATGGCAAAAATAAAAAGCCATAATAATAGATTACCAAGAATACTTTAATTTAAAAACCTATTCGGATGAGAGGCAGGGAAAGAGTTAAATAGTATTCAGATAGTTCGTACTAAGTTAATCTGTTTAACTACAAGATAATTTGGAAACAAGACCATATAAACACCAGGCCCCCTCAAAACTATTAGAAGTCTACAGAAACATTCCCATACCACAATAATAGAGTTGTCACATCAACTAAAGGGTCATAAACCTGTCCCGAGGGAAGGTCCCTAGGTATCACTTGATCACAACCTCAACTTTTAGGATGAACAAACCCAGGCTTCAAAAAAAAAAAAAAAAAAGAAGACACTTGTCTCAAATCACAAAGCTAGAAAGTGGCAAAACTTGAATTTTAGTTCAGATCTCCCAATTTTATATCTAGGGTTCTTTCTATCAAACCAGGGAAAGGCAAAATTTGACCTTCCTGCTTCTGTACAGTCTGTGAGCTAACAATGATGTTTTTATATACGTGTGTATGTGTGTCCGCACACATATACGTATACAGTATTTCAAAGTACTAAAAACCATCCTTAGCTTGCAATACCTAAGATTTTTTCTAAAAGGCCAAGAGCTGGATTTGGATCTCATGACAATTTGCCTATTTCTGTACTATATTCCCATCCACTTAACATAAAACTATTTCCAGTTTGTTGATCCAGCTAAGTGGTACAGTGGGTAGAGTGCTAGATTTAGTAGCAGGGAGATAATTTCAAATCCTAATTCAGGCACTTACTGCGTTGTCCTAGGTAAGTCACAACCTCTCACACTCAGTTTCCTCATCTGTAAAGTAGGAATAATAGTATCTGCCTTACAAGTTTATTGTGAGGATTAAACTAGGTATTTGTAAAGTGCTTTGTAAACTTTTGTAACTCTTAAAGCCCTATATAAATGCGATCTAGTTGGTTTTTTTTAAAGAAATTAATTCCAATATAAGTGTGTGGGGAGAATTCAAAAAACACATACCTTGTTCCTTGCTCCTGACTGTAGAGGACATATTCTGACTGATGAATTTGGGTTTAGCACCACTTTTAACCCAGAAATCATCTCCTGCCACCACCAAGTCCTCCTTTTGCAGTCTACCTAATTAGGATGGTAGAAATTTCAATATAGTACTAGAAACAAGAAAGGTGCACATGTTTAAATGTCCCAAGATAGTTTTAACAGCCAGTTGACTTGTAAAAACACATACTTTTTCCTGGTTCCTAAATATTTTGGAAAGTTCCTGAAAGAAGTGGTGGGTGAAGAAGAGAGATTATTCCTCCACTGCACTGTTTGCTGAGGGGGTGCTACAGCGATGAAACTTCGTTGACATTTAAGCCTCTATAACCAATTGTGTAGTCAGCTTTTTTTAAAATAAAGAAAAACTTTTGTAGCCTACATTTTCCCTAAAAACTTCAGCATAAGAGAATAACTTTTGGCCATAGAAGAACTTGAGAAGTCTTGATGCAGCTCCCTGCCTCCAGGCTGGTAAATATTTATTGCCAGTTCTGTGATATTCTGACTTTATGTTGAGGTAACAGACATCTGGAGAGGATAATTGTCTTTCTGAAGATTACATTTTAGCGTCTAGATAAACATACACACCGTTTCTTGCATGGTACAGAGAATGTTTCTTCCCTATGCACCAGGTATATCTGATACAGTTAGAGTCGGGTTTTTCTTTTGGGAAGAATTTTACAAAAAGCCATTGCACTATTAAAATGCAGACAACATGAACATGGATATAGTACAGCAGTCAAATGACCTAGATTCTTCCCTTAATTCTGCTGTTATCTTTGTTTTGGTCAGATCACAAAATTCCTGGGCTCAGTATTGCCTTCTGATCATAGATTTTTATAGGGGGACCTTAAAGATTTAGCCTAAGCCCCTTAACAGACAAGCAAACTGAAGTGAATTGCCCACAGGGTCACAGATAACAAGTGGCTGAGGTGGGATTTTATCCTGACTCCAAGTCTAGTGCCCTAGTCACTACACCATGTTTTTGGGAGAGGAGGGGTTCACTCAACTTAATACCACATTCTTAACTCTGGGAATCCCTAACCTGACTATTCTTCTTATACATAATCCCAGAAGACAATGATAGAAACATCTGGATCACTAGAACTTCCTGTCCAACTGGGTAACTTGTTACATAGCTTTCTTCGTTTTGGGATTCATTGTATATTCTTTTCAGGCATGTTTCAAAACTTTTCTACTGTTGTCCTACTGTCTTATTTTCTCATACCTATAGTTTTCTGTTATCTCTCACTTTAATGGTACAGATAGATTATCACAGAATTACTCACCTGAGGAAATTACTTTTATGCTTTAAAAAAAAATTCAATCTGAAAAGTTTCCTCATCTACCTCAAAATTTATCATATCCACTTGATTCCAAATAATATATTATTTTGATTCCTCATACAGTTTCCATTTCCTTACCCTCATGCTCTCTTCTTTCAGTCTTACTTGAGTCCTCTATTTGGTACTCAGAAAATATAGTGAAAATTCAAAAGTTTTACCAGTTTCCACTCTTTAGCAGATCTTGGTTTTGTTTGGGATCATTGGGACCACCCCTTCTTTCTTTAAAAATACTTTTCTTCCAAGGTTTGTCCTTTCCTGACATTCCCCAAAGTCTTCAGACCATCAACTCTTATGTATCTATTGCTTTCTCCCCCTGCCCCCATCACATTCTACTTTGTAGATACCCCAGTGGACAGAGCACTGGGCCTGATGTCAGGGAGATGAGTTCAAATATGGTACTTATGGTTTACAAGGCGAGGTTGGGTACATAGGCTGACAGAAAGGGCTGTGAATGAGAATTTATTTAGCATCTACCATATATCAGGCACTGTGTGAAATATTTGAGATATCATTTGATCCTCAAACAACCCTGAGAGCTAATTGCTGTTTATCATCTTCATTTTACAGTTGATAAAACTGAGGCAAATAGGTGACCTGCCTAGAGTCACACAGCATCTGAGATCTGATATTACATTTGACCTTAAGTCTTCCTGACTCCAGGCCCAGTGCTCTATCCACTGGGGTGTCTACAAAGTAGCATGTGATGGGCAGGGGAGAGAGGGATGGACACACACATTACTCTAGAAAGGGATTTTTTTAATTGGGAAGGGAATAATAAAGGAAAGCTTTGTGGAAGAGATGGTACTTGGACTACAGTTTGAAATATGAGGACTTTAAGAAGCTATGATAAAGTAGGCATGCATTCTAAGGATAGAAGTTGACTTGTGGAAATGTATAGAGTTGGAATAAAATCAATGGCAGAGCATTAATAGCTAGCCTTTATAGAATACTTTAATGTTTATAAAACATTTTACCGATGTATAGTTCTCATAACAACCCTGGGAGGTGAATACTCTTATTGTCTCCACTTTACAGATGAGGAAACTAAGCTTCAGGTAGGTTAACTTACCTGCCCAGGGTTAGACAACTGGGATCTGAGGCAGAATTTGAACTCAGGTCTTCCTGACTCCAAGCCCAGCATATAACCTCTGCATCAACTAACTAGCTGTCTCTAGGCAGAGCCCAGATGAGGACTCAAGGCAGAGTTTAGTTTGATTGGAAGTGAACAGAACGATGCAAAAATAAGGCTAAAAAGGTATTATTTCTATTACTGATGTTACCATTACTCTCTATTACCTGAGTTCAATAACTCATTTATCTTTATATAAAAGATAGTTACCAAATCCTATCTATTGTTTTATTAAACATCTCTGATGCTTCCTCTCCTCTTCCCACTAGCACTCCAGTTGTAGTACCCTCATCATGATTCATCTAGATGACTTCAATCGAATTTGGGGGTGGAGGGGGGAAAGACAAGGGAGAAGGACTGCATTCATCATTCTTTGGTGCAGGGAATTCCCAAAGAGGTAAATCCCTTAACCAATGCAGATCCCAAATTCATCAGCATCACTTTAGCTGAAAGGGGGAGAAAGACGGAGGGAGGGGG
>CM053773.1:207101271-207204421 GCA_028658325.1 Potorous gilbertii | reverse complement strand
TAATTAATAAATTTTCCTAAAACACAGGAGGCAGTAGGATGTGGTGTTACTTCAGTTCTCATGGCTCTAGTCCACTGCCACTGGACTTCAAGGGCTCAGTTTGCTATCATCTGCACGACCTTAAGCAAGTGCTTTTTCTTATTTTATAAGAGTAGAAATAACACATGCACATTCTATCTCCTAGGGTTGAGAAAAATTAAATGACAGCATACAAAAGATGAGCAAACACCGAGAGGCATTATCGGCATAGGCTCAATTCTTGCTTGTGACACATACTGGCTGTATGACCCTGGACAAGTTACTAGAGCTCTCCACATCTCATACAACTCTATGGCCCAAGTCAGAGAAAAAGTGCCAATCACAAAGTTAGGAGGAAAGGGTGGAACAAGGAAAACACTGAACTTAAAGTTATTTATATAGTCTGATAATTCTCAGAGGATGACTCGCCTACAGGATAAAATCTTAACTTCCTTTCAATTTTCAAAAGCCTCCTCAATCTGGCTGCACTCTACTTATCCAACTGAAGACTGTCACCATCACATTCTACATGCCATTCTCCCCCAAATGCTATGGTCAGACTTGAATATGTCTACTCATCATATTCTCTTTTTCTTGGTCTGGCATGTCTTCCAAGTCATCTTTCAATTTTCATCTGCCTCAGTCTGCCTTCTTTTAACACTCCAAGCTATGTTAATCTCCCCTGCATGTGGTGAACTGTCCTAGAGGACAGAGATATTTAACCTTTACCCCTATTCCACACTTTCTAAGATGGTATGACAGAAAAAGCCAGTCAAATACACTTAAGAAGCTTACTTCTTGGTGGAGCCAAGATAGTCAAGTAAAGATGATAGAGTAACAGTACAGACTTTCTAGAGCTCTCCCTGCCAAGCTCAGTCAAATACCTGTAAAAAAATGACTCTAAAATTCTGGAGCTGCAGAACCCACAAAATGATGGAGTGAAGCAAATCTCCAGTCCAAGACATCCTGGAAGGTTGCTGGGAAGTGTCTATTGTGTCACGCTGGGAGCAGAGTGTACTCCAGCATGGGCCCTACCAGCATAGAGGGTACCTGAGCAGGTCTTGGGGCTACTGAATCTTTCATACCTGTGACTGTTTCCAGACTTCACGACCCTAAAATTTTGAGGACAAATTGGAAGGTTAGTGGAAAAAAAGCTGTGGGACCTGTGTGAGAGAGAGTAGTGTTGCCCTAAGGCAGCAGAGGGGGAGGGGATGGAAGAACCCTCGACAACAACAGCAGAGGCAGCTACGGCCACAGTTTCTGGAGCTCTAGGCCCACAGATTGTGGGGGGATTGAGTGGCTGATAGTACACCCCTCACCCCCACTGAAAGCAAAGAATTACCTTGACAAAGAGCTCAAAAGTGAAGTAAATGGCTAGAGAAATGAGAAAAACCAAAAAAAGAATCAGACTATAGAATCTTACTTAGGTGACAAGGAAGACCAAAACATGCAAACAGAAAACAAAGTCAAAGCTCCTCCATCCAAAGCCTCCATGGAAAATATGAATTGGTCTCTGGCTATGGAAGAACTCCAGAAGGATTTTGAAAATCAAGTAAAAGAAGTAGAGTAAAAATTAGGAACAGAAATGAGAGTGATGCATGAAAATCATGAAAAACAAGTCAACTGCTTGCTAAAGGAAACCCAAAAAATGCTGAAGAAAATAATACTTTTAAAAAATAGACCAACTCAAATGACAAAAGAGATCCAAGAAGCAAACAAGGAGAAGAATTCCCTAAAAAGCAGAATTGGCCGGATGGTAAAGGAGGTCCAAAAGTTCACTGAAGAAAATAATTCCTTAAAGATTAGAATGGAGCAGATGAAAGCTAATGACTTTATGAAAAAAATCAAGAAATTATAAAACACAACCGAAGGAAAGAAAAGATAGCAGACAACATGAAATATCTCACTGGAAAAAACCAACTGACCTGGAAAATACATGCAGGAGAGACAATTTAAATATTATGGGGCTACCTGAAAAGTAATGATAAAAAAAAAAAAAAAAGAGCCTAGACATCACCTTTCAAGAAATTATCAAGGAAAATTTCCCTGATGCTGTAGAACGTGAGGGTAAAATAAATATTGAAAGAATCAATGGATCACCTTCTGAAAGAGATTCTCAAAGGAAAACTCTAGGAATATTGTAGCCAAATTTCAGAGCTCCCAGGTCAAGGAAAAAATATTGGAAGCAGCCAGAAAGAAACAATTTGAGTAGTATGGAAATACAATGAGGATAACACAAGATCTAGCAGCTTCTACATTAAGGGATCAAAAGGCTTGGAATGAGATATTCCATAAGCCAAAGGAGTTAGGATTAAAACCAAGAATCACCTACCCAGAAAAACTGAGGCTAATACTTCAGGGGGAAAAAAATGGTAATTCAATGAAATAGAGGACTTTCAAGCATTCTTGATGCAAAGACCAGAGCTGACTGGAAAATTTGACTTTCAAACACAAGAATCATGAAAAGGTAAACAGGAAAGAGAAATCCTAAGGGACTTACTAAAGTTGAACTGTTTACATTCCTACACAGAAAGATCATATTTGTAACTCTTGAGACTTTTCTCAGTATTACGGTTGTTGGAGGGATTATATACATATAGACAGAGGACACAAGGTAAGTTGAATAGGAAGGGATGATATCTAAAAAAAAATTAAATTAAGGGGTAAGAGGAAAATATTGGGAGAAGGAAAAGAGAAATAGAATGGGGCAAATTATCTCTCACATGAAAGAGGCAAGAAAAAGCTTTTTCAATGGAAGGGAAGAGGAAGGAGGTGAAAAGTGAACCTTACTCTCATCACAGTTGGCTTAAGGAGTGAATAACATGCACGTTGAATTTGCTATGAAAATTTTACACTATGGGAAAGTAGGGGAGAATGGGATAAGCAAGATGTGGGTTGATGATAGAAGGGAGGGTAAATAGGAGGAGGGGGTAATTAGAAGTAATTAGAACACTTGAGGAGGGATAGGGTCAAAAAGAGAGAATAAAATAAATGGGGGGGCAGGATACGATGGAGGGAAATAAAGTCTTTCACAACATGACTTTTATGGAAGTATTTTGCATGTATAACATATATTGAATTGCTGGCCTGCTCAGTGGGGATGGGTGGGGAGGGAAGAAAGGAAAGAAGTTGGAACTTAAAGTTTTAAAAACCAATGTTAAAAATTATTTTCACATGCAATTGGGAAATAAGACATACAGGTAATGGGGTACAGAAATCTTGCCCTACAAGAAAATAGAGAAATGGGGATAAGGGAAGGGGGGTGTGATAAAAGGGAGGGTATATTGGGGGAAGGGGTAATCAGAATGCATGCTGTCTTGGGGTAGGCAGAGGGGAGAGATGGGGAGAAAATTCGGAACTCAAAATCTTGTGGAAATGAATTTGAAAACTAAAAAAAAAAATTTTTTTTAAATGAAAGAAACTTGCTAGCTGCATGTCTAGATTACAGGCAGAACAGTAACTAGCCCAGGGCCAGTAGGACCTCAGACCAGGATGAGACAGTTTAGAGGGTAGCAAAATTAAACCTATTTACTCCAGTGAGATGGGAGATAAAGGGCACAAATTCAGATTCTAGCTAAGAGGATAGGAGGAAGAATACTTCTTAGTCCTTAGAGATGTAAAACAAGGTTCAGGTGTGAGAGTGAACTTGGAAGAAGGATAATCCCTGCTGCTACTTTTCTTCCCAGAGGCAGTGTGGAAAGGAACCCACCGTCTCTCTACTGAAGCAAAGGATCACAGAATTAGATTCAGGAGAGACCTTGAAGAGGCCATCTAGTCTAGCCCCCTCATTTTATAGATGAGAAAATGGAAGTCCAGAAATGGTAAATAATATACAAATTGTAATAGAAAAGTAAGAGGTGAGAATCTGGACCTGGTGTTCTTTCTGCTGCACCTGCTAGACCTCAGATCTCATGTTTTTGATCAGGTCTCTTCTTACTGACAATCTATATTCCTCATACTTCTGTAGTATCTCATTTTTCTCTTAAATGAATTTGTGATTATATCACACATTGATTTCATTCAACAAATTTGAAAGTGTTTTTTGAGGGCTCTTGTTAGGACCACTTGCTAAAGGCAGAGGTTGTTCTGAGTGCTAAAACTTCTAGTTATGGTTCTGTCCACAAACCTATTGACAGACCCAAAATAGAGAATGGAAAAACCTTTAAAAAATTTTTTTAAAGTGAAAGATGTTAATGTATTTTCTCTTTCCACTCCCCACCCTATAGTACCACCATTATTAAAAAGTAGCTCTAGGCATTCCCAAAGTCAAACACTCTGAAAACATTTCTCCAAGATTCTACATGGCTCACCTTTTCTCTTGACCAACATTCGCTTTTTTAGCAACTCGCCGCAAGCAGTTTCATAGTAGTCTCTGTCCTTAAGCTTATGAAGCAAGGGAATACTTTCATAGTCACCACTTTTAGATTTGTCTTTGGTTTTTACAGGCCAAACAATTAGCTGGGGAGATGTGGTAGTATGAGATGGCTTCCAGATTACCCGATGACCAATCTCTTGGTAAAAGCTTTCATTAGAAGGGGTCAGATCTCCCCTTGGGTCAACTGCTTCAAAAATATATTCAGCCTCATCTAAGTCTTTGTCACCATCAATATCTTCGCTTTCTATTCCCCACAAATCTTCAGAATCAGGATCAGAAAGACTCTCCTTTTCCTTGAAAGAGCAGGATTTCCGGGTGGGATCCCTAGGTAGGTCTTCCTGCTCCCTGCCTCTTTTGATATGTTCTTCAAGCTTTTTACTTGAGTTCATTTTAGTATCATTGTCAACTATACCACCAACTTCACCTACCATCATCACTCCCTCCTCTTCCTTATTATAGAGATCATCCTGGATCTCAGACTCTTGTCCAGTCCCCTCTGTGCTTTTGCCATACGTATTCTTCTCGAGTACAAGGTCAGTCATAGGCACGTTGTCCAGAGAAGACTCTTCACTTCTGGAGGATGGTTCCACAGAGCTAACACTTGGGCTCTTTCTCCGAGGCAAGGGATGAATGCTTGCATCAATCTTCTCAAAGCGAGCCAACCAAGTGGGAGTGGGATTGAACTCACCCAATTCATTCCTCCAAAAACCATCTCTTAACTTGGTCTGCCCATTTTGTCTACTTGGGCTGGGGTGCTCTTGACTCAGGACATTGATGGCCTCCATGCTAGAACAAACCGATTCTGCTTGCTGGTTCAATTTTTGAGTAGATCTATTTGGTGTCAACACTGACAGCCTTGGACTTGCCATTGAGTGGACCTTTTCACCTGATCTATTCAGCTCATTAGTGTGCGATTGGTTTGCTCTATCTAGGGGGGTTGAACATTTCTGAGTGGCTACCCTCTCCTTATCTTTATCTAAACTTCCTTCCAGGCTAGGTCCTGGCATCTGGACCTCTTTATCTTGTACACCTTCAGGATATTGTTTGGTCAACATAGCACTAGCTTTGTCTTCTTCTGAATATTCTATGGTTGGCATTTCTTCTCCCTTATGAGGGGTATGTAGAACCCCTATCCTCTCACAAGAGCTAAGTGAAAACAAATCACATTGTACTATGTTTTCTGGTGCTGTTTTGCCATGTGTTAAATCATAAATAGGGATGGTTTCTTTAAAGGATTTCCAGAGCTGTATTGCTGGAGAACCATCTCCATATTCTATTCTTATCTCTTCCTTTTCAAAGGCATAGTTCCCTGAAGGAATGTTTCTGTACACAGTAGCTGAAGAAGAACTCTTACTATCAACCTCCCTCTCTTGCACTGGGGAAGACAAAATGGTTGTCTTTTTTTCAGAGGCAACATTAGTCATTCTACTTGTATTGCAGCCATTGGAATCTAATGTTAAGTCTTGTTGCTTTTTGGACTTGCTTTCAGGCTGTTGGGGATCAGTCTGGGTTTCTTTGGTTTCAGTCTTTTTCCCAGGGCTGCTGTAATGACAGAAATGTGCAGCATGCTGGAACAGAGGATATGAAGGTTGAGGATGGAAATAGGGCCTTCTGTTCACTCTGGTTGGCACAGGAGCCTGTGGCATGAGAAAGCCAGGGTACTCAGGTAGAGCAATGGAATAATATGGAACGTAGGGGTTTCCATTTCTGAACCCTAAGGAAGAAACAAAAGACAAACATTTTTAGGCGAATTTTTACATTGAGTTCTTAGTTGTTTCTTTTTTTGTTAATTGATTTATTGATGAGGTCATTCTATGCTAAACATAAAACAGTCAAGTAATTTATGTCTTGATTGCTGAAAGCTTTTTAAAGTTTTCAATATTCACTTTTATAAGATTTTGGGTTTCAAATTTTCCCTCTCCCTCTCCAAGATAGTATGCAATCTGATATACACTATACATGTATAATCATATTAAACATGTTTCCACTTTAGTGATGTTGTGAAAGAAGAATCAGAACAAAAGTGAGAAGAAACCATGAAAAAGAAAAAATAGCATGCTTTGATCTGCATTCAGACTCCATAGTTCTTTCTCTGGATGTCGTTAGCATTTTCCATCACGAGTCTCTTAGATCATATTGCTGATAATAGCTAAGTCTAGCAAAGTTGGCCATCGTACAACATTGCTGTTGCTATGTACAATGTTGTGAATTCTTAGTCTTAACCTAAATTAAGTCTGGTCTATGATGGACCATGATTTTTCTTTACATTTAGTAAGATTTATGGGCCTGGTATATTACAGGAAAGGGATGCGCCCTATTTGGGCTTTTGGTTTTATCATAGCAAATCTACTCATTGACTAGGAACATGTGGTCTATGTAATTGAGTTGTTTATCAGTTGTGCCAACTCTGTGACCCCACTTGGGGTTTTCTTGGCAAAAATATTGGCTTGGCTTGCCATTTCTGTCTTCAGCTCATTTTACAGAAGAGGATAAATTGAGGAAAAGAATTAAGTAACTTGCCCAGGGTCACAGAGCTAATAAGTATCTCAGGCCAGATTTGAACTCAGGAAGATTCATCTTCCTGACATCCTTTAGACCTGTCAGCCTATCCATTTCAACACTTAGATGCCCATATGTGTCCACAAGTGACTGAAGAACTATAATTGGTGTTATCTTGGTAGGAGAAAAGGAGGAAGAGGGATGTCCTTTAGAGATAGAGATTGGCTTTAGACCTGGATAATTTAAGTTCTGACCATCCAACTCCACCCCTACACAGGCGTAATAGGGTATCAAATGAGGTTGTAATGACAAGCTGACTATGTCAATTGATGGCCAGGGGACAGGGCCCAAAGAATTCCTGGGCTTGAGGCAAGTTTGGTTAGTGTGTCTGTAAGAGAATAGAGGGGATGCAGGAATATTGCATTGTAGATTAGAAGAAAGTTCTAAGTTAATTTTCTAATAGTCTTCAGAAAAGGAGACCTCATTAGGACTGAAATCTTAATAAGTATTATCATGTTAATAATTCAAGTTGTGTAGATAATTTTCTGAAAATGAAATTCTGGCTGAAAAACATGTAGACTTACGTCATGACCATTATTCATAAAATTGAACTCATATTGTTAAAGAGGATTATAAATGCCACTCCAATGACTAATATTATAACATAATTATCATGTAGAACACTAACTTATTTTTAATTGAAATTCTCAAACAAAGGGTATTCAGAGACTTGTAGGATATAAATAGATTTTTTTAAAAAGTAAGAAAAAGTATACTTCCTGATGGCTCTAAAATTCTATAAGGAAGTCAAATTGGATGTTTGGACCTTACAGGAAGGGATTTTACAGCCATCTGATCCTAAGGTTGATGAGTGCTTGAATGTTTGCAGGGACCAGGAAGTTACCACCTCTGAGGATTCTGCACTCCATTTAAAAAAAATATAACTTTCATAATTAGTTTCCCATATTGAATAAAAAGTTGCTTCTCTAAGACTGTTACTCATTGGCTTGGATTCTACCTTCTGAAAAGATGTAGAAAAACCAGACTTCCCCCTCCCCCATCATGATAATCCTTCAAATAAATATTTGAAGGTTATTATTGCCTGGCCCTTAATCTTTCCTTTTCCAGGGTAAAGATCCCACAATTCCTTCAATTTAGCCCAAGACATTTCTTATCCATTCTGTTCAACTTCTCTCAGATGGGAAGCCTACTTGGGGCCAACTTCTAATCTACCAGGGTCACTCTAATAATATAGTAATAGGGACTGAACATATTTTGTATATGCTCTGGCCAGCATAGAGTATCATTGCTTTAGAGATTATAGGTTTATTAATTTAGTCAAAGTTTGTAACAGACGCTTTGGTCATTATGTCGGTTTTTCTGCTCCCTAACCAACCCAAGACACTTGTTAAATCAGCTATTTCATTCTATATTTGTATAGTGAAATGTAACCTCACTGCTTATCAGATTTAAGCTTAACACATTTATGTATTAATTTAAACTTATCAGATTTATCTCTAAATTGAAATTTCTCATTTACAAACTTAAACTTCTTAGATTTAGCTTGTATTTTTGTAAAATAGTTAAGATTCCAAGAGAATTTATTCTGCGAAAGACGACATTAGCTCTCCTTTTCAACTTTCTCATCCAAAAAATATGAAATCTGGCTTTTAATCTGAGCCACTAATGAAATTGTTGACTAAGAGAACGTGAAGATTAAAAATCATTGACATACTCTTAGATTTCCCTCCAGTTTGACATTGGTCAATATTCTGAGTGCTATGGTTGTTTAGAAGTTAATCTACCCAGAAGTTAATCATCCAGACTGCACTCCATCTTTTCTACAAGAAAAAAAAAACCGGGTTCAGATTTTGGCAATCTTCTGACAATATTTTATTATATTCCCTTGATCTGACAGTTTTGGTCTGTGACCTCAGGCAAATCACTTCACTTTGATGGACCTGTTTCCTTTCATTACAAAGAAGATCCTTGACTAGAAGCCCTTTCTAGCTCTTGATAGAACATCCTGATTTAATAGCTAAAGAAAGAAATTAGATAGATGTTCTCAGGGATCCCATGTGTACACAAAACAGCGCATGCAGAAACAAAAGGTGAAGGCAGAGGAGGCCTTAATTCACAAGCATTGTTAAAGGCTTAAATGTTCACATTTTCTTCTTCTTCCCCACAGTTCCCTCCTCTGTATAACTTTTTCCCCTTTAAAATTTGGCATTTTCCTCATTTTTTTTTTTACTTTTCTACTTTAAAAGAAAAAAAAACCATCACAGCTGCAAGGAATGTTAAGGAGTTCTCAAGGAACATAGGATCAGCTGGAGCACAAAGGCAGTTGCCAGGTGAAGCACACTCTCACACTGCAACGCTATCTTGGGGTAGAGGATGGAAACAAAGACATAGATTCTATTTTATACCATTTTCTCTAACTAGCACCATGGCAAGGCTGAAGATACTCCCTTCTTGGAGTGGTGCCCCATTAAGGCCAACACTGTCCTGCTTGGCTCCATCTTAACTTCTTTAGCTTTCCACCTCTTTGGGATCATTGCCAGTTGGTGGTCCAAATTCAAAGAGACCCTAAACGATTCAAAGAGACCCTAAACGCAATCTTCCCTTTTAAAAATGCTTCCAAACTACTATCTTTGTATGACAACTTATCTCCATTGATGTTTTCCTCTTATCAGTGAGAAATAAAACAGCAAAAAGAATCACACAGATGCGGAACTTTAGATTTTAGATGGAAGCTTTAAATGGAGTTAAATCAGAGTGTTATTAAGCTAGGTTGTATTTAAGATTAGCCACCAGTCTTTAGAAAGAACTGGGAATGAAACTAGAGAAGGGAGGAGAAAAAAAGAGGAAAACAAATAGAAGAGACAAGAGGAAAAGGTAGACCAATAGGTAGAAAATGTTTACTGAAATATTTAAAAAACATGCACTTCAAAAAGCTGTTTTATAGGGTTGTAATGGTCATTGGCCTTACCTGCTGCTGACACACAGTAAGGATTATAGACAGGATTCAGGTACCACGAATTTGGGAATGGGGGTTGTGCTGTGGGTTGAGTGTAAAAAAAAGGTCTTGCATTGTTGCCTTCAGAACGTGATCCAGTTCCTGGAGCTGGTGAAGCATTCATTTTCTGGACTGAAACACATTTATGTCATTGTAAGGACCAATATTTTGGTGTTTACTACTTTGAGGAACTGTCTTCTTCTCCTCCAAGATACCATCCTTCCCTCCAACATACCCAATTCTTTCCTGTCTTTCCTTGCTGATCTGTTCCCAATTACATCTCCAATTGGAACCACATGTGTTTTCCTCCAGTCTCCACACTTCATTTCAACAAGGACACACTTTAGACTAAATATGAAGTCAGATAAACGTGCTCCCCAGGGTCACGTTAGTCATATCATGCTAACTTCACCATTCATTCCTACCTAATTTTCCTTAGCATAAAGGGAAACAGTCTCCAACCCACAGACCTCTGAAGCTGAGGACAAGTCATTTACCCTTGGCCCTACTATCAATGATTGCCTTAAGGAGTATGTGTGAGGACAGTTGCAGGGCACCAGGCTCTATCTCTTGGTCCAGAGTCTTGACCCTTCCAACATCTGGCCAAAGCCAAGAATATACCTCATTCAAACCAGAGAGAGAGCTACGGAAAAATCCAGGATTGCAGGCAGGCAGCCCAGACCCTGATTCATCCCACCTCCAATTCCAGAAGGAAGACCTCTAGAGGCATAGGTGAAGAGACCCCCAATCCAAACGCAATTCTTGTTACCCAGATGGCAGTCGAAGGCCCTGAAAAGGGGGCTGAAGGAAGGGCAATTTTCTCTTGACTTACCTAGCTTAGGAGATAGAGGGAGCTTGACCAACTGGGAGCTTCTAACCTGGCAAGTGTTTGGTAGAGGAGCAGCCCCGACAACAGGAAGCACCTTACACGTCCCTGTGGGCCGAGGTTGAGACTAGGAGCTGGAGTTCTCTTCCACTGATTTCCTGCACTGTTCAGGCCTCTTGCTGGGCGGTGGGAGCCCAGAGATCCAACAGCCCGGGCTCCAGCTGCTCCTTAGACGGGTCCTCTTTTCTAACCAGCAGGTGCCAGCCCTGTTCCTCACCCCGCCTACCCCAGGCCAAGAGCAGGAGACTGGGAGCGCAGCCCTCACCCCCAACCGTTCTGGTTGCCCCACGCCTCCTCCAACCCCTCCCTTTCACCATTCAAGTGGCCTCAGCCCCTTCTAGAACCAGGCCGGGCCTCCCTGGTTGCGGGGGCGGGACCTAAGGGCCTCAGGTGTGGCTACCTGGGGAAGCAATCACAGCGCTAATGACCTGTGAACATCTTGAGGTCAGGGGTGGGGGGGTGGCTTCATCTTTTGTTCTGGTCTTCGCTGTGTGGTACTATGCTGCTTACTTAGTGGGGAAGATTGCTTAATAAATGTTTGTGAAATTGAATCGTGTTTTGGGTGCGTTTGGAAGATGATAACCTTGAGGTTGACTCGTCTCAGCTGTGGAGTGTGTAGGCAGATTCTTCCGACTTCCCAAGGGAAGCAATGTCCGTATATTTGGGTTGAATGGAGAGGAAGAAATTCTCCTGCGGTGGGGCTGGGGGAGTGCCTTCTGGCATCGCTATGTTGGGAGGTGGAAGAGACTTTGGTCTCCTGTCAAATCTCCCACGCTGCTCAGGCATTTTTTCTACATTATCCTTGTTAACTTTTGCTAGATCTCCTTCAGAGCTGGGGAGGTCCCTACTGCACAGAATGTATAGGTGTATATAATATATGTATATAGATATGTATATTATATGCATAACATTTCATTTCTGGACAGCTTGCCAGGTTAAAAGCTCCCAGTAAGTCAAGCTCTGTCTATCTATCTATTAAGAAATCTCTTCCTTTGAGAACAAAAAAAAGCTGTCTAAAGTTTCTACTCAGTCCTCCACAAATACACAGAATAAATATAATCTCATTTCTAGATCACAACATCAAGTCCTAGTTGAAATGGAATTAATTTCGGAGCCAGAAAGACCTGGTTTCAAGTCCTACCAATGATGTTTATGCTGTGATTCAGGTTCTTAAGATAAAAGGCCTTCATTCACCTTGAACTTGAAGATTTTTATGAGTTGTCTTTCTTTCTTTTGAAAGCAGGGTTAGGCAACTTGCCCAGGGTTACACAACTAGTGAGAATATCAGGTCAAATCTGAACTCAGGTCCTCCTGACTTCTGCACCTGCACTACTTATTAGTTTTCCACTCTTCTCTCTTCTCTAGTTTTATTCCTGATTCTTTCGACTGTGCCCCATGTGACACTGAGGGATCACAGGAATTTGGAGACCATCAAGTCTGCTCTAATGTGTGGTTTCCCTCCTTTAAGCTGGGAGCCCTGAAAAAGAATATGAAATTCTAAACCCTATGGAAAGAAACACAATACTCCAGACTTTTGCCTAAGATTAGCTTTTTTGTGGCTAATTACATTGCCTGTATTTTTGACAGGGACTATTTAGGATCACAGATATGGAGTTACAAAGAAACCATTTAGTTCAACACCCTCATTTTACTGAGGAGGAATAAGAGGTCCAGAGGAGTTTAGCAATATGTCAAAGATCACATAGAAGTAATAGTTAAACCTCAACCCTCTACTTCAAAGACATTTCTCCTGATCCAGTATGGGAGGGAGAAGGGAAAATCAATCAAGATTGTGAATATGAGTGACTGGTGATCTAAGAAGATGAAACTAACTTAAGAAAAATATAGTAAGTTCAGTTTTAGATGTTGGGAGAACTGTGTTCCACATGTAGCTTGGGGGTGTCATTATGTAACTCAAAGGGAAACAGAAGTAAATATCTTTTGCTTCTTCCCTCCCCATCCTTTTCCAATAGAGACTTTAGTTTCTTCTAGGAAGGGAAGCAAGAAGTTAGGGCCAACAGAAGCTTGATCACTCTCTGTCTCCAAAGAGAGATGGGGTACCAGGCTAGACTTACACCTGTATGCTTCCTTAAATATTTTTATTATTTATTATTAGTCTAGGGGATTTTTTTTGGTTGCTTTTCAATCTAGCTTTTAATTACTGTTTTATTATCGGGGAAGCAGCAGGAGGATCACAAGCCATGTATCCAAAGCAAATACCAATTCCACAATGAACACAGATAGTAATTATCAAGGAAATCCATTTATCCAATTCAGTAACAAAACAGAAATTGGAGAAAGTGTACACAGGAGAGTACGTACTAGACAACACAGAGTGAAGGAGCTCTCCCATTGGGAGTGAGGTAACAGATCAACCAAGACAAGGCAAGTCCTAGATCTCATCCGAGGAGATGTTCTGAAAAGTCTCTTGTATGGTAATCTGTGGAGAGGAACGTGATGGAGGTTGCCAGCTTCTTCCCAGAATCTTTTCCTTCAGCAACCTGAAATGGGGCTGGCATCTTCCATCTTCTGTCTTGAAGCTGGAAGCCAGAAGTACCCAAAGTGACTGCAGAACTGAGAGATTCCAAGAGAGTTTGAAGAGACAAAGAGACTCAAAGGAGTTAAATGAGCTCAGAGGAGTGCATGTCTCCTCTGTCCTGCCTGCCCCTCACACAGGCACAAGACGTTATATCCATCAATGAGGCGGGAGGCCTATACCAGTATACTTTGGGACTGGAGTTACATACACATTTATTTTGAGGTACTGGTGAAATATCTAGGTGGAGATGATCTGCAGACAGCGATATAGGACTGGTGGAAGATTTGTTTAGTAGATCAAAATGCCACTTGAAAGGCTCTTCCATAACAAAGTCTCTTGAATGTATGCCAAAATTATATGCAATTTCTTCTCTGGTGATAGTAGTGAAGTTGCTCAGGATATCGTAGATCAGGAGTGGGGAACCTGCAGCCTCAAAGCCACATGTGACTTTCTAGGTCCTCAAGTGAATGAATCCAAACTTCACAGAACAAATTCCCTTAATAAAAGGATTTGTTCTGTAAAACTTGGACTCAGTCAAGGGTCACTCCTGAGGAACTAGAGGGCTACATGTGGTCTTGAGGCTGCAGGTTCCCCACCACTGCCCCATATCAATTGAATTCTCATCTGCCAAACTGATGAAATAGTAGGAAGTAATGGGAAGGTAACAGACAGTAAGGTGTTCAGAATTGAAATGAATTTTAAACAAGGGATTGTTTAATCCTTTACAAGGTTCAAAGAAGATGCTTCATCAAAACCAATAGAATTAGAAGGCAGTTGGCCAATGGCTAGCCAAGGAT
Source organism: Potorous gilbertii (assembly GCA_028658325.1). Classification (NCBI taxonomy): domain Eukaryota; kingdom Metazoa; phylum Chordata; class Mammalia; order Diprotodontia; family Potoroidae; genus Potorous; species Potorous gilbertii. The sequence continues at coordinate 207,190,291 of CM053773.1, read as the reverse complement.
CGGTCACACCTCTGATGATCCTTTTAAAATCAGGACTATTTGAACATGTGCATCTGGGAGTGTGATGGGAAAGAGGGCTTGTGTAATTTTACATTCAAAGGTAAAACCTGAGTGAATATTTTGGAATCTGTCTGTGAGAGAACTGTGCTACCCTGGCCATATAGTCAGTACCAGAGAGGAAGCAGTCATAAGCCTCCCAGGAAATTGGCACTTCAACTGATATCACTTTATTTCATCTGATGTGACACATTCCGCACCCCCCCACACACACACCTGAAATCACTCCCTCAGCCTCCTTCCTGATACCTTAGGGACACTACAAGGACCTTGATGTTAAAGACATCCTTAATTTACTGTAGGGTCAGGATTATCACTGATGTTCCAGGACTATTACTTACCACAAATGTTATTGGGAGGGATGGAGATGCTCAAATATATTTTTCACTTTTTTTCTCACAGACATAAAGAAGCAGTTGTAGCAGTAGTAGTAGTGGTAGTAGTAGTAGTAGTAGTGATAGTGATAGTAGTGGTGGTAGTAGTAGTAGTAGTAGTAGTGATAGTGGTAGTAGTGGTAGTAGTAGTAGTAGTAGTGATAGTGGTAGTAGTGGTAGTAGTAGTAGTAGTAGTGATAGTGGTAGTAGTGGTAGTAGTAGTAGTAGTAGTGATAGTGGTAGTAGTGGTAGTTGTAGTAGTAGTAGTGGTGGTAGTAGTAGTAGTAGTAGTAACTAGTTTTGATTGTCAAATGATGACAGTTGATATTACCACTACTACTACTACCACTACTACTACTACTACTACTAGCTAGCATTTATATAGCACCTACTTTGTGCCAGGGACTTTGCTAAGTACTTTGCAAATATTATCTGACTTGATCCTTGCAACAACCCTGGGAGATAAGTACTAATATTATTCCCACTTTAAGGCTGAGGAAACCCAGGCAAACAGTGGTTAAGTGACTTGTGTAAGATCACACATCTGAGTCTGGATTGGAACTCATGATTTCCTGACTCCTGGTTCAGAACTCTGACAAATGAGCTACTTAACAGCTTATAGACGTTGTACCAATGAAGGGGGTTTGTTATTTGTTTGTTTTGTTTATTTGGTTTCAACCTGTGCTTTTTTTCATCAGTGTGGAAATTTTCTTCATCAATTATAGATTGAATGAATGAATAAATGGATGAATAAGGCATTTATTAAAGGCTTACCATGTGATTAGGAAGATTAAATGTATACATTTGTGTACCTTAGTCTTAAAAAACACATTAGGGGCACAGCTAGGTGGTGCAGTAGATAGATGGAGTCAGGAGGACCTGAGTTCAAATCTGACCTCAGACCTACTAGCTGTGTGACCCAAGCAAGTCACTCAACCCCTGATTGCCACACACAGAAATGTGAGGGTACTGAGAAGCTAAATGCCTTGTCCATAGTCATGCAGCTAGCATGTGCCTGAGACAGGAAAGGAACTCAGTTCTTCCTGACTTCAAGGCTGGCTCTCTATCCCCTTACACCACATTACCACTTATGTGATGTTTAGTAAATGCTTGTTCAATAGATGAGAGTGACAAAGAACGGAGTTATATGCCATCTTTCTTATGAGAAGATGTTGTTATTAAATCCTTTGCTCAAGTATACCTTATGTTTATTTTTCCACTAATGAGATAGACCTTCTCAATTTCCTTTCGCCTCATGGAATTTCCATTACGTGCCAGTGCAATCTGTTCTGGGTGAATGGTGCAAAGTGAACTGGCACATTCTTGGATTCAAGTTGTGACTTGTGGGTGCATTGTCCTCTGACACAGTGAGGATCTCCTGGTAGGAGGACTGGTTTAAATGCAGGCATCCTTCCAAATAGTGCTGCTAGAGTTTGCCAACAGGATTTCTAAACTACTTCTCTATAATTTTTCAGTGACCTTAAGAGCTTTCTGTGTTCTAACTGAAATATAGAAATGTTCCTATATAAAGGCATCCAACTTCTTGGACATTTAAAGGTCTTTTATTTCAGGAATTTTTCAGTCTTCATGTCGATAATCTGGATGCTCTATTAAAGATAAACATAGGGTAAAATCATCAAGGTCAGCTCTGTCCTTGATCAGAAAGTATAACATAGCACAGCTGGTACTTTATTTATAGAAAGATGAATTTTAGGTATCAGAACATCTATACTCAATTCACAAAGGGAGATTTGGCTTAAGAAAAATACATGGGCATCTCCTGAGGCACATTTTATTGTCTTACTCAAGGGTTGTGATGCCCTCTAGCTCTGAAAGTGAGTGACTTTGGGTAACACATATGGGAGAGGGGAATGAAGTATCATTTTCATCATTAAATTTGGTCATTGCCAGGGGGAAATGTGTCCTTTTCTTTTGACTCCCATGTGTCTTCATTCCTGGATACTCTTTATACTTCTATTCCTCTGACCTCTTTTTCCTCTTTTGCTCTCTCCTACTATCTCTTCATTGATTTTCTCCAATTATGGAAAAGTAGTATATTTTTATTAGTGGTCATATTTACAGAATCACAGAATCTCATGGCTGGAAGAGATCTCGAAGGTCATTAATGAAGCCCATATTTTAGCAGAAATCTGGTATGCAATATTCTTAGCAAGTGATCTCAGAGACTTTGCTCAGTCCCCTACTAGAACTGAGTTCACTAGACCTTGGGAGGCAGTCTTCTCTACTTTCAGACAGTTTTAGTGGTTAGGACTTTTTCTGTGACATTGGACCTAAATTGGTTTCCCTTAAATTTCTACTGTTTATTCCTAGTTCTTCCCCCTTGGGATCAAGAAAAGCAGTCTTCTCTTCTGAAGGATAACCCTTTAAATACTTGAAGGAAGCTCTCATACTTCCTACCTGCCCACCACCCCCAACTCCATATGTACTTTATTTAGCCAATCCATATGGATTCCAGCTCTCTCACATCCTGGGTACCTTTCTCTTACCAACACATCAATATCATTCCTAAAAGATGGACTCAGGAATGAAAACAATACTCCAGAGTGATAGAAGCAGGTCAAGACACAGTAGGATGATAACTTCTCATTGTGGAAACCACTTTATCACTTTAATTTCTTGGACTGCAGTGACTCCCAAAAGGTTAGAGTCCACTAAAAGCCCAATCTCTTTTCCACCGAAACTGTATTGTGCCTTTTCCTGTACTTGTTGATTTTTTTTTAATGGAAGTGTATTGAATTTTAGCTTACTTGATTTCACCCATTTTTTTCCATCTAGCTTGTGATTTTATTCACCTAGTGAACAAGATTTCATTGTGGATGCAAATTGTGAGTCAAATTCATCTTATTTGGAAATTTGGTAAGTATCCCATCTGTGCCTTTATCTGAATCAGTGATAAAAAGGTTGAACAGAACAGAGCCAAGGACAAATTTTTAAAGACTCCCTAGAGGCAATCCTTCCTTATTAAAAAGATTCTGATAAGAATCGTGCTGGCAAAGACTAAGAGAGAGAGAGACACACCCTGTCCCCTTGCCCCCTCCCCCCACGATTATAACAAGACAACCTATTCCCTTTACCTTTACAAAGATGGACAATAAAGGCATACTTGATCTCCTAAGGAGAGACAACCTCCTCTTGCTATGTAACCTGGAAGATTTCAGTCAGCTTTTGTATAAGCAGTGGACCACTGCCTCAATGGAATCAGCATCAGGTGTCTTGCCATATGATAGGACCTTAAGAAAGTCAAAACCTCTTCTTCAGTTGGAAGTTAAGCTAGAGAGGAATTGACTCCAACCTGAGGTATATGGTCAGTGACTTCAGTATTGTTGATGACAGTTCGTTGAAAATACTGTCGAAGTGTTCAGCTGCCCTCTAGGTCCTTGGGTGCAACCTTCCTACTGAGTCCAAGTTTTATAGAACAAATTCTTTTATTAAGGGGATTTATGCTGTGAAGTTTGGATTCAGTCAAATAGCCTCACTTGAGGACCCAGAGGTCCTAGAGGACCTAGGCCTTGAGGTCACAGGTTCCCCTCCCTTGGTTCAACCTATCTGTCCAAGATCATGTCTTTATCACTGATCAGTGTGGCTCCAGTGAGATGTACCATAGGTCTTTGGCCTGTAAATGGTAGACTTCCGGCATTGTAGAAGTGCTTTGGATTGTTACTATCAGCGTAAAACTGAATTTCACCTGTCCTCTTATTGAGCCAAGAATCTTGCATCTCTCTAAGCTTTACTTGCACTTTACTTTTGATGTAGTTAAAACACTGCCTTACAGAAAGATGAACCATCCTGCTGATAAACTCTGTGGAATTCTCATTTTTTACTTAGTAGCTTCTGAATTTCCCCATCATTTTCATCAAACCAATCCTGATGTTTGTAAGTGTTCTGGCTCAGATGAGTAAATGTGGTACTTAGTGTGCACCAGATCTCTGAAAGCTGCACATTCCTTTTCTGCTCTACTGTTGCCATTGGCTCAAATTTCCCTCCAAGTCAACAATGACGTATCCATGATGGGAGAAATACTGTAATCTCTTGACTTTTCTGATAGTCATCTTGCCTTGGGGTTGTGGCTTTGGTTGAATGGAAATGTTTAGCTTGGAAAGGATGTCTGTGATTGATCCAGCAATCTGCACAACATATTATCTCATCACTCTCACATTCTGTCTGCCTCTTCTCCTTACAATGACATAGTCTATTAAGTGCCAATGTTTGCTGTGAGGGTGCATCCACAAAATTTTATTGCATTTAGGTAAACAGAAGACAGAATTGGTGATGAGGTAATGAGGTGCACAAGTCTTCAATAGTAAGTGACTGTTGCTCTTACTGTTTCTGACTCTCTTTCTCCTAAGGACTCCCTGCCATGTCCGATAGTCTGTGCCTACTCTGGCATTAAAGTCACCCAGAATTACAAGTTTGCCATCTTTCAGTACATTGATGATTGTAACATTAACTGTGCACTGCTCTTTCTTGGACTCTGCTCAACTGGAAGGAAACAAGAAGGGAAAGGGGTTAAAATAAAGATAAGGTAAGTCTAGATTCCTCTGCTCAGTCCCGGGGGAAGGAGAAGATAGGAACAGAGGAAAGAAGCTTTTCCATTGTGGCCAAAGAGAAATAGAGTGGGAGAGAACAAGGTCAAGGTCTAAGACCCTAGAGGGCCTATTTGCCTCTTTGCCCAATGCTTCCAGTCAAATGGAATGCTAGTCAAGTTCTTTATTGATTACTAAGTCCGAAGGCTATTTCTAAGCTCCTCATCTAAAGTTGAAGTGATACTTCATCTCTAAGACCTAGGCAGTATCCAGGGTAAAGGAGGTTGCCCTTTGATGGGGGAAGGAATATGATTCAGACTGAATTGAAACTAGGGTGGAATGGAGAATGGAGTTGCAGTCTAAGGGATATTACTCTTGTAGCATGGTCTAAAGTGCTGCTATAAGCTTTCAGCATTAGAGGGGCAGAAGAATTCCTCCCAAACTTCCTTCTATGCTCAGTAATCTGAATGGAATCTGGGCTGCAGATAAGGAATTAAAAATTGATCTCATGAGGGAATGGAGATGGACAAAACCCATCTAGGTTCTGCTGGTGCAGTGTTTCTGGGGGTCTGAAGCTCATGTTGTAGTTTCCTACTACCCAAAGCTGTGTCAGGGAAATAAATGTCTTTTCTTTCTGAAGTGACTGTCAAATACGGGTAGGTAGATATGTCCTGTCTCCAAGAAACTCCCCTTTATGCTAGCTACATTTATTTGTATGGATCCTACTCAGGGTTCTAATGGAAAAGGCAACCTGGGATTGCACCTCTCTTCATCAGATTGTGACCACGTCCCATTGGTGACTCAGGAAGAACTAAGCTCAAATCTTGTCCCAGATACTCACTAGGTTTGTGACCCTGGGCAAGTCACTTAACCTCTATTTACCTCAGTTTCTTCAAGTTGTGAAATGTGTATGATTTAATAGTACCTTCCTCCCAGGGTTGTTTTGTTAAAAAGCACCTAGTAAAATTACTGGCACTATAGAAATATGTATTCATTCTCTGTTCCCCCTCACACCTCATCCCACCCCACCCAATTTGCAGATACATGCTTGGATATTAGAAGAAAAAGTGGCAGATGGAGGGACATTGGCACACAAGGCAAATCGCCCTTTAAACAACTTCTTTAAAGGGAGAAAACCATCAATAAATGAACAGGGTCCAGATCAGAAACATTCTGAGAAGTGGGTCAATAAAGCTGCCACCAAGACACCGCCTTAAAAAATTAAGAATCCCGCTTCAGAGAGTAGTCTATAAGACTGGATATTAGGTATCAGTGGCAGGAAGAGGTCTCTATCTATTTCACTTCGCAGCCTCATGTTAATAAATGTACTCGGCAAAAAAAGAGCCAAGCCGACCTGGCTTGGAGATGGAGGATAAGCGCCTTTGGGGCCAGGGGTGGGTGGGTGGGTGGAGGAAGACTCACTTAAGGTGACTGGAAGGTTGGGTCCCATCAGGTCTTGGTTGAACCACTGACGTTTCTTGATTTGGGGGGTTTCCGGAAAGCCCCTGAGCCCTAAGCAGGAGAACGTTCTTGACCTTGTTCCTGACATGGTAATACGAGATGGTTAGAACCAGTCCCTAAGGAAAGGTCTGAAGCATCCTATTGGGAGAATCTGCAGGGTCCGACTGACGCCAGGACACACTTGCCTTCTCTCTACAGGTAGAATGGGAGAGTGGCGCTCGCTACTATGGTCACCTGTCCATGTCATTTGTCACGTATACAGACTCAGGAAAGAAAGCTGAGGGATTTTCACAGGAGAAAGTAGAAACCTCGCCCCAAAGACCTATAATATAACCTAGACGAAGTACTGTTTCACTGTACTATTTTTCTGAGAGAATATTAATTTCGCTTCCTAGAATGAACGAGAATACTCTGGGTGGAAGGTTTTGCCTATCGTTTGAACAAATGGAATGAAGTTTCTTTATTTTTCTGCCTCGTAGTAAAACGTCCCTGGGTGGGCTTGAACCACCAACCTTTCGGTTAACAGCCGAACGCGCTAACCGATTGCGCCACAGAGACTCCTCTTGTTTCACGTACTTAAGGATTGACTACTTGAAGTATAAAAAGGGAACATCACGTTTGGTCCCAAGTGAGTTTGCTATGTAACAGGTGATTCTGGGTATATTTAAATTTAAAGTTTTAACACGAGATCAATCAAGGAAAGAGGAGGAAGAGGAGAAGCGGGAGTGGGAAGGAGGGGAGTAATAACGAACCAGGAACCACTGTGCCCACAGGACCAGGAGCTGAAGCCCAGTTTCTCGTTTTCTTCAAATTAGTCAAAGTCCCAAGTTCACATGGAACCTTTGGACTTTGACTGACATATAAGGCATTGAATTCATCAACAAAAATAGATTTGGGAAACCCAATTTTCTGCCTTTTAAACAAATATCTGTGGCTTTTAGAAAAGTCACCCTAAAGGAATTCGTATTTAAAAACCTTTCATTACATGTTAGCTTGTAGGGTACCCTCTCCTTTTGTCTCTCCCATACTTCACTCTCTACTAGTTTCTTGGATCTGCTGAAATCCTGTACCCAAGGTCCAGCTGGATTTACAGGTGCTGAACTGGCCCCATCCCAAAGCCACTTCTGAGGACAAGGGACAGAGTGCCCCCTAAGGTCTCTTCCCCCATCCCCACCCCCACACCCCAGTTCTGAGAGTCAGATTAAAGACTAGGGGTCTGCGAGCCTTAGTGCAAAACAGGAATGTCTATTCTTCTATCACCACCAAAAAGCAGAACTATGGAGGACGGTGCTGCTAAAAAGTTTTGAGTATTGGATGAAGGGAGGAAGAGGAGCTAGAGGTAAGGAAACTGAGTCACCTGCTCAAAAGTGTGGGGAACAGGAGTACAGGGCAATAGGAAAAAGTCAAAGTTTTGGAACAGTGGCTGTGGGGAATCAGAGAGGGAGTTGATAAAACCAAAATTAGGTCTGGGCAAGTAGAGCTTTCCCCAGGAGTGGAAATATATTGAGGGTACCACTTCCTTCTCCAGGGAAGCAATGCACTGTATGGAAAGTGTTGGGCTGAATTTGTTGCATTAGAGTATGAGGATCAAAAGTTAGAATCCTGCCTTTGCTCCTTTACAACCTTAGTTATCTTAGGAAAGTCAGGTAACCTTTCTGTGACTCAGTGTCTTAATTTAAATAGGAAATGGACTATATGATCCTTAAGATGCCTTTCAGCTTTGAATCAATGAAGTCAATTTAATTAAACTGACATCAGATATTAATACCAGCTTTCTGGGTCAGTTAGGTTGCACAGTGGATAGAGCAATGGCCCTACAGTCAGATATTTACTAACTGTGTGACCCTGGGCAAGTCACTTAACCCCATTTACCTCCAGGAAAAAAAAATGCTAGAAAATCTTCAAGAACATTTTTATTACCAAATTACTTCTCTCCTGTGGATGAAATTTCCTCCTACTCGGCACTAACTTCTGCTCTGAATACTGCTAAGTTGTTTGGTTTGGTTTTTTTTTAATTGTAGTACCTTAAGAAAAAATCCCATTTAAACATATAAGTACTGGGGCACCTCCCTCTTACAATAAGGCCTCCAGAAACAGTTCTGAAGATGACCAAAGCTCTGTGAGTCAACATCCACTCAATGCTTAGCTCACTAGCCTCTACTGATGACATACCCCATCTTTTATTTGATAAATGTAAAACAAGACAACTATTCATGGGATCAGTAAAACATGGAAAGTCATACAAACCTTTAGAGAGAAGTATCCTAGCATCAATGCTTGTCTCAGGAATCTTTCCCCAATCTCAGGTTTCTTATAATCTGATAAGTCCCAGGTATTTGATTTCAGGAACTGCTGTCCCTGACACAAATAACCAAGAAAAACCAAAACCCAGTCTTATATACAAGCCAAATGTAGAGAGAGCAGAGTTTAAAGAGTTCAGAGAAAGAATGGGAAAGTTCCATGACCTATAATCCCATAAAGGAGGTTGTATCATGAGAGATGGATAGGTTTTAAGAATAAAATTATGAATTGTGGGAAGATAACAGTATACTAGGACCCAGAGGATGCTAGATGCCCCACATACCCTCCATCAGGGCAAAGATATGCACTTCTCTATTAAGAGATTAAAAGAACTGCCTCTGGACTCCCTTGCCCAGTCCAGGAATTCACAGAGGGATGCCTAGAATCCTGCAGAGGTTCTAGGATAGAAACACTGGGGGAGCTGGAAGGACAAGTGTAAATAGTGGAGGTCAGGGGGCACTTGGAGCCTTAGGGTAGATCAAGCACTCCCTACCTGAGTTCAGAAGCCTCTAAACTCAGGTTAGTAGTCTCTTCTCTAAGGTGTTTGGCTGCAGGAGAGTGGTTTTGGAACTTGTGGGAGCTCAGCAAAATAGCATGAAAGTCCAAGGTGGAGCCTAGGGCCAGAGCATTCCTAGAGTATAAAAAGGAAAGGTCTAGTCTGGCCTACTATTTTCAAGACCAAAAAGGATCTGGCCTACTATTTTCAAGACCAAAAAGGACCTGCCCACAATCAGGGGCAGATCTTGATTCAAGCAAACTCCAGCAGGAGTAGACCAAGGAAAACTCTGAACGCCATGAGAAATACCTTGGTTTGAGAGATGCTCAAAGGTATACCTTGAAGAGAATATTGACCACATAATAAGTTCAGATAAGGTCTCAGAGAAAAATCTGTACTGACCACAGGTACCAAAAGAATACCTCAAAAACAAAGATACACAAAGGAAAGGTTAGAGAGGAAAAAGTGGAAAATGGACACTGTGACAGAGAGTGATTCAATCAATAATTGAAAATGATATGAACCAGGAAGAAAACAACAATTTAATGAGACAATAGGCAATATGAAAACAAAAACCAAAAGACTGAAAGAAAAATGGAATAAAATCTAAGAAATCTATTATCAAAAACTATTGACCTGGAAAAATAATTTGAAAAGAGATAATTTAAGAGTTATTGGATTACCTAAAAAACTATGATCAGAAAAAAGTCTAGATACCAAAGTTCAAGAAATTATAAAAAAAATTGACCAACTTTCTTAGAACCAGTAGACAAAGTGAAAAAAAAAAAGAAAGAATCCTTTGGTTACTTCCTTAAAGAAATCAAAATAAAAATTCCCAAGAACATCAAAACTCAGAGTTTGTGGACCAAGGAAAAAACACTATAAACAGCAAAAATGAGTTCAAATACCAAAAACTCTAATAAAGATTACACAAGATTTAGCAGCTACTACTATAAAGAACTCATAAAGAAGAGGAGAGCTCATAATATGCTATCCAAAAAAGGGAAAGAAAAAAGATTTATATCCAAGGACAACCCATCAGGCAAAACCAAGTATAATCCTACAGGAAAAGATCTTTAATGGAATAGAGGGTTTCAAAAAAAAAAATCCTGATAAAAGGTCAAATTGAAAAGACATTTTGAAGTAAAAATTTTCTTGCTTTCAAGTGCTTAACACAATGACTTGCATATAGCAGGTGTTTAATCCATGTTTTTTGATTGACTCGATGGACTGATTTTCTCATAGAAAAATATAAAAGTAAAAATATTGGTTTGATTTAAAATAAATATGTGGGAATAAATTGTTTACATGTTAACAGTAAGATAAAAAAATATATCTTCTTAGAATCCTAATATCTTTAAGGATCAAAGAGAACATTTGAAATAACAGAGGGTCTGTGTGTGGTTATATTGGTTTTTAATGTTCATAGGGGAAGAAAAGAAGGAAGAGACTGGGAACTATAATGAAGAAGAAAAAAGGTAGAGGGAAATCACAGTTGTATAATAAAACTGCATAAAATGAAGACTAATAGTCATATAGCAAAACACGTTCAACTGTGGAAGGAAGGACTTGGAAAAGAAAATTAAAAGGAAAGAAACAGAGGAGTTTCCTCCTGTTATGGCTTATGTCAGGTTAGTTTGTGCACTTGAAGGGACAAGTCTTGATATTTTCATAACTATATACCTCCTTTTCCTTTCATAGTGTATTTCTATAATCAGGCAGGTGAACTATAGAAACTTGTGTTTGATTTATAAATTTAGTATTGCAACATATAGTTGCTACAGTGCTCAATCTATTAAATTAAAACTACAACATTTGGGCTCAAATTATAACACAGGGATGATACCTTTCTCAGGGAGAATTAGACAAAGTAACAAATGAAGATGGCTTCAGATGTTTACTGTGTGACCCTGCACAAGTCACTTACCCCTGCTTGCCTCAGTTTCCTCATCTGTAAAATGGACTGAAGAGGAAATGTCAAACCAGTCTAGCATCTTTGCCAAAAATTCCCCAAATGGGGTCATAACTGAAATGACTGAATGACCAAAAAAAAAATCAAACTGGAAGTGAAATCATCATCACCTTGTTGGAGTTATAGGGTTAACCATAAATAGACCAAGATCAACCATGTCTTTAATGGTCTTAAAAATCACGAGTAACCTCTGAGGCAAGAATCATCTCAGGAACTGGAGAAGAGAGTCAGCTGTAGAAGAAAAACCTAGTCTTCCTCTTTCAGTAGCATCAGAGATTGTACAGGTTCCCAAAGGCTGAATTAGCCCAATTTCTCACCAGGGAATGTTTTACTTACTAGTCCTTGAACTAATCTTTCCTCCTTTCCCACAAACACCACAAATTCTATGATTATATGCTGGCTAGATTCAAATTTTATCTAGGAAAGAAATAGAATAGCACCTGAAAATATGAGAATTATGCAAATTTTAATTTGTCTCTTAGTGGTTCTACTATCACCCCCAAATTGATAGACTTTCCCTCTTAAATCTATTCATAGACACAGATTTTTTTGTGATTTTAAATAACCATACGATTTATTAAAATATGGTTTAAAATACAGTATTAAGATTGTAAAGACATTGTTACATTAAAAAAAAACTACTTTTCTCATTTATTTCCTAAAACAGTCCAGCTGGTAGATAGGAGGGAAAAAAAAAAAAACATAGTGGGATTGGGTTTTGTAATCCCCTGAGCCCAGGTCTAGAAATATAACTGGGAAAAAAAATAGGGAAGAAGCATAGGGTTCCCCACCCCCCCGTTTATTCCCCCCCCCTCGTTTATTCCCTGGGTTATCCACCTCTAGAGAAAGAGCTGATGGAGTCCGAACACAGATTTTTTTTTTAATTTCCTTTTTCTTATTTGTTTGGGGGTGTTTTTTAGTCTGTGTTTTACAACATCTTTTGGCATGTATAACCTATATGAAATTGCTGAGAGAGAGAGAGAGAAAGAACACATTTGGAACTCAAAATTTTTAAAAAAGTGTCAAGTTTTGTTTGATTTTTGGTTTTGTTTGTTTTTTTTTTTTACACATGATTTGAAAAAACAAAAAATAATCCACAAAAATAAGTATTTCAAGTGTCAAAAGAAAAGAGTTGAACTGGTTCAAAACAGGATCCAAATAGGGGAATGCTTGAGAGCAAAAGCAATTTTTATGGTAGTAGAGCAGACTGCACAGTGAGGTAGACAAAGTATGACTGGGATTTATGATGGTATTAAAGTTGTGTGAAGAATTTATGTTCACTAGTCAATGAGTTGGCTTCAGAGTAGCCATAAATCAGGCTAGCTTGGTAATTTCCTCTAATTTGTTGCTGTGGCAAGTTATCTAGTGAGGACATATTCCAGGACTGGTCCATACCATTGTTTGGCTGAAAAGTATGAGGCTCTAAATAAGGACTGAAATAAGTGGGAACAGCAGGTGCTTGTTGATAATAGCCATTTGGGAACTCAGCTGTCTTCTGTTGTTTATGCAAATGAAAGTAGTAATCCCAGGATTGATTGTCCCTTTCAGTTGGGTGAGTAGTGGTATTTATCAAAGAGACTTGCTGCAATGCAACATCGGGCTGGCCAACACCTTGAATCCTACTGGGATTCACTACTGATGGGTCACAAGTCTGAAAAATAAAGAGGAGGCATCATTATTTGGTACTTTGACAGAACTCCCAACCCTCCTATGTCAATATGGAAAACTGATATGGTAACAGGGCCTGTGAATAGTAAACCTAAACAATCATTCCCATTTTCCTGATAAAGAAGCTTAGGTCAGACGTCCTAGAAAAATTGTTTCCATTCAATGAGCACTTGTTAAACACCATGTGCTCAGGATCCAAAGACAAACCAAGGAATAGTTTCTCCATCAAGTAGACAGTGAGAAACAACAGATCTTAGAGAACACTAATAATTGAGGGAAATCAAGAAAGGTCTCTTGTAAGAGGTGATAACTGAACTGATCCATGAGGTTAGGAAGATAAAATTGACCAGACTGGCAAATGATTGAATGAACGTATGAGGGGAGGCACATGATATAGAGAGTAGAGAAGGCCTGGGACACTTTTAAGGATAACCCATATAGGAGGAGCAATAAGCCAGCAAAGGACATTAAAAGGGAAGAGTCAGGTAGGAGAAGCCGCAGATGGCACTGTCACAGAAGCTTAAGGAGAAGAGGATATCTAGGAAAGAGCATTGTCAAATCAAAGAAACCAAATAGCATTTGTCAAGCAACTTCTGTGTCTGGCAATGTGCCAAGCACTTGGGATACAAAAAAAGGGTAAATATTTAAAAAAAAAATCTGTCCCTTATCTCAAGGACCTCAGATCCTAATAGGGGAGAGTGGTATGCAACTAATTATGCACACATAAGATACAGTTGTTGTCCTGAGGTCATTTCAGTGGTGTCCGAATTTTTGTGACCCCATTTGGGGGCAAAGATGCTAGAGTGGTTTACCATTTCCTTCCCCACCTCATTTTATAAAGGAGGAATTGAGGCAAACAGGGTTAAGTAACTTGCTCAAAACAACATAGCTGGTAAATGTCTGAGGTCAGATTTGAACTCAGGAAGATGTCTTCCTGATTTCAAGTCCAGTGCTCTATCATTGTGATCCATTGTGCCATATATAAGATATTCCCCAAAATTGGGCATAACAAAAGGAAGACGCAAGGATTAAGTGGTATTAGGAAAGGCTTCTTATAGAATAGGTTGTAAGTGAGATATGAAGGAAGCCAGAAGTCAGAGATGAGGATGGAGAAAATTCCAGGTGTGGTAGACAGTCAGTGAAAATTCATGGAGTCAGAAGATGGAGCGGTAAAAGTTGAATATAGGTCAGGGAGGATGAGGGTCAAGGTCCTACGTGAATAACTAGCAGAGAACACAATGGTATTATGACCTCTGTCCCTTAGCCAGCACACCAAAGCTTGAAAGGTTGTGTACCATCTTTTTGGTAGTCATATCACCGAGCACTCACCATTCTCTCCATATGTCTCTATCATTTTGACTTCATTTGTTTTCTCCACTACTTTTCAATGGAAATACCTCGTCACCCCCCAAATCCCTTTTTCTTTTCCCCTCCTCTAAAAATTCTGCCATTCACAAACTGTTAATTCTCAGTCCTGGGTATCTTTATTCATACTCCTCTTCCCATGTTCAAGCTTGAGCCCTGATAAGTCTTACTGATAAAAGCAAAAAATCAAGCTTATTTAATCTATCATAAATTCATATCAATCTCTTCTTCTCTCACTTTTAATATACCCATAATCTCATCTATATGGGTATTCCCTCCCACTGCACAGCTTATCATCCTATGTGATTTTCTATATCTTCCTATAAATCTACCTTAGAAGACTCGGGCAGTGCTCCTCAGGTCTTCATCTCCATTTAAAAAATGTCCAATTAGGACTATCAGAGCTAGTCTAGCACAATTTTCTTTCTAGGAAGAACTGTGTACCTTCTTTTTTTAAAGGATTGCATGTGGACTATATGGAAAATATTATGGAAAGGAAATTATTTCTTTGAAGTTCTATACACATGGTAATTCAATATATACCAGCTTAGGAATAAGCTAAGAATTCTCCTAAATTCTAAATTAACCTGCTCCTCATTAATTACCATTATCTAAATACCCAAAGCCCACAGAGAACTGAAAAGTGATGATGGGTGAACATTCTAGAAACAAAAGTGGAGATCAGAAAGAATCAGTGCAGCTTCATCAAGAATGACGTGCCAAATGAATCACATTTGTTTAAAAAAAAAGTGGCTTTCCTACACCAGTGGATAAGTTTGGAAACACTGCTTACCAAGATTTTAGCAAAGAATATGATAAAGTATCTTGTATCATTCTTCTGGAAATGATAGACACATTGCTAAGATGATTAAGGAAACTTGGGTAGATTCCAAACAGGCAGAATGTCCAGACACAAAGAGATGTCTACTGGAGTGGCCCAATGATCTGTGCTGGACATTGTACTGTTCTTTCATTTCTCAAAGTCATTACTGAGCATGCTTTGACTTTGAAACAAAAAAATCAAATTTGCCAATTACACCAAACTGAAACAGATCACTAACGTGCATCCTTCCCAAAGTTTACCTCTTATTACACTAGCTACAGGGGTGGGGAACCTAAGTCCTCAAGGCCACAGGTGGCCTTCTAGGTCTTCAAGTATGGCCCTTTGATTGAATCCAGAATAAATTCCCTTAATAAAAAGATTTGTTCCATAAAACTTGGATTCATCAAAAGACCACACCCTTCAAGGCCACAGGTTCTCCATCCCTGCTATTGGACTGAATCTAGTAAGACAGACTTTAATAGGGATAAATATAACATCTCATATTTTGAATCAAAAGATAAAAAAGTAGAACATGGAGTTGTGCAGCTAAAGGACAGTTGACTGGGACAAGGTCTGGACTCTTAGTAAGCTGTTAAATTCAATCTAAGCCAGCTATGGGATATAGCATGATTTCAGGAGCAAGGTCTTAGGGCAGAGGCTGAGATAAAGGACATAGTAATTTGCCTTGAGAGATACCCAATTTGATGTTAAGTATTGTCTTTTTATCCATTATTCCTCTACAGGCTCTTGTTCCTAACTTTTGGACTTCAAAATCATACCCTGAGTGGGTACCTTCATCTATTTCCCATAACCTCAATTTTTCTCTTTTATGTGTTTTTTTCCCCCAGTAGAAGTAAGTACTTTGGGGACTGGTTCTTTTTTTTTGTTTCCTATTTTCATATCCCTATTACTTAGCACAAAGCTGGGCACATAGTAATTGTTCCATAAAATACTTGTTTCCTTCCCTCCTTCTACTTTCATAATATTTCTCACAAACACTCCTATACTCTTTTGACAATGCTACCCCCTGCTGTAAGTCATTATCAACTCACACCTAGAATAATGTGATAGGCTGCTGGCTATTGGTCTCCCTGCTTCAAACATCTCCCCTCTCTGGTCCCTTCTTCACTAAGGGGTCAAAGTAATTTTCCTAGAATGCAGATTTGACCACTTTACCCCTCTATTCAGTAAATTCTAATGGTCCAGGATCAATACAAAATCCAACGTTTAGCTTCTTAAGTCCTTAATAATTTAGCCGCCTCCAACTTCATCTCCTAAGACTTTTCCACCCCCACCCCACAACCTCCAGCACCCCCCCTATAAATTCTGCAATCTAGGGACACTGGTCCCCTTTCCATTCCTTGCAAAACAGACTCTCTATTTTCACTGGCTGGAATTCTCTCCCTCCTCATCCTTACCTCTTAGTTTCACTGGATTCCTTCAAGTCTCAGCTAAAATCCTACCTTCTGCAAGATCCAGAATTTACCAAGATCCAGTGCTACTGATACAAGATTAATGCTAGTGCCTTCTCTCCAAGATGATCTACAATTTATATATCTATTTTTGTTCATGTTGTTTGCATGTACATACAGTCACAAGCTCCTTGAGGGCGTGGGCTGTTTTTGCCTTGCCTTATATTCTAAATACTCAGCACAGTGTGCCTGGCACATAGTAGGTGCTTAATAAATACTGTCTTGACAATATGGTTATGACTCATGTATCATGAGTTGAAGGGAACATTGGTATACCATCAGCATCTCATATGTGCTTTTCTCCCATGGACCATGCTTCTTTCCCAACCCTGGCTTCCTCACCCCAAAACTTCCAACTTCTGAGTTTCATTACATGCTTATTTTCCAGAATCTAGGGTATGATTGAAAATGGTGTAGGTGGGTCTGAAGCAGGGCATCCAGGTAGTAAAGAGTAAGACATTGTAGTAGAAGGACATTGCAATGGTCCTGATAAGAGGGGAGGAGTGTTGGGAGCCCTGCCCTAAGCAGAAGTTCTCTCCCCATGAGAAAGCCACACCCTAGCACCATCATCCGAGAATCAGCCGAGCTCATCACGGGACATCTCAGCACCCACCCCTGGAAATTCTCTCGCTACCCCTCCCATCTTCCTGCTCTCTCTTTTCTCTTGAATATAAGCACGGCATGCAGTAAAATAAATCAGACCTTGCTTAACTCTCACTTGGTCTCACTCTTCTTCTCGGCCCATTCCTCTCAGGCTGGGTCCCTCCCGATACCCACTAATTAACTAACCCCGCCGGACGGGGCAGAGGAGAGTCTGAAACAGGAAGGAAGTAATGTAAGTGGAAAGAAGGAGATGGATATTAGATGCTATTAATTAGATGTAGAAGTGTAGGTATTTGGCACCTAATTAGACACGGGAGATAAGGATGAAAGAGGAGTCAAAGATGATCCCAAGAAACCATCAGGCTATGCCTTTCTTGAGTAATGCCTGAGGAACATCCTTACCTTCGATGACTGAAATTGATGGACTAAACCATTCTTCTCTTTTTTCTTCTTCATTCTCATGTTCTGGAACCATTTTCTCACCTGTCAAAAAATGCAAGGGCAGAGATTTTTTTTTTAAATAAAAGCTGACAGAAAAGGATGAGAAAGGTCAAAGGATCAAAGAGATGGCCAAAATAGAATAGTTATAATCAGGCAAAATACAGATTCTTCTCATATATATTTTTTTAAAAACATACATTTTGCTGAGACATATCCCAAAGAAGAAAAATATTGAGTCACAAGCTTCACAAAATTTCTAGAGATCAACTAAACCTATACATGTGTGAGACAAATTTCTGTAAAGCATTGGGAGTATGACAAGGAAGAAAGAGAGAAGTGGGAGATAAAGTTTAAGAGGAAAAGAATTCTTTAATGTCAAAGTGAACTATGTTGAAGGAAAAGGTAGATAGCATTTGCTATAATAACAAATGAAATGAAAAACAGAGGTGCATGAATCTCTTCTATAATGGAACCTTAGGATCTATGATGGTAACTCAGGTTAAGAGCCTAAGAGGCAAGGGAGTAGGCAGGAAAAAGGCAAATAAGACAATCTAAGAAAGGCAGAAGGCAAAGAAGAGAAGACATGGTTATATCCAAGTCTTAGCTGCCGTCCTGGTATAGGAATCTTATGTCCTGAAAAGAACCTTTGGGAGCAATGTCTAGTCCCCTCATTTTAAGCAAAGCAAAGCAAAAGTCAAGTAAAAAATCCAGTCATGGAGATAGGACTAGAACCTATATCTCTGGGAAACCAGACCAACATTCTCTCTACTGCCCCCATATTATATTACCAAGGAACACTGATAGGTCTTGTCCTCTGATGCTCTCCAAGAAGATACCCTTTAACATCTCTCAATTTAAAACCAAGCCAAAACAAACCTGGAATACCTTCTTACTCAATGCAAAACTTTGCACCTTGAGCCTTTAAATGTCCCCTGCTCACCTGATGGCGGGTGATCCCCAGTCTTCTAGATATGTATTCTATCTGTGGGGAATCAAGATATACAGTCTGATTGAAGTACTTGTGCAATTCCTGAAGTTGTTCTTGGCTATAGGTTGTTCTCTTCCTGACTTTATTTTCCTTATTGGAACCATTATTCAAGGACTTAGGTTCCACTGTTGAGCTTCCTGTGACTCTGTTGGTATCGCTAAATTCCAAAGGGCCTGAAACAGGAAAAGATTAACAAAATAGAATTGTCTGAAGTCAGCCTTCCAGCTACTTTCCCCAAAACTAGTTGAATATCTGTACTGGGGAAATTTACCCATCATCGAAACTGCCTCTGGAAGGGCAAAAAAGAAACCTTATCACTGAATGCCAATATAAGACATACTTACTAGGACGCCTTAGGAAATCAGGTAGGAAAAATGTTTGTAGTGTTCAAATAGATAAGATAAACTAATATTTGCATGCATTTGATTAAAAAAAGTTTGATTGCTAGTATTACTAAGTGTAATGTCATTAGTGTTTCTGTCGCACTAGTTTGTTAAGTAAAGATAAATTAGTTTTTCATATCTAACAGGTGTACCATGTATAACAACAATCACACAGAATGTCCTGCACCTATATTAGTCACCCTCTGGGAGATCCAACCTATGAGTGCACAGTAAGGAAGATAACCCAAAAAGAACACTGCAGGAGTCGTACGTGACTTTTCTCCTGGCCAGAAATGTTAACACGTTCTTATGGAGTCCAGGTTCAAATCTTTTATGGGGATCATACTTGCCTAGCTTAGCTTGAGAGGAGGGAAAGTGAACTTGAAATCAGGAAGTCCTGGCTTCCAATTATGACTCAGAAGGTTACTAGCTATGTGACCCTAGTCAAGTCACATAACTTTCTTGGCTATAAAAAAAAGGAGATGACAAAAACTGTATCACAAGATATTTTGAATAGTAAGTGAGACTTTGCAAACCTGAAAGCATTATTTAAATGTTGCTGTTCCTGGATTAGGGAATTTAACCCATTATAGAGGATAGAAACTTTAGCTTCAGGAGTCTGCATCTGATAACTTTTTTTTTTTTAAAGCGTTGATATTGACATGATGATGGAGGGGGAGGTCTAGACCTGTGATTTCATCCATATTGGAGGGAAGAGTCCTGCTGCATAAATACCCTTCACAGATGAAGATAGCCACCTTATGTATAACTTCAGAATTTTAGAAAACTGTCTGGGGCATTGAGAGGTTCAACTTTGGTCACATGGATTACACATGTCAGCAGTAAGTACTGAACCTAGTTCTTCCTAATTCCAAGGCTGCCCTCTGCTATGTGTTACACCATATTGCCTTTTTTTAATGACAGAAAACACTGTGTAAAATATTTTGCATATATTTATAGATTTGAACATTGTTCCTTGTGTGATGGGAGCAATAATTCAACCCTTCTCTCCTTCTCCCCCTCCATAAAGGTTAGAATGGTTTTTTCTTTAAAAGTATTGAGACATTCTTTGAGATTTAACATTTCCTCATTATCTGTAAGTCACACAAGGACTGGGGGTGGGGGAGGAAAGGAAGAAAGAGAAGGTTTCAGAACTTTAGGTGGTGAGTCATGATGGGTAACATAAACAAGGGAATTTCATTCACCTGAATCAACCTGAAGTGACCTCACTGCCTATCTTGAATATCCTTTTCCTGCCATTGCCAAGTAAATCTCCTTTTGTTAACTGTTGAAAGACTCACGAATGCTTTGATTTGTTCCAATATGGAATCTAAATTAGCAGAGGACCAGCATGTTGAAGTGGGGGATAGGTGGTGCAGAGGAAAGTGAGCCAATAATGCCTTCATCCTTCCAATGGGGCTGTTGGTGATGCCTCTAGAAAATGATGACTCCTTCCTCTGAAGCATGGCCCCAACTCTGGGGGAAAAAAAGTGACTAAACTGCCTATAGCCATTCATCAAGAAGCGGAAATGAGAGAAAGAACTATGTCCTGAAGCTAATTGTGGCAAACTATGTTTTAGGCCCTTCATCTTTGTTGGGCTCAAATTTGATGATTTAAGCCTCCAAGTTCTACTAGCGGATCTCTTCAGAACTCAATTTGCTTACATTTCTGATGGCTCCTTCTGTCTTCTTTGGGATCCAAGTCAAATCTGCTAATGGTAAGTGTCCCTAGGCCTCCTTCTCTTCCCCTTCTTTGCTATTGAACTTGGTGATCTCATCAATTCCCATGGATCCAACGATCACGTCTATGCTGATCATTTTCAAATCTACCTATCCAACCCTTAACCTCTTTTTACTTCCAGTCTTGCATCTCCAACTACTATCAAGATATCTCAAACTAAATGTCCTGTACCCGAACTTCAATTCAACACATCTACAACCTCTAGGTATGAATTCTTTTAAAGTGACTTACCCAGAGTCACACATCTAGGAAGTGTCTGGGGTCAAATTAGAATTCAGGTTTTCCTGATTCCAGGGTCAGTGTTCTATCTATTGCCCCCCAGGTATAAATTGTTAAACTCCTCACTCTCTCCCTCTCTACCACACATTTTTATTACAATAGCCTGCTTCTTAGTCACCCTTTTACTAGTGTCTTCCCCTTCCAATCTAGCCTCCACTAAGCTGTCAAAATGATTTTCCTAAAGCTCAGGTCTGACTGATGCACATACAAATAGTGCCCTAAGGGTTAAAAATAATATTAAGGGTTGCTTTTCCAGTACTTTGTGAAGCCCCTAGTTTATTCTCTAACCTAAGGCACCTTAAAGTCTCTTCCCCTTATCTTAAAATGCCATAAAATTTCCCCTTTATGCTGGACCATAAAATTCCTTGTTTCCCCCCATTTTGGGTTATAAAATTTCTCCGGTCTCCCTTATCTTGTGTCTCCTATTCTGTCCCTCATATTCAACCCCAATAAAAACCTCTAAAACTACGTCATCATTCTGAAACTTCTATAAGTGTAACTCCCCCAAATATTGTAAGCTTAGTTAGCTTTCTTACTAAGGAGGCCTGTGACGCCGTTTCACATAAAATAAAAAGGTTCCATTGACCAAAACAGAAGGTCTAAGTGAATTTTTTCACACCTGAACCAGCTGTCCCAACCCTAAACCTCATCATGTCCACATCAACCTCCTCCTCCTCCGGTTCTCTATCACCTACCTCCAAGATCAAATAGAAAGTCCTCTCATTGAAAAGTCTTCATCTTCTCCCCATTACCTTTCTATGTTCTCACATATTCCAGGCATCAACTTTCCTCCTCCACAGTGGTCTGGGAAGCTGTTCCCAATTGAATCCAATCTAACATTTATTAAGTACTTACTAAGTGCTAAGTGCTAGAGGTACAATTATTCGAAATAAAGACAATCTGTGCCCTCAAGGAGCTTATAACCTAAACAAGGAAAACAATCCACAAAAGGTGGCAGGAAAGGCAGGGAGGGGTAGGCAGAGATCACCAAGCTTAATTGGGGTAGTTCTTCTCACAAAGACTTCTTTCCCGACTATAGGAAAAACTCTCCTCCTCTCTATTCATCCATTTCCCTGGCTCCAGGTAAAATCCTGCAGGAACCGTTCCTGATCCTCTTTAATTCTACTGCTTTTCTTTTGATTATTATGTCCGAATTAGTTGTTTGACCTTTCTTTGTATCATGCATACTGTCTGGCAGTATAGTGTATAGTGTCTGGCACTATAATAGTTATTGATTGATTGAAGTGTCCTTTAAGTTCCAGTAGAAGGATTTATCTTTAGGAGACATTCAGTAGACAGGTGTTGAGTGAACACATTACAAAATATAGCTTAGATCTAGCTACTCCCTGTTGTCTTAAGTGAGGCATTTCCCAAGATCATACATTTATGGATACATTACAGTCTAATAAACCACCTTCTTACCTCTGTTATCCTCTCCCTCCCCACTCTTCCTCCACTGGTAGATAGTGGGGAAATAGTTTGCCTTCAGGGAAAAATGAATGGAGTGCCTGGGCCTGGAGTCAGGAAGACTCTCTACCCAAGTTCAAATCTGGCCTCAGACCAGTTTTTTAGCTGTGTGACCTTGGACAAATCATTTAAATTTGTTTGCCTCAGTTTCTCCTCTGTAAAATTAACTGGAGAAGAAAATGGCAAATCATTCTAGGATCTTTGCCAAGAAAACCCCAAGTGGAGTTACAAAGAGTTGGACAGAGTAAAAAAAAAAAAAAAAGAAATGACTGGACAAATTAAGTTAGCAGAGGGTTCCACCTATCTCCCTTTGTTCATCTCTATGTATGTGTTCGTCCTTCATTGCCAAAGAAGACTGTGCCATCAGAGAAATGATGACATGACTTGCACTTGACTTTGTTTTGAGTGAGGGAGGGCTATGCAGGTCACCAGCCTCACTTCTCCAGAGCCATCTGAATCCAGTGACCAGATAGATATTCATCAGGATGACTGAAGATGACCCAGGAGGAGGCAATTGGGGTTGTGACTTGCCCAAGGTCACACAGTGAGTGTCAAGTGTCTGAGGTGAGATTTGAACTCAGGTCCTCCTGACTCCTGCCCTGGTGCTCTATCCCCTAGACCACCTAGCTGCCCCTGTTCATCTCTAAGTCTTTAGGTGGAGACCCAAAGGTGTTTGCCTTAAACAATTTAGGAAATGTCTCTTAAGTAATATGTAATTATTTAATTGTAATTTTAATTGTATTATGTTGACTGACCTGGAAGGAAGTTCAGGCAGTGATATGCTGGAACCTCAGGGAACCAAATATTAAATTTTTTTATTTACACTGAAAAATCACTTTAGATCATTTTTTTGGATTTTAATAAGGGCCAGAACCTGAATTAATCAAACAGTTTCTTTGTTCTCTGAGTAAACTCAGAGAATACCTCTTCTTATGTCAACAAAGCCAGATGGGTCTGACTTAAGTCCATTTTTTTTCTTCTGTTTAGGGATGTGACTCTTAACCCGAGACACTTTCTTGAGTAATGGAACTTTTTTGGTATATTAATATTTCGTGGACATATACTATGTTATGGCATGTTAATGGTAAAGAAAACACAGATACTGTGGGTCACAATTTTAGTTGACACTTTATCAACTCTTATCTTATTGTATTTACCACCTTTTCAGTTAAGAAAATTCCTTTCTCATGTTAAACACATATAGAGACCATAAATCTGAGGGACACAGACATCCTGGGATTGTAGTAAAATAGATTTAAGCCTGCTTATTCTTGTATCAATCAGTCAGAACTTAGATTTTGACTCCTTGTACAAGTTTGCCAGCTTAGACTAGCTTTAAGGGAATAAACTATATGGATTAACATATTGTCTAGCCTGTTTGCCTCCTTTAACCAAATTTAAAGGTCAACAACACCAAGAAAATTGGGAAATATTACAAATCGGGTCTTGATTTGTCATTTTATTTATTGTCTACACTTAAGAAAGTGATGAAGAACAAGTTAATAATGTGGATGAATCTTAAAAATATACTTTATGTATTTCCTTGTTTCTTTTCTTTTTTTAAATAAAGACTCTTGTTAAACATTTACCACCCTCTTCTGTCTTAGAGATGTCTAGTCCAACTTAATTTATAAATGAGAAAAAATTAAGTCTAGGGAACAGAAAGGACTTGCCCAAGATCCAAAAGCTAGGGAGTGGGCAAAGCTGAGACTGGAACTCAGGTCCCCTGGCTCCAGATCTAGCCTCTTCTGAAGTCCCTACTTCTCCCAATTTAATGAATTTATTAAACACCTCCTGTTTAATAACTTTAACCTACTGCAAATCTCAGGGTATAGAAATACAAACACAATCATCTTTCTGAATGGACCTCACATGGGGTGGGAGGTGGGGAAGAGCAGCCACAGGCTGAGGGGATAAAGCACCTGGAATCTGGAAGTCTTGAAGTCGAATCCAGACTCAGATACTAACTCCATGACCTTGGGCAAACCAGGTAACCTCTATCTTCCTCAGTTTTCTCAATGGAGAAACCACCTTAACAAGGATAATAAAGGTACCTATCTTCCAAGGTTGTAAGAAACAAATGAGATGTTTGTAAAGTGCTTAGAATAGTGCCTGGCACATAGTGGGAACAACATAATGAATATTGTTAATTTCATTCTCTACCCCAGGAGTCTTTTTATAAACTGTAAAGTTCCTAAGAATTCTCTGGGCCACTTGGGCCCAGGCATTTGGACAAGCAGGGCAATCACATTCTTTAGCCTCTACTGCTAATAGCCTGGGATGGAGAGCGAGGATATGAGTGGAAGAAAGAGAGAGAAAATATAATTCCTTCCCCAGAAGGGTTTATTTCCTTGAGCAACCAACTCACCATCCGATTCTGATATCAGCTCTAGACTGGCTTGTGCAATCACAGCATGGGAGACCCCTCACATGTGGGTCTCCTTCACATGAGCTCCAGTCTGTTCTACTCCAACTTCAATTTGCACTGGCCTCCTAGAGTTCTAGGATCTTCCTTTCAAATTATATTATCCCTATCAAACTCTGCAAATAAATGCCTATAGAAGTCATATTAAAAAGTCTTCTTTATTCCATCAGAGATGGGAAACTAGATATGACAGCTGAGTTTTCCTCTAACACCAAGGTCATTCAAAGCCTCAAGGCTAAGCCTTGATACATATAGTCATAGCTAGACAAAAAAAAATAGGCAGTATGGAGCAGTCATAACAATGAGACAAGTTTGTCTGGTGGAAATGACCTGAAAGTAGTTCCTGACGGTTCTTATCCTGAGTTCAGGGATCACCCGAGGCTGGCTGTACCTTAGCTGTAGGGTCTAAAGAATGAGCACAAAGGATTGTTATACCAAGCTCAGGGCCCTAGCTCTGGAAAACAGAGTGTCTCCTAATAGTAAAAAGAGAGGTGGTCTTGGCGTGAGGGTCCTGACATCCCACACTTAGGTCCTTTCTAGCTGAAAAATCAAGAGGGGCTTACCTGAATCTGAAAGAGAAACCTTGGGGCAGTCCATAGTTTCCACAGGGAATTATAGTCTTTACTCTGCACTGAGGTTGAGCCAGGAGGTGAAATGAACTGAGCTGAGCTGAACTGAACTGAGCTGGAGCATGCTGAGTCGAACTAAGCCAAACCAAAGAGGAAGAGCAAATGAGGGGTGGTACCTGGGATCCTTCTATAAATACCCATGCTCAATTTTTTCAATCAAGGGAGAAAAAAGGAGGTAATTAAGTGGAAATGGGTGGGGCAAAGAGCAAAACAAACTCCTGAATACTACAGATTAAGTGTGAACCCCCTATATTTTCTTTCCTTCTTAAGTCTTCAGACCATACTAGACTTTTTTAAAGTTTTACTTATGAGGCCACCTTATGATGGAAAAACCCATCAAAAATCCAGGTGGAGAAGCTTGTAGAAAATCCTGACACTAATAATCACCAGATATGTGAACCTGAGCAAGCTATTTAACGTCTAAGGGGCACTAAGACTATGACTTGGAGAAAAGATGTCCGCTTGATCCAGGAGTTCGATATAACAATTTCTTAACCCTATCTTTTATCAAAAGTGTGAAATGAAATTGAAGGGCAGCATGTAGGCTGAGATTACATACAAAACAGAGACTTCATTCATACATACCTACATGCCTGTGTCAGGCACTGTGTTAAGCCCTAAGAACCTGTCAGGATCCCCATGCCAAGACCATTCCTCTCTTTTTACTATTAGCAGACACTCTGTTTTCCAGAGTTAATGCCAAGCAAGCAAGCTGTGCCCTGAACTTGGCATAACAACAGTCCTTTGTCCTCACCCTCTGGATGAACTCCAACACAGCAACATCCCAAAATTGTTCACACCAGTCCCAGGTGGTCCCTGAGCTCTGACAAGTACCTTCAGAGATCACATTCAGGTCATGAAGTCCTGCTATGGTCTCATAGCTGCTGTTAACCTTCATTGTTACTGCAATGAAAAGTGTATGTGGAGGAATAAGACATAAGAAAAATGGCAAAATACGTGGGGAGACTAGGTTATGGGTTTTAAATCCAAAACAGAACATTTTGTGTTTGATCTTGTGAGTGATAGGGAGCCAATGGAGTTTATTGAGTAAGGGACTGAAATGGTCAGATCTGTGCTTCAAGAAAATCACTTTTTGTGCTGAATAAAAGAGAACACTAAGGTTAGTAGTAGCCTGAGGATCTAAGACGATGCAGTCTACAATAATAAAAAATAAGGTGGAAGAGGGTTCCTTGTCCCTACTGTCTCAGGGGTAGCATAAAGGCAGTGGCCCAGACAAGCAGTGGGATATGCATCCTGTTTGAAGGCTCAGAGCTTCTGGGAATCTTAAGTTTACTCGAGATTTTCAGACAAAGGGCCGACCACAGTAGCTACCATGTTGCTGATGGAAAAATTAGACCCACAGAGAATATGAACCAGTAGCAAAAGTAAGTTCTTTAAAGATTAATTAGTAGAAAGGCCTATTCATGATGAGAAAGGTGGAGTTATAACAGGACTGCAACTCAAAGGAGAATTTCTGCTGTTGGTTCTAACTAGAAATGGGTGATGTTAATTAAGCCTTAATTGTATCAGTGCTGTGTAACAGGAATCTAGCCTAGAACAGTAGGACCATAGATTTTTCTGGCTATTCAACAACAAAATTTTCTACCATGGACCTACCTAGAAGTTTTATTTCTCTTATTATGGAGAACCTTATGTTGTTTCCCTACACAGTTTCCATGACAATCCCCGATCATCATGGTGTTCAGGGTTGCCCATGGTTGAGAAAGGCTTTTAGAAATACAAAATCTTGGATCTTTATAGGATGTCAAGTTTTCAAATCCTCCAGTTATAGCTCCTGATCTTTTCTGTCATCACCTGACTCAAAATGACCTTTCCTCAGAGTTGGGTCTGTTTCCAGTTTCTGATCCATTGGGATATTCTAGCTATGTTGAAGACAGTCAAGGAAACATCCCCTAAATATTGTAATGGGCTCTTGGGGGAATGGAGTGAGATATTTAGTCATTCTAAGTTCTGGCCGCTCCTTAGGGATTGAGTTTCACTAATTGTGATGTATCATCTTTGCTGAGCCCTGCCTGTTTTCTGGGGCTGTTGTGTAGAACAGCAAATTCACCAAAATTTCAGCTACTTAATAAGGGATAACTCAATACCAGTCTGTTAGCTTGTGTTTTCTCTAGCCACTGAAACTCCTGCTGGCTTCATTGGTTTGTGACTGAGGGTACACACACCCCAGATCAAATGATGATTCACATTCCATCCAGGTGTCTACTCAGGCCAAACTGACATTTTCCTACTTCTGCATATATCATATCCCTACTCAATAAACTCCAATGGCTTCCTGTTCAGTCATTTTTCATCACCAGTCTTGATTTTTGCCTTGCCACTCAACTCTGATGACTCTACAGAAAAGAGGAAGACTGATGAATTTTCAAAAACTGTGCCTCACTTAAATCCAATTCACATGCAAGTAAAGACATCACAAGATGATAATCTTCTAGAACAAAGGATGTACAATAATCCTTCATATATATATATATGTATATATGTGTGTGTGTGTGTGTGAATATAAATATATATATATGTATATATATATATATATATATATATATGTTGACTTCAAAACATTAGAATGTAAGTTTGTTTAGGGCAGATTGTCTCACTTTTATATTTGTATTTCCATTGCTTAGCACAATGCCTGGTATACAGTAAACACTTACTAAATTTTTTTTATTCGTTCAGTATTCAGTATCATAGCAAGATTCTATCCATTGACAGTAACTCCTGACAGTCAAGTCAGGCATCATATGTTTATTTCTCTGACTTCTGAACTGAAGACATTAGGCCTGTTTCAAGTGGTTTCTAACCTAACATGTAGAGGGCTGCTAGGTGGTGCAGTAGATAGAGCACCAGTGCAGGAGTCAGGAGGACTTGAGTTCAAATCTTACCTCAGATACTTGAACACTTACTTAGCTGTGTGACCTTGGGCAAGTCATTTAACCCCAATTACCTCATCCTGGGTCATCTCCAATCATCCTGATGAGTATCTGGTTTCAGATGGCTCTGGAGGAGAAGTGAGGCTGGTGACCTGAAACTCAAAACAAAATTGAGTTCAAGTCATGTCATTATGTCTCTGATGGCATGGTCTTCTTCAGTAACGAAGGACAAACACACAAAACCTAACATATGTACTATTTGTGGGTCTCTATGTCTTCTCCATTTCCTAAAATTCTGTAACTATGGAATACAGGAACTGAATTATCTGAATCCAGATAATTTATTTTGCAATGCCTGCAGTTACAGAAACAAATTGGGTTGAAGGCTTTCAGTAGTCAAGAAGATTGACTACTGAAAAAACAAGATTATTGAGCTTAAGACACCTGGTTTCTTATTGGAAGAGAAAATGGGGACACACTGAGATGAGAGAGACAAGGGTAGTTTTGTGACATCCCTTAAAACAGGTCACTTTTAAGAGGAGCAGTAATCTTGTGACTTCTCCAAAATCATGTAACTTACACGCAGTTAAAATTTAGCTTTACAGAATGGTGGCTAAAGGCAAAATGGAGTCCCTAATGCTATATTTTTATTGTAATAACTCCAAAGCATATATCATTAGGCAAATGTACCTTTCATCCAGGCAATGGCAAGCAAAACCTGTGGCATCATTCTTACTTACATTCTAACCATGTACTGAGAGAAAACCATGGCTTTTTGTGTGTTTAGTTTTTGAAAAAAATCAAGGTGTATATAATAATTAAAGATTCACAGAAAATTGAGTGAAAATGAATGGACAAAGCATCCTAAGGTAGTCTTAAGAAGGAAAGAATATGGAAGGCGGGAGGAGGGGAAAAAGAGAGGAAGTCAACAAGAATTGTTTAAGCTCCTACTATATGCCAGGCACTGTGCTAAGAATTATACAAATATTATCTCATTTTGTCCTCACTGCAACCTTGGAATGAAGGTGCTGTTGTTATCAACATTTTTTAATTGAGGAAACTGAAGTAGGGAAGAGGTGAAATGCCTCTTTAATAAGTGCCTGAGGTCAGAGCAAGTATTCCTTACTCCAGGCCTAGTGCCCTGTATATCTACTATTTTATATGTTGAAATCAATTATTTTAAATGAGAATGATTACTAAACAAGTTCAGTTGGTGGCACTGAGGGTCCATGTTATGTTTCTTTTTTTTTTTTAACAAAACATTTATTACTCTTTAACAAAGTTAATCAAGCTACATATTTAACTAGTAGCAGTGGCATAGGGGATGAATGAATGATGCTATCCTAATTTTTAATATAAATAAGTAGATAAAATATTTTTATTACAGAAAAAAATGTAGGACCAGAAGAGGTTGGGGATGGAGATGGAGATCTTGGGAGTCTTTTGCATAAAGGTGATATTTCATTCAGGGGAGTGGATGATCTCATTAAGGAGAGAGCATAGCAATGATTTTGAGACTGAACTGACAGATTTGAATGGGCTGATCATCTTTCACAAAGGAAAGAGATATCTCATGGTCTCAAACTTAACCTAAATTTTCTTACAAATGCCTCCCATTGGACCTTTGACAGGCTAGTTAGGAATGTGCATGAATCTGTGTTACTCGTAATTACTGGGGAAAAAATGCTTTGAAGAAGATTTTCTCCTGGCGGTTTGGCATCATCACTTCATAAAGCATGGCTTTTTGTGTGTTTAGTTTTTGAAAAAAATCAAGGTGCATATGATAATTAAATGTCATAGAGTTGAGAGGAAGTTGGATGAACATCCCATAGGTCCCACAAGTTTCTTGCAGCAAAGGGAAAGATACAATCAAGAAAAATCAAATAAAGCTTTAGTACTAGGAATAAAAAGGAAATAGTGAACTTTAATTCTTACTATCCTTAATTCATATCTTTCCTCAAAAAGTTCAAAGTGTCATGGCTAACATACCACACTTGGAATCAAGAGATCTTGGATTCCTAGCTTGCCTCTTTTACTGACTTGATGTGTCACCCTATAAGCCTATAGTATGAGGCCTCTGTGGGTGTCAGTTTTCTCATCTATGATATGGAGACAGAAATGCTTATAGTACCTATATCATGGGGTTTTTGTAATATTGAATGAGACTATGCACTTACACAAATACGTCACAGAAGGTGTCCCAAAATTCTTAGGACAGTTTTAAAGCATTCTAAGGGACATTTAAGTGATATAGTGGATAAAGCACTGGCCGTGGAGTCAGGAGGACCTGAGTTCAAATCCAACCACAGACATTTAGCTGTGTGACACTGAGCAAGTCACTAAACCCTGATTGCCTAAAAAAAAAGCATTCTATAAGGAAACTGGCATTTCACAGACCCAATCATGAGGACAAAGGAGTTGATGAAGTATTAAACTAACTATAAAAAATTCCTGCCACCAGAAGATCTCTTTGTAAGGCTCTAATTATTTTCTCAATTGAATCATGGGGAAGGAACAACCATTTATTAAGCCTTATTATGTTTCAGACACTGCACTAAGTGATTTACAAATATTATCTCATTTGAATCAGAAAGAAAGTAAAGTGTTGGTCATGATACTGCCTGACCTTCAGAAACCTCCATAGACCTATAAGCCCAGTTCAGAAAGTCCAATGAGTCCAGGAATTAGGAATATAGGTGGAGCTGGAGAAAGGCGAGGAAAGACAAGGAATGAACAGCTTTAGCAAATGAGGTAGGAAGAATGTCTTGGATGGAGGTTGTGTTGCTGACAATAGCTTGACTACAGATTCCAAGTTGGAGAAACAGTCTCCTTTTCCCACTCCATATCTTCCAAATGTCTTATCAGAAAATGGATTCCTCTTCTGGACTAACTAACTTAGCTTTTAAAGGTCTGGGAAGTCATCATTTTCCAGCATTGCCTTCCCTCTGATTCACTCAAAAGGCATGAATTTGGGCATCATGAAAGGGAACAAAATGGTCATCACATTCTTACAGTTAAATCATGCAGAAATGTAGCCTACATTGTTACAGGAACTGAAGGAGAAATGTTCAAATAACTATGGTCAGAAAGCAGAATAGTCAACTTCAGTTCAGTTTGGGAAAGGTGAACTCTAACCCGTGAAGATGCATGTCATATTTCCATAGGCTTTTCTTTAAGGTTCACTATTAACAAATAGGTTGCCTAGAGTCTGAAAGTATGTAAACATGAGAAATTTTTTTTCTATTATATTAATAAGCAATTATTAAATTGGGGTGCAGGTCTTTTCTTTCCCTATTTTCTCATTTAAAGCCCAGCCCCTTAGAAGGTCAGTCAGTCTCTGCAGGACAAGACTGATTGATGAGATTATCCTCAACCCTCAGGGAACAAGCTCTTTAATCTTGTGCCAAGCCCCATCCAACCAGGATTCATCGAAGCGTAAACAGAATCCAGCCTTGGTGAATTCTTGCCTTAAGTAGAACATTCCTGTTCTTGTACCCCTCCATTAGAATTTAGGGTGATCCAGCTCTTGAAGGAGAAAACTAACCAGAGTGACCTTGGTAGAGATGGATTACCCCATCCGGATTGGTGGAAGTGACTGAGTCTTATGATCCAACCATGTTCTCAGGAGGTGGAGCTGAAGATTTCTAATTCATTTTCGCATTTAGTGTCTCTATTGGGGGGTCTTTGGTTTTCCAAGAGAAACTGCTGACATCAATTTATTGATTATTAGCTAGCCCAATTAATAAGTTGGTTTTTCAATTTGTCAAAGTTTGGTGACCATGAAGGAAATAGAGCTCTACACTCCAGATCCTTATCAAAAAACTCCCCTATATGTTTTTGGACCCAAGTGGAAAATTTGTCCACAAGGGGGAACTTTCTACTAGGACTCCTGCTGTGACTTGAATCTCTCCCTGTTACCAGATGTTAGATCTTCTCTGGGTAAGTTTATATGTTCTATGTCTGTTTTAAGTTTTTCTCAGTGTTGCAGCTTCTAATTTTCATTCTAACCACTTGGGGGGAAGGGAGTGCATCAATAGAATGTGTTCTATTGAAAGACTTCTCCATTAGTACATCATGAAGATAAACCGATAATTTGTGCACACAATTATTTTGGGGACTGCCTGGGAAACATGGGACATCTGCCACAAACCCCAACTTGTATTATAATGAACAGTATACCCCCAGGTTTCTTGGTCTAGGGTTTCAAAAAGGAAATCTGAGTCATCTCTATGAGAAAATAAATTCTAAAATTATGGAACCTTAATTTTCAGATCTCTGAGGAGATGTATCAGAGAGTAGATCTCTGTCAGATTTAACTTGTGTGTGTAAAGAATTTCCTTGAGCAAAGGAAATAATTAGGTATCTTTATTCTGAGTGCAACAAAAAATTACC
The DNA here is from genome assembly GCA_028658325.1 of Potorous gilbertii. Lineage (NCBI taxonomy): Eukaryota > Metazoa > Chordata > Mammalia > Diprotodontia > Potoroidae > Potorous > Potorous gilbertii. Next base: position 207,157,519 of record CM053773.1, on the reverse strand, counting down.
TTGAACAGATCTAAGAATCAAGAATATATAAGAATTAAGGAAAAATAATTTTATCTAAACTTTCACTAAGATTCTGTGTGTTTCTGTTTGTGTTTTGTGTCTTTTTTTAATCTCTGTGTGATTTTCAAGGTTAGCCTGTATTTGCTTGAAATGTACTAGGCAGAGAGCTGAGAAGTAGGGTGACATCTTAACAAGCCAGACCAGTCTAGACTTTGCCTGAAGGAATTCCTTTTGTTGTGTTATTTATTAAAGATTAAAGGGCAAGATTTTAAAAAAAAATCTGTCTTTTCATTGTGGCCCAAATTAAGAGACCTCTGAGAAGGGGACTTTCCACAAAATTTATAAAAAATTGAAGATTTGAAAGTAGAATCAGAAAAGGAATTTTTCTTTGGGGCACTTCTGTGAATTAAAAACCAAGTCACTTTTATTTGGGGGAAGTGGTGGTGGTGGTACCTGCAGGTGGTCTTCAGCTCTAAACTGCTAAGAGATAAGGTTTCCTAACCTAATTGGTTTGTCTCTGTGAACCCGGGCATATGTAGCAATGGTTGATAGGTGAAATTCTTGGGTCATCTTATAAATTTTTATAAACTATGGTAACTAAGAATAGTAAGGAATTCCCTTAAATGAGCTAGAAAAAATACTGAAAAAAAATGTGACCAAATCATTTAAGACTTTTCCCCCTAATATGATTTCTATTAGATGATACAAACCTTTCTCTCCCTCTGATCTCTCCTCCTGGAAAAATAGTGTCCCTAGATATGAGAAGAATTCAGGAGCAGTGATCAATCATTTTAATGTTTGAAAAGACATGATGTGATGTGGGAACACCAAACAGGTGTGAAGTGTGAGTGTGCGATGGTGTCATCTTGAAAGAATTCACTCAGGCCGTCTCCAAAATAAGTAAAGGCATTTATTTGTTCAGGATAACACACCAAGCAGACTCCTCCTTAAGGGAGGTAGCAGCTAGCTAGGAGAAACTAGGGATTCTTGGAGAAGAAAACCTGCTGTGGGTGGGGAGATAAAGTAATCAGAAACTAGGCAGAGCAGCTATTAAGATACCTCCATACTAACTATCCAATTCTGTCCCCACTGTCAAGCTTTCCTGAATTCTTTTGTGTGTGGTCTTCACTCCCATTCGATTGTAAGCTCTGAGGGTAGGGACCATCTTTCTTTTTGTCAGTTGTATTCCCAGTGCTGGCACAAAACGTAGGAACTTAAGTTCATTAGATTTGATGTCATTGGATTAGGTTATGAAGTGCTTTCAAAGCCAAGCACAGGATTTTATATTTGATCCTGAAGGTCACAGAGCATTTAGGGTTATGAATGTAGTTGTGACAAGATCTTGTCACCTATGGAGCCAGGAACATTAGTTGGAAGTAGTGTTACTATTTTCCTGGTTCAGGTATAGGTCCATCTCCTGCAGATTTGGATCATTATGTAAAGTGCCTAGAAAATCAGCACCCAAATAGATGGGACAGAGGCACTGACCTTCCTGGAAATTAACAAAACTTTGAGATTTACTAACTTTTATGGCTCTTCCTTCACTCTCTTCACAGTTGTTGGCATTTTTGTGAAGTACCAAGATACGCCCATCATCAGAGCCTATAATCAGGCTCTCAGCTACACTCCCTTTATCTTTCTCTCCGCTCCTCGTTCTCAACCTTAGTAACTCATCCTTAGGATATTTGCAATTGTTTTTATTCTAGTTGTTTCCTTTATTTTGGCCAAAACTCTTACCAGTCCAAAGAAAGCAGAACCAAATAACGGGTTCAGCCTAAAGTATTCAACTCCTTTATTTTTGTCTGCTGTATGATACAAGTGAGTCTCAATAGCCTCTAGCTGAGAACGTCTCCTCTCTATCCAGATATCTCCTCTCTATCCAGATATCTCCTCTCTATCCGGCCCCATATTCTGAGCCTGGTCACATCATCATTGAGTCTGAGTAGGTGTCTACCCTTGACTTCTACCATGTCCTGAGTTATATGGGATTCCCAGCTCTGGAGAGCTTCATCATTGTTTTTCTAACCAGAAAACGTCATGATACCTTTAAAGAAGCCAAGTTTATCATGCAGCATACTGATGTTCTTCATGTGGAGACTCATTCCTCCCCACTTACCAGAACACCAAGAAAAAGGCCATGGTTGCAAAGATCTTTGTTATTTAGGCCTCTAGTGCTGGTTATTAAATCTTTATCTCCAAGTGCTATGTGATCACACTGAGGTCAGATAGGAGCAACCAGGAAAGTTTAAAGAATAAAGCAGATTCCAGGGGCAGGAATCATTCAGAATTTTTGCAACAAAGATCCTCCTAGAAATGATGCCACTATCATAACTATTTTCAACACTCAGCATATCCATCACTCTAATTTTCTCTGGTGTTGTTCATGGTACTACTCTCTTTGAGTCCTGAACTCCCATGTCTGATCTCAGCACTGAATCCTGAAAATCTATTCCTACATGATACCTCTATTTCTCTGTTGCTTCGGCCATCACAATCATCAAGATCTTTATACAATGTTTTGCACAGATTATTGAATCACCGCCCCCCCCCCCCATTGGGTCTCCATATCTCCAAACATCAATCCAGTTGACAAATACATTTTATTAGGTCCGGAATTCAAGGCACATAAACAAAGTATCACACTACACTGATTTAAGCACAGTTTATTTATAGTATGCAAACCAACAGGGCACATATTTAACCATATAAAGAGGTTAAAGACATTAGTATTTCACTTCACAGCCATTCCAGGCCCCCACTTTGTCTTGATTTGAGGAAATGAAGCCACATATGTAGCTTCAAGTCAAGTAGTTAGCACTATGAAGGTAACACATCCATTCCAGAAGAACTGTTGATGTTATATGTTGTATATTTTTGTACTGAATAGACAAAATGGACAATAGTCTCCAACCAATGCACTTGTTTTGAGTTTAAATAAATTTCTTATATCTTTGAATACTCCAATTGTAAGTCTGTCACAAAAGCTAAACATGGAGTTAGTGGAATTCCTTTGGAGTTAGGAGCTGTTTTCATGGCTATTTATCAATCAGTCTAGCTGTGTCCATCTGCACATCTCCCTCCTCCCCTGGGTGAAAGGGTCAGGGACCATGTAACTGATCCACATTGCAATTTAAAGACTTATCTCCATTAAACAACCTTTTCCATCCCACCTACTCTCTTCCCAGTAATCCAAGTTATCTTTTGTTTTTGTATTTTGGATCCAATTTCAACTCTTTTGTCCAGAATTCAAGACACATCATCATTTATTAAGAAGTGTGAGCTGTAGTATATAATTTGGCTACCAGATGGTGCTCTGAAAACACACAAATGACCTACTCTCACTGTCTCCTAAGGCAAAAGATCTCAATCTCTCAGCCTCTGTCTCCATGAGTGTGGGTGTGTGTGTGTAGGTGTGAAAGGAATTGGACCAATGATTTCTTTGCTAGAGTGAATTATATGTGTATAAACATATATATGTATGTATGTACCTCCAGAGTTAGGTTCCTCCCGGTCACTCAGGCTTACAGTGTTCAGTTCAACTGTGCACTCTTTCTCACCCCCCATATTTGATCTGTAGTCAAATTCATCTTTCATATACACCCAATTATCAACTTTGACACTTCCATTACCCTGGTATAGGCAATCACTTCCCATCGGGACTATTACAATAGCCTCCTTGCTTTGTCTCTCCACGCTCCATTCTTTACTCAGCTGTCAAATCAATCTTCCTTAAGTACAAATTTGACCACACAATCTCCTATTCAATAAACTCCAGTGACTTCCTATTACTTCTACAATCAAATATGAATCCCTCTATTTGTTTGCAAAGCCTGCCCGCTTTGATCTTATACCTTCCCTCATCCTTCACCACAGTCCAGTGACAGTGGCTTCCTTGCTGTTCTTCACATGCATCCAATCACAGACTCTACCCCCAGCCTCCAAGCTTCTTCACTGTCTCCTATGCCTGGAATGCTTTCTTCATCCCTCCTTTCCCCTCTCTCTCCCATCTACTCCTCCTGACTTCCTTCAAGTTTCAGCTAAAGTATCACAACGCAAGAAAGCTTTCTCAATCCTCTTCATGCTCATGCCTTCCCTCTGAGATTTCCCCCAATTTCTTTTCTCTAAATGATAGCTTGCCTGTACGTCTTTAGACTGAACTCCTTGAGAGCAGGGACCATTTCATTTTCCTTTCTTTGTATCCCCAGCTCTTAACACAGTGCCTAGCACTGTGTAGGCACTCCATAAATCTTTGTTGACTGACTAATGGAGAATGGAAGTCAGATGCAGCAAGTTTCTAGAAGGCTTAAAATAAAAGCAGGAGGGAAAAGTGGAGTTGGTCCATTTTTATTTTGTCAGATCACCACATGGTAGGCAAATGATATACTACCCCCCCCACTCTGGTGATGAGGGGAGGGGAGAAACTAGAAGCAGGGAGACAGAGTAGGAAAATCTCTCATCTTTGCCCTCAATACTTCTTTTCAATATTTGGAAACTTCCCTCCTTATTCATATCACCTCATTCATAGGATTCAACAATTTATTTTTTTCCTTTAATGGCCATGGAATTTATTAAGATTCTAAGAGCATTAGCATAATCACACAAAACAAAATCTGAAAAACCCACAAAGAGCAAACTTGGATATTTGCTATGGCTTGGATGACTCCCCTCCACAGTTCCCAGGCCTCCTACCAGCTGGCAGAAGAGGGTGAGAGGGAAGGATCTGGCAAGTTTTACAGCTCACTATGGTTTGTCTCATTGTGCTCTGAAGGTCAGGGGATGTGCAAAAGTGGAATTGGCTGTCTATGTGACATTGAGCATGTCACATAATTTTCCTGGGAAGATGAATTTCTGTGTCTATAAAATGAGAAGGGTGGAGAGCCAGCTGAGTATAGTGGATAAACAGCTGGCCACAATCAGAAATGCCTGAGTTCAAATCCTACCGATGTGACATAATGGTTGTGTAATCTGGGCAAATCACTTAACCTTTCCCTGCCCCCAGATAAATCTCTAAGACTATAACTAGTAGAGGAGATGGCAATTTGCTTTGATAGAAGTCCTTCATCAGCCACTTCTTAGACCCGCAAAACTATAGGTCTGTTCCAGCATTAAATAAAATGAAATGCTTGTTATAATAGGGTGCTTGGGTGCATGTGCTTGGACCCCAATCCTGAAATCACATTTCTCTCTAAAACTTACATTTCTCCCTAGATTCAAAACACTATCCCAGGCAGTTTCTCCCAGTCCAAGGACACAGCCTGCTCCAGCAAAAACCATCATCTTCCTTCCTGCTACAGTAGCCAGCTACACGTATAGAATTTATTCATCTGAACCAGTTGTGTACTGCCTGTGTACTGGGTCATAACAACATTTACTTACTGACCAATCATATGTATCCTAAACTTAGACATATGTATACTCCCTTACATTTATCTTGTCTAACAAGACCTTGATGAGAACAGTCCTGACCACTAATTGATTTAGTGATGTTTCAGGCCTAAAACCACACCTCTTTGTAGCCCCTCCTTGGACTATTTCCTGATGAATTCTGGGTAAAATATCTGTACCGTAGATCCCAAAAGTACATGTTCCTTTAAGAGCTAACCACTCCTTAACCACTCCCCAATCCAGCCCTGAATCACCTAATTAGCATACTTGGCACATGTTTTACTATAGAATATCCTATATAAACTTTACCTGTACCCCTCTAAAGTTGTAGGTTCCCTAAGAATTCTTGCCTGCTGAAAAGTATAATAAATCTTTACCTTGACTAAGAATGCTTGAGTCTTTGAATTCATTTTGGTCGACTTGCTCCTGGTACTCTGATCTTGGTGGGGGCAAGGGTTCTCATCATCCCCCCCTTCCAGCCCTCTGTCAATTGGATTAGGTGGTCTTATAGATTGCCATCAACTCTAGAGCTATAATCCTAGGTTTATATGTATGTATACCTATCAGCTGCTGTCTCTTTGGGGTAAGATCTGTGCCCAGCTGTAAGATCTCTAAGATGAATTGAGTAACTTCTATAATTCCAAATGACTTTTCAAAATGGCTAAACCAAATAGCCAACTCAGCCTGAATTTTTCCCAATACTTGTTTATCTAGTCTATTCCACTGATCCAGAGTTTTTATGATTACTGTTTTATAATACAGTTCTTAATCTAGAAGTACTATTCCTCCTTCATTCTTTCTTCCCATTGTTTCCCTTAAGATTATAAACATTTCTTCTCCAAATGAATTGTTATTTTGTTTAGTTCTACAAATTATTACCTTAGGAGTTTGATTGGTATAGTACACAATGTGTAAATTTAGGAAATACCATATCCCACCAATTGTTTAAGTCTTGTTATATTTCTGTAAGTAGGTTTTGTAATTACATTAGAAGTCTTGGGAGTTTCTTTATCAGTTTGTTTCCAGTTATTTTGTGCATTATGCAGTTATTTTAGTGGTATTTTTCATTCTATCATTCCCCCTGGTTTTCATTATTGTTACATAGAAATGCTGGCAATTATTGTGGATATATTCTGTATCCTGTTAACTTTATTGAACCCATTAATCATCTCAATTAGTTTATTTGAGGGCACAACTATGCACATACACATACACACACACCTGTGATATATACTGTAAATAAAAAGGAGTGTGTCATACTAGTAAAGCAGATAAGCAACCATCACCACCCCCGACTCCCCCACATACACACAAAACTCACACTTCCTTTGGTAAGCTTTTGGTTTCTTTCAATTGGCCAACCTGCTCCATGTAGGATAGAGGTCACATAATCATCCTCATGACCCACCAGGAAAATAATCCGAATGACCACTCAAGAATAATTGAAGTCAAGGGCACTTTATTAAGGGTCTATACAAAGCCTTGTGCTAGGAACCGGGGATACAAAAATGGGAAAACAGCATGCAACAAATTTACAATCTAAAGCGGGTAACACAACATGTACATTAATAAATATATAAAGTAGAATGTGGTGAGGGCAAAGTCAGGATCTAGGCAGAGGGAAGAAAGGTCATTTTTGACGGGGCAGATTAGAGCTTTCATGGAGAAGATGGTACCTGATCTAAGCCTTTAAGGGAGAGGCAATTTCAAAAGTAAGGGATACGGAGGGTATTTCAGGCATGCAGAGAAGTCTACAAAAATGTTTAGAGGTGTGAAAGGACAGGACAAGATTGGTTCAGTAGAACAATCTGGCGATAACACACTATGCAAAGGTAAGTAACGTGAATTATGGCTGGAAATGGAGCTGGAGTCAGACTGAAGAGGCTGACGAATCTGAGTTTTGAATCTCATATATATAGATGATGAAAGGTCAAAGCAGTTGCATAAAGAATGGGTTAGAAAGACACCAGATAGAAGGCTAATTACAGCAGTTCAGGCAAAGTGTGAAGAGAGTCTCATAATACTGGCAATATGAAAAGGAAAAGGCATAAGATATTATGGGAATAGAATGAGAGGAGTCTGGAGACTCCAGACATCTTCACTGACTGTCCCCAAAGTCTGGATTACTCTCCCTCATCTCACCTTCTCATTTGCATAACTCCTTTCAAGTCTCAGCTAAAGTCTCTCCTTCCATAAGCCTTTCTTGATTTCCCTTAATGCTAGTGCCTTCCCTCTACTGATTATCTCTAATTTGTCATAATTGTGTTCATGTTGTTTCCTTCATTAGACTGTGAGCTCCTTGAGAGCAGGAACTGACTTGGGACATTCCTTGTATACCTAGAACTTAACACAGTGCCTGGCACATATAGGCACTTAATAAAAGGCTTACTGAATGACTAATAAGAGTGGAAGGAAATTGTGGAAGTGAGATCTATAGATAGCAGCAACAATGAGCAAGACAGTTATACATCTGGATCTAATGAAATTCAAAAAGAAAGGTTGAATGATGGGAGAAAAGTGAATCCAGTGGTAGCATCACATGCCAACCATCCTCCAAGTACTATGAGTTGGGGGGTTGGTGAGGAGCAGTGGAGCACAAAGAGTGACCAAGATTAGAAAGGTTGGCAAAGGATACTGTATATGGGACAAAGCCAGATTTCAATTACCAGTAGGTGCGTTTAAGAGATACATGTCAAATGGTACTGGGTTACCAATGGCAGATGTTTCAAAGGGCATATTGGAGGGGAAAGACAAAAATGGTTAAAGGTAGGGGTGGAAGTTGGGTTGATCTAGAAAGGAAAGGTATCAGAAAGAGGTAGCAAGGGGAAAAAGATTTCTACAAGGGAATGTGGTGACTCTGAATGACACCAATTAACAGAGCAGGAAATTGGACTTGGCTAACCATAATGCAGGGGGATTACCAACTAAGTAGGCAGAAGCTTGGAAAATATACATCAGTCACAAAGGAACAGAATGTTGATATAAAGAAACCTTCAAAGTCTATCACATCAACTTGGTTGCGGCAGAGAAAGGTTGTGCCAAGGATGGGGGGGAGTCAGAGCCCCCCTTTCCTTGACAGTCTGAGAGCCTGTAACCTGAGGAAAGGGGGCTTGATGAATTTTAATGGCAGCTAAGTAAGTCAAAATGATTGTTTTGGGTGGAGGAGGAGGAGTTACAAGCCAAAGAAGAATAAGAAATAAAATTACAGTGGTCACTATCTTGATGAAGATAATGTAGTCAGGGCAGTCATTTTCCCAAATCTAAAGACAAAGAGAAACTGCAGAAGTTATGAATTAAATAAATTATGAAAAGGAAAAGAAGAAAAATAGAATAATGAAGAGGCCCAATGGAATCAGAACTAGTAAATGGAAAATATGTAGATATGAATGATGAGAAAAAAAGCAGAAATTAAAAAGCCAAAAAAGCAGAGAAAAAGTATTATCAAGAGAGGGGGTGGTAATGGCATCATACCACAGGCATCTCTAGGCAGATAGAGAAGATGGATAACCATGGATGATAAACATGCCAAAGACATATGATAACGGTACACTTTGGATCCTTCCCCTCCAAGGGCTTATGTTGAAATCTGCTGAGAGATAGCAACCTTGATGCCTTTCTGTCCACCAACTTACCTGAGGAGGTTGATAGAATAAAAGGGAAACACTTCACACAATCATGGATTCAGAGTTAGTGGAAAGCTTAGAGATCACCTATGCTGGCCAGCACATCTTAAACTATACGTCAGGACCTCATATGGGGTGGCTAAAAATTGGCAACAATAAAATGTTTCTGAATGCACAACACCAAAAATTAGTTAAAAATTAAACATGCAATGAATCTGTTTCTGGCAGCACTTGCCAGTATTGAATGGTATAACTTCACTGCAGCCTTGGTTCTGAACACAAATCATGTGCACTTTGCACTGCATATGCCCTCAGGCCATGCAACTCCAACAAACACTGCCAAAACATGAAAAGAGGTGCCAAGAGGAAAAAGTTTAAGAAGCCCTGATCTACATCAACTCCCTCATTTTACACATGAGGAAGCTGAGGCCCACTGAGGTCCAGTATCTTGCCCAAGGTTATACAGGTTATAAACAGCAGGGGTGAGATTCAAAGATCTCTGCATTAAGGATAAAAGCAAGTTAACATTGACTTCCAAAGATCTCCATTTCTGGACAGTCTGGGGAACGAGACTCCACAAAGAGTAGCCCATCAGTTTAATAAATACTATTCCTGTTTTCTTCATTCTATGACTGTACTCTTCCCATTGGTGCCAAGGGGCCCAGAGGGATGCTATTTGACTTATATTCCTACTGAATTCATCTATAGGACAGGACAGAACCCTTGGAGACTGCTGAAATTTACCTAAAGATCAAACCAGAGATGGATAGGGAAAGCTGTGGGGGGAACCCAATATTTACTGGGCAACACTTTTCAGGTTGTTCAACAGATCCTATGTTAGGCCTGCTGCTCCTGGCTTGGAGTTGTAAACCTTAAGGGGATAATGTGATGGTTATTTTTGTCTTCTGATTACTGCTTAGGGGTTGGGAATATATCTATTGGGAGAGAACCTACCATCGTAGCGGTGTTGCTCATGTGAGATGAGATGTGCAAAGCAAAGGGGATCTCTTCTAAGGTCAAGACATTGTGCTTTGTTAGAGGATGGACCAAAAAGTGCAAAGGGGTATAAGGAGGCACATGGGATGGGGTGGGTGGGTGGGGAATATGGACTGGAGTTAGGGAGGAATTTAAGGAAATATCAGAAGGAGGGCAAGTGGGTAGCATAACAGAATTCTGTAACAAGGCTTTGCTTCTGCTGCACATTTGCAAGCCCACTGAAGCCTATCAGATACCAGAACCAGGTATAGAGATGACTAATAAAGTCCTGTGCTCACCAAAAACTGAACCTAACAGTCTGTCTATGCTTTGATATCACTGGAAGGGCTTTGAACCTACCACAGATTAACTGTAGACCTAGGGTCATTACAATAACTCCTAAACATAGATCCCATCCTCAGTCAGTTATGCTTGAAGCTCATAGATTCTCTCACACTGGTTTCTCCTTGAAATTTCCACCTCTTTTAGCTTTAGGAAGCAGGAAACAAGACCCTCTCCTTGTGCCCTATTCTTAGTTGTTATAGGTAACAGTGACCTAATTTAAAGGCCTTCAGGGCAACACAACAGGATAAAACCATCTAGGCCCAGGAAGAATACATTTTCATCTCAGGGGACCCTCATGTAAGTAGTCTCTTAGCAACTTCTCCCCACTGCGCGCACACACACACACAAACATGCATACACACAAAGACACTCGCACACATATGCCCACATACAAAGACACCCCCTCAAGCAAGAAAGCCACCTTAGGTTATTCTTCTTCTGTTCTAACAAGTCATTAAGGTTTAACCTGCTAAATAATAATTTAGGCCATGACTGTATTGTATGACATGCTGTAGTCTTCATAGGTCACTATGTAACCACCTGACGTCAACTAAGGGGCCAACAGAAGAGAGTGAGGAAAGAAAATACTGGGTAATCTTTCCCTTCAGATGCCCAACAAATACTAATGGTGACAACCTATGAAATCTTTACCCTCCCTGTGTGGTGTAGTGTACAGATGAGTTGGCCTTGAAGCCAGGAAGACCTGGGTTCTAGTCCCAACTCAGATACATACTGGTTTTGTGACCCCTAACCTTCCAACGCCTAAGGAAACTGGCAAAGACTGTAAGTTGCAAAGGAGGCACTGACTTACATCAGTAGAACAGTGTCCTTACTCAGGAGCTCATCATACCAATGAAATTACACATCCAATCCCCATCCCCTACTGAACAAGCTCTAAGTCTTCATGTTTTCCTTATAGCATCCCTACAGGGAATTAAGGTCCAGCATGAAGTCTCTGATGCTTGATCATAAAGATTTTCCCATGGTCAAAACATTCACAGGACTCTTTCTATGGTATGAATTATCTGATGTTTCAAATGGACTGACAGCTGATTTGATGACCCTCCCTTAATTAGGTTCACTGAGGTTCTTCATAGGTGTGAATTCTCCAGAGCTCAATAAGGTATCGCCTCTGTGGCTGAAGGCTTTCTCACACTCAGAACACTAAAGGGATTTTCCTCCCATATGAGTTCTCATATGTTCAGTAAGATTTCCCCTCTGCCTAAAGGCTTTCCCACATTCATTACATTCGAAAGGTTTCTCTCCAGTATGAATTCTGTAATGTAGAGTGAGGGATGAATTCTGGCTAAAGGCTTTCCCACATTCATTGCATTCATATGGTTTCTCCCCAGTATGAATTCTCTGATGATAAGTAAACGATGACCCATGGCTGAAAGATTTCCCACATTCATTGCATTCAAAGAGTTTCTCTCCAGTGTGAATTCTCCTATGTTGTGTAAGGTGTCCCTTCTGGCTGAAGGCTTTTCCACACTCATTACACTCAAAAGGTCTCTCTCCAGTATGAATTCTCCGATGCAGAATGAGAGATGAGTTCTGGCTAAAAGCTTTTCTACATTGGCTGCATTGATAGGGTTTCTCACCAGTATGAATTCTCAGATGCTCAGTAAGATGTGCCTTCTGGCCAAAGGCCTTCCCACATTCATTACACTTATAAGGTTTCTCTCCAGAATGAATTCTCTGATGTTCAGTAAGGTGTCCTCTCTGACTGAAGTTTTTTCCACACTCATTACATTTATGAGGTTTCTTTCCAGTATGAACATTCTGATGTTGATTTAGGTAGGAGTGCTTGCTGAATGCTTTCCCACATTCGTTACATTTATAGGGCTTTTCTACAGCATGGATTCTCTGATGTTCAGTAAGGTGTGTAATCCAGTTGAAGGCTTTCCCACATTCATTACATTCATAAAGCTTCTCTCCAATATGTATTCCATCATACTGAACCAAGTCTAAGTGGTAACTGGTAGGCTTCCTACATTTATTATACTTAAAAAGCTTCTTCCCTAAGGAAACTCTATTCCACTTAATTAGCTCTGAAAACTGTTTGAAACTTTTTTCAAGCATATCACATTGATGTAGACTTTTTCCTGTAGCGAACAGCTGTTGTGGATCAAGAATTGACCCCAGACTGAAGCCATATGTATTATCTTCATTAACACTCACCTTACCAGAAGCTTTTCTGGGGATAAATATCACTTGCCTAGACTGTCTCTCCTGGTTGTCTGTATCCCCCTCTAACCTAACATCATATTCCCAAGAAGATCCCAACTTGAAATCCCAGTACCCATCTTGTGGGATTTGAAGTTCCTTAGGTGACTCTCCCATACAAAAGCCAGGCTTTGGAGTTGAGTTTTTGTTTTCCCATTTAGTCTCCTGACCAAAAGAACCTAAAACAAAAAGAAAAATGTCAATGGCCCCCATTCTTTCTGATAAAATAAGTTACTTTATAATACATCCTAGTTTCCGAGTTCTAGATGAAGAAGAATGACCATAAACCTAAAAAGGGTAAAATAAACATTATTAAAAGACAACTGGAGTCCAAGATTGGAAAGAAGACAGAAACAATACACAGCTGCCCAATTACACTGAGAGAACTCAATATTACTGGAAAAGCAGAATTGGTAAACTTTGGGGAAATGTCTAACTTTTTAGTAAGGGAAAACAGATTATTGCTGTAAATGACAGATTGAGAAACCTAATGTCAAGCCCTGAGAAAATTAGGGAACTTATATTATCAAGGTGGTTTTCTTTAAAAAAAAAGGAAGAAAAAAGAAAACAGTTTTATCTTGGATTAGAAGAAAACAGGAGTAAAGAAACGAAAGTAGGAAAATGATTTATTTAAGCGAAATATGAAGAAAAATGATAACTATGCTGGACAGACACAGCCTTTTTCCACTAGTCTATGGGCCTCTGAGAACTTCCTGTTCAACATTTCAAAGATGCTGCCCACTAAGAGGTCAGATGAAGAATTTCTTAACAATTACTCCCTGGTTTTCACCACCTCACCTGAAGAAGTGCTTCTTGGGACTTCTGGAGTCCATGGGGCTTCTCCTCTCTCCAGCTGGGAGATCACATCAGGTTTAAAAACTGGAAGTCCTGCTCAGAGATCAAGAAATGAGAAACTTTTGGGGACAGAGAGTCATATAAGAATTTGATCCCATCCTGTTTCTTTTGAGAGAAAAGAAGTCATACTGGAAAGTCCCAAAGATTGGTACAACTCCAAGGGTGGACTTTTGAAGGGGGATGTGAATTTTAATTTAATGTAACAAAATTTTTTTACAAGCACTGTACCAGGTACTGGGAAATACTGGGATAATGGGATCCCAATTTATTTGAGCTCAGAAAGAAAATAATTCATATGACATGTTGCCTGCTAAAAGGATGGGAACTTTTTGTGTCTCCAGATATCTCTGACCCAGGGTAACAGAAAGTGGGAAATGGACAACCTCTTCAGGACAGCAGGGTGAAACAGTGATTTCCAGCTGTTCAAAACAAAGAGCTTACACTTTGTTCCTATGTAATGAATGAACTGCTCTAGAATTTGTGGGCTCCACCTCACTGGAGAGCCTTGAAGCAAAGGCTGAGTGGCCACTGGCCAGATATAATATAAAGGGGTTCTTGTTCAGGTATGGGTTGGACAAGATGACTTCTAAGGTCTTTTCCAACTCTGAAAACCTATGATTCTTGACCCTAGAGGTATCATAGGGTCATAGTGCTAACTTATCACACAATCACAGGTTCATGGATTTAGAGCTAGAAGAGGGTTCAGAGGCTGTTTATCAAATGAGGAAACTGAGGCAGACAGAGCTTAAGTGGCTTGCCTGGGTTCACACAGCTAGTAAGCTTCCGAAACAGGATTTGAACCCAGGTCTTCTTGCCTCCAGGTCTAGTGGTCTATGCACTCAGCCATCCTGGCTCTCCCCATATGCTAAGTTACTGCTGAATATTTCTACACATCAAGCAAAAACCCTAGTAAATTCCTCAAATCAAAACAATCAGTGGGCAAATTCTGAGATGGGAGTTGGATGATGTTCTTACCCAATGAGACCAAATTTCTGTAATTCTCCAACATCACATCCCTGTATAAGTCCCTCTGTGCAGGATCAAGCTGCTTCCATTCCTCCTGGGTGAAGTCCACAGCCACATCCTTGAATGTCACTGATTCCTGAAATACCAAGCACATTACTACTTAGCTTGAGACAAGCCCTTATATGGACCCTGGGGAGACATGAAGCAAATAGGATCATAGTAGAGGGAGTTTTTCCCATAGCATTTAGGTTTTTGAATGACTCAAGTCAAACGTTTAAATATCGACTGACTTTGGGCACATGGCAAGATAGTTTTAATTCATTCCTTAAGAACATGCTCACATTAAATTCCCAAGCACTTTCTTTTTAACCTCCAAACCATACCATTAATATAATGACACAAAATTCTAGAATTTAGATCTAGAAAGGACCATGGACCAGGAATCAACTAGTTTAGCCCTATCATTTCACCGATGAGGAACTTGTCCAAGGTCAAACAGATCTAGTAAGTGGTGGAAGCTGAAATCAAAGTCAGATCTCCTCTCTTCCAATTCATGCATCTCAGGTCTCCATAGTTACTTCACACAAAGTTCCATGCTAGATACTGGAAGGAACACAAAAGCTAAATAAAATAGCCTCTGTCCTTATATAGGCCACAACTGGAAGGGTGCCATGTTGAAGACATATATAACTATAATACAAAACAATTGATGATAAACATATAAAAAAAAGTGAAACAAAGTGCCTTGAAGGTCAAAGGTAGGGAAAGACCAATACTAATTGGAGAGGAAAGGGTACATGAGGGAAGACACAGTATTTCTTCTGAGCCTTAATGGATGAGCAGAATTCAATAGGCAGAAGTAGGAATAGGAAGGTCATTGCAAAGTCAAGTAGGTAGTACAATGTGAGATGAAGGCAGAACAGTAGGGTGGTGCCAAATTATGGACTGAATACCAAGTCACTGAGTTAGAACTTTATTTGAGAGGCAACTGATGGTACAGTGGATAGAACACGGGTCCGGAGTCAGGAAGACCTGAGTTCAAATCCAATCTTGGATACTTTCTAGCAATGGGACCCTAAGCAAGTCACTTTGCCTCTGTTTGCCTTATCTAAAATGGATAGCACATACCTCCCAAGGTTGTTGTAAGGACCAAATGAGATAATGTTTGTTAACGGGATCAGTACAGTGCCTGGTACATTATAGGGCTTTATAAATACTTATTCCTTTCCCTTTCTCCCTTTGGTAAGGAATAGAGAGCTAACGAAGGTTTTTCAAACAGGAATGATTAACACAAAAAAGATGAATCTGGGAGCAATCTGAAGTACAGATCAGAGTAGGAAAGATAATTTAGAAAGGAAAACTGATTAGATTTTCATGAAAGTCCAAGGAGATGGTAATGAAGTTGAGCAAGCTGTAATAGAGGCCCTGTTCAATGTACTCCTGCTTAGTACTGTTAGTAATCCCAGAGGACCCCCAATCCACTGGAGGAAACTTCATCCTGCATCTTTGTGCCATCTCCCCTCTGACTCTTCATGATTAACAAAAACTTGCCTCTCTCTGAACCTCACCTCATGCCCTGCTACCTTCTCTGGAGGTTTCACCTCCTCTCACTGAAAGGAAGGGATAGAATGGTCAGCCTGTTCCTGATTCACTGCCATCACTTCCAGACCAGGGAATTCTTGTTCAGGGATGGGTTGGCCTGGAGGGTCTCAGAGTTCTCTTTGAATTCTGAGGTTCTGTGACTTGCTGATCTATCAACCTCTCACTACTTCTCTTCATTCTAAGAAAGTGCCATTCCTTAACATAAGCTGTCTTCATTTTAAGCACCAATTTCTGTCCTCTATAGATTTTTGCTGTCACCTACCACTTCTCAGAAGCCATTTCTGTCTTGCTAAGAGTTCAGATTGTGGTTCATATCTTGCTTTTCCATCCTGCATCTGATATATCGATAACTTTATTAGTCAAAAGAATTCTCATGATGCCATCTACTAAGATGGGAAGGAGCTAAGCTAGTCAATGATGAAATCACAGATCCTTTAAATAGGGCTATACTGCATTATTTTATATGTTTACATAGGGATAGGAATATACCTGTGATTTTACTGGTAAAGAGCTTTCCCTTATGGAAATCCCCTTCACTAATGCAGATTGGCATCTTCTGTGCATCTCATGCACAAAACACAAAGAGGTTAAGTAACTTGCCCAAAGTCACCCTAGTTGGTAAGTATCAGAGGAAGGACTTGAACTCAGGTCTTCCTGGCTCTGAGGTTGGCAAGAAAACCTGTAAGCTCACTGGAAGAGAGCTGAATTGTGATGCAATTTAAATTACTACCCTCCAGTTCAACCTATATGTGTGTTCATCTTTCATTGTCAAAGAAGACCATGCCATCAGAGAAATAATGACATGACTTGCACTTGACTTTATTTTGAGTGAAGGAGGACTGTGAAAGTCACCAGCCTCACTTCTCCTCCAAAGCCATCTGAATCCAGTGACCAGATATTCATCAGGATGACTGGAGATGACCCAGGATGAGGCAACTGGGGTTAAGTGACTTGCCCAAGGTCATACAGCTAGTGAGTGTCAAGTGTCTGAGGTGAGATTTGAACTCAGGTCCTCCTGACTCCTGCACTGGTGCTCTATCTACTGCACCACCTAGCTGCCCCAGTTTGACCTATAACCTAAGTGGAAAAACCTCTGTGAGGTGCCACTCTCTACTGACCACTCTGCTTTGAAAAGGAGGAATGGGGAGAAAAAGACAGGCTTTGCAACTGGTTTGTTATAAGAGACCAAAGCCGAATCCCATTGAGTAAATAACAGGCTGGGCTTTTCTATATTGCCCAGAGAGCCAACCTGAGTTTTATTGTGAGTTTTACTCCACTTGCTATCAGAGGCTGTGGGGTGATTAAATAAAACAGAACCCTACTGGGTGAAGTACCACTTTCATGTACTGCCCAGAGAACCAAACTGAGGAACTCTGCAGTTTTATGGGAACTACTGACACAATAGCATAACACTTTTTCGTCACCTTGTTAAGAGTGACAGTGAGTTAAAAGTTTATCACTGCTTCATCAGTTCAAGGACAGAAGAAAGGAGAATGCCTAGCACGACAGTGATAAGGACCAGAAAGAAAGCAGCTAGAAGAGAAGCAGCTTTGAGTGGAGCAGATTGCTCCTGAAAGGACCAAGGACATCAAGGCCAGCTGCTGAAAGGAGAGTTGCCCTAGATACATGGAGGTTTTCCCACTCATGTGCCCTCCTGCTAGGTTTTTCCATGTGTCCACCAATACTGTATTTTGGTCCAGGTCTATGAGAGGACTGTGACATATCTCTATCATATACATATTCATATATAATCATAATTATTCATGGTTTTCTCTTACCTGTGACACCATTATTCTTGACTTCACTTTATTGTAAAGTAATCATTTTATGTTTAAGAGTTAATGGTATGGCTAATTTTTTATAAACAGGAAACACAATGGGTGAGGTCTCAGAAACAGAAAAGGCAAGTAGTGGGAGTACAATCTCCCTACAACAAAGTTGTCCCTAGGATCCTAAAAGAATCCGAATTGTAGCCACATAGAGGTAGTCCTTATTTGGAAATTCCAGACCTGCTGGTTCAAGGTGAGGTGGGATAAGAGAGCAAGAGAAGTGACTGCACCCCACACAGGAGCTAGATACATACATATAACTATATACGTATATGTATATATATGCAATACATATAACTATTTTATACATGGTCTTCATCTTATATACTATATTTACATAACAATATATAAAAATGTAGTGTATGATGTAGTCTACGATAAGATAAAATGAAGACTATGTACAATATGCAGTTAGTTTAGTGTGAGGATCAGAAGAGTCAAAACCAATTGAACACAGACTCCATCTTGTATTGCCACATGTATTTTCATTCTGTTATTCATCCATGGGAAACTAGATTATATAAGTCACCTATTGTTTCACACATTCTGGTAGATGTAATTAATCAACTGTTTTCATTTTATGAAGAGGACCCCTAAATATATCCATCCTTCTCCCAACTTGGAAAGCCTCTAAACTTTCCTCCAATTAGAAAAAGATGACCTCATTTTGTATCCTAGTTAATTGCTTTTGTCATAATTATTTGGACTTTGGGGACTTATTTAATTATTTCAGGGGCATAAAAATCTGCTTTACTCTGTTTTTAGGGCCTTGGACTAACTGGGGAGTCTATGGACCCATTCTTTTTGAATGTCTACCCAATATATCACCTCTGCTCAGATTGTTTTCTTAGTTACCATTAATAAACTGCAACCTATACATGTATATATAAATGTATATTTATGTGAACTTAAGCATACACACATTTTGATTCCCTTGACAGAATATTGGTCCCTTGAAGAGAAGGGTTGTTTTCTCTTTGTCTTTGTACTGCCCAACACAAAGGCACTTAATAATAAATGCTTACCGATTAATTGCTTGATGAGTTACTATTTGTATCTTAGTGAGTTCATCATAAAAATAAGGTCATATTAAAAACATGGAATACCAGTGGAACAGAATAGAGAAGCCAGATATACAGCCTAACACCCTCAAACCAAATTCAGACTTGATAAACTTAATGGCCCTAAAATAATAAACAAAAAAAATAAAAAATAAATTCTTTCAGTAAGACTGTTGGGAAGATTGCACAGCTGAATGGAAAAAAAACAAGTACAGATTCACATCTTGTGCTATATTTTATTTTAAAAATTGGATTATCTATTTTTAATGATTTACAATGGAAAACAAGAGAAATTGTATATTTAACACAATTGTTTGGAATATAAATATTTTAATTATAAAATTAACTAAACATAAAAGGGAAGAGAATGACTTGAGTCCCCCTGCCCCAATCATTCCACCAAAAGCATTCAAAAAGGAAAGTGCTTGACGTGAGCAGATTGTGTCTTGTTTAGTTGTTGTCTCACCCATAGGGCCAAACAGCAAAATAAAAGATTACTTTATTGAACATCCAATTACTATAATTAGAGCAGTAGATTTCAGACAAAACTGTTAGGAGGGTCAAGTGGTATTTCGAGGTGCTGCATGCACATTTTAGAGAACGCCAGGGGCTCTGAAGGATTACTTTTGAGTTTTGAACAACACTAACTTTGTAGGACTCCGGGACGTTCACCGTTCACTATTTTGTAACACTTAAGTATTTATTGAACCTCAGACTCAAAGCACTAAGACTCCTGATTTTCCTTGGTTCCAGTGATGAGTCGCTCCACATTTTCCCTAATTACAAACTCTCCCCATTCTGCCACAACCATATTATCTCAATGTTCAGTTCTAGCATCTACTTCCCTCATCTCTGCACATTACAGACATCAAGGAAAAAACACACAAATTCAGAAATTATACACCAGGTTGCAAGTTAATAGGAAGGAAGAAAGGAAGGAAGAATTTATTAAACACCTACTATGTGCCAGACATTGTGCTAAGGACTTTACAAATATCTCATTTGATCAATATAACAATTCTGGGGGATAAAGGATACTATTATCTCCATTCTACAATTGAGGAAACTGAGGCAGAGAATGGTTAAGCGACTTGCCACAACTTGAAAATGCTTGAGGATGGATTTGAACTCAGGTCTTCCTGACTCCAGACCCAGTGCTAATTCCACTGTGTCTTCTAGCTGCCTCTATACATAAAAATACATATAAAAGAAACGTACCTAGTCCCAGACTGCCTAGCATAGAGATAGTCATGCTAGAACAACACAGGCCTAGAGAACTGTAACTTGATAAAATACATCAAGCAGTTTAAAGGCCTAATCTGGGACTGGATAGAAAAATAACAGATAATAAGAGATAGGCAGTTGTGTAGTGCAGTGGATATAATGCTGAGCCTGGTGTCAGAAAGACTCATCTTTCTGAGTTCAAATCTGGCCTTAGACACTTAGTAGCTGTGTGATCCTGGGCAAGTTACCTAACCCTGTTTATTTCAGTTTCCTCATCTGTAAAATGAGCTGGAGAAGGAAATGGCAAAGCACTCCAGTATCTCTGCCAAGAAAATTCCATATGGGGTTGTGAAGAGTCATGTCCATGACTGAAAAACAATTAAACAACAGTAAGAAATAAGGCCAACCAATCTCTGAAACTCAGTCTGATCCTAGTAGTTCCTTAAGTTCCTTGTGTGTAAAATGAAGGGATTGGTATAGATCAGGGATGTTTAGCTTCTTCTGTGTCATGCATCACTATGGCAGCCAGCTGGTGTCTATGAAACCCTTTCAGAACAATGTTTTTAAATACATAAAATAAAATACATAGGATATAATAATATATGGAAACCCACTGTACCTAAATACAATTATCAAAATATTTCCTAAAAAAACAAGTCCCTCAACCACAGGTTAAGATATATTGCATCCAGATAATCCCTAAGCTTCCTGCCCTGCTCAAATGCCAGCTCTATGTCATCCAGCAGAATAGGATGAGGTTTCTGGGTGAAACTAATCAATGCTCAGGTTCATCTATAGACAAAGAAAGAATGATGGAAGGAAGAAAATGGTATCACACTTTGAAAACTAAAATGGCATTTCAAAAGAGAGGGAGCCCTAACTCACCTGCATCCTGGCTGTCAGAAACCCAGAAGCCATTACTTCTTCTTCCTCTAGACTCCTTTCTTGGGAAAGAGCAGAGTCTTCAGAAAGCAGAGCTGGGGAAGGAGAAAGGAATCATAAGAGAGACCAGTCCTGCCTTTTAGCTCCCAAACTTACCAGGATAAATTGCCCACATACCTCCAGGGTGCTATCTACAGAGTAAGAGATCAAATGGGGGCACAGAAGTTGCCCCAACCCCTCTGGGGAGCAAAGAGAGAGGTCAGGGGACATTAATTCCTAAGACCTCCTAACACTATTTCTGTGGCCAGAGGAGGTTTCAGGTTTTGCCCAGACCTATAGTCTGGGAATTAAGACACACAGGTTGAATTCACAACTGTGTCCTTTATGTGCAATATGATACAGAGCATGCAATTCAACCTCTCTGTGCTTATGGAAAAATGTTCCACATTCACGGGGAACAGCAGAATAGTTATTGGTAGAACACAGTGGAGCTTCCCTTGGGGTTTGATCATGGAAATGACTTAGAATCACCACGACCTATAACCAGAAACCATAATGATGAACAGAATTCACCAGGAGTGGAAAGAGGAATCATCTGAGACTGGGAATGAATGAATGACAGAATTAAGGAAGGAAAAAAGTATTTATTAAGCATTTACTATATGCAAAGAAAGCATTGTGCCAAGAGCTAGGGATACAAACAGAAAGGGAAGATGGTCCCTGCCCTCAAGGAGCTCACATTTTAAAGGAGGAGATAACACATATGGAAGGTTTTCACTGGAAGTCAGATGGAAAAATCCCATGATCCTCTGAGTGCAGCACCAAAGCAGATGGGCATGCCCCTTCTTTAATGTCATTTCCTCTGATAAAATTCCTATCAGTGTCTGACAGTGAGCCATCTGACAATGCCAAGGTGACCCTGGTTGCAAAACCTTTCTTGTCCAGGTCCTCAATAGTTGTGGCAGGCAGGCTGCATCACTCCAGGGTTTGCTTCCCAAGATGATGGTTGGGAGCACTGCAGCTCCCTAGGCTCTTGGGTCCTGGGTTGTCTCCACTGCTGTATAAAGGGAGATGGTGCTCAAGGTGGTGATGCTGCCTCCTGCCTTGCCTTCAGAGTGCTACTTCACCAAGGTTGACTTGCCTGTCCTGGAGTGGTATTGGTTGGCCCCTTTTCCACAGGAGCCACTTCCCCAGATGGTGACTGTGAGGGATAGCTGGAAGCAAGATCAATATGGTCTTTAAGGTGCCCACCTGCTTGTTGGAGGCAATTGGTCAGCAGTTGTTGCTTGTGGTGTTAAAGATGGTGGACCCCCACTCTACAATTTCTCCCTTTGGTGATGGCTGTGGGGCTGGGTGGAAGCAGGTCAGGTAGTTTGGGAGACACTGCTCTTCCTAAGGAGGGAGCTAGTGGTCAAGGTGGTGGTGGTGGTTTGACTTGCTTGGCAAATACTTCCTGTCTCCGTCACTGGGTCCCATTCTATCCGCTATTCTTGCTGGCCTGCCCCAGGAGCAGAGTAGGATTGCCACTGTAGCAGCCTTGAGGTCAAGGCTTTGGTCTCCTGGTGTCTTCACTATGATGAGTTGGGAGTGTTCATGCGACTCTGTCCTGGCCCATGACTAAGGTGGGGAACCTGTGGTCTCAAGGACACATATGGCCTTCTAGTTTCTCAGGAGCAGCCTTCTGACTGAGTCCAAGTTTTATAGAACAAATGCTTTTATGATGAAAATTTGTTCTGTGAAGTTTGGATTCAGTCAGAGGGCTGCACTTGAGGACCTAGAAAGTCACATGTGGCCTAGAGGCTGCAAGTTCCCCACCCCTGACCTATGTGATTCTGGCAGGTGCTTTGGAAAAGTAAGTGATTGAAAAGCTAAGGTCCAAATCCATCCTAGAGCCCCCAATCTGAACTATACCAACATCCTTATTCTTGTTCCTCTGTCCTCAGAAGAGCTGGTTGAGAGTGGGCATCAATATGTAATTTTACTCAAGGGCACTGGTAAGAGAGTCAGTATGATAAAGACTTTTGTCATCAGCAGAAGATTTAAAAAGTTCCAGAACAACCAGTCCTTCTACTGATAGGAAAATACTGATACAGATATGAAAACTCATAGTTAGGAGGTCAACTTATCACCCAATTAAACTGCTGTCCAGGAAACATGGGACAAGATTAAAATATGGTGCAGTCCAATAGAACTGGAAATTAACAAATGTCCTGATTTTTTTTTTTAAAGAGGATTCAGAATTTTCAGAGTATGGACTAGAAAGCCTGAATTCATTTCCTAGGAAAATTCTACAATATATTATTTTTCATCAGCCCTGTGATTTTACCACAATAGGACAAAAATGGAATTCCCTCTACTGGTACCTACTAAACAACTTAAAGTCTTAAGCTGCACTTTCATATCCTCTGTGATTCTTATCCATGCCTTTTTATAATTTCTACATAAAGGAAACAGTCACTATGCCAGAGGCCTTTCTCTAGTTTTTTAAATATTTCATAGAGACCAGTGCAATACTTGGGAGGGAGAAGGAAAAGAAGTCTGTTTTTCCTTACATTTAGCACACAGACACTCCTTTTCCAATCATGCATGTCCTTGAAGCCTGTTATATCCCTTTTCCCACATAAGTTACCTCTTTTAATATCCTATTGGAAATATATTCTTCACATGTTTTTACAATAGTCTTTGATCACAAATAATTTTGATTCTTCTTTATGATAGCACTATTCCATGATTTATACCCACTACAGCATCACAGGGAAATTATGGGTGTTAATAATGGACTTTCACATAACCCAGTAATTTGAGATGCCTGACAGCATTATACGATTTCCAAATTGCAATAAATTCCATTCTTTATTCTCCAATACAATTCCAGGACAAACTCACTGCCCATGACTGTCCTTTTGTGAGGCCCTAATCCATCACTAACTTCCCTCCCAGACCTCATGGTTACCTGTTTTGTAATTCTCTAATGAATTTATCTGTGTTTGTGCCTTCATGAACAAAGGAAATTTAGCGAAGGCAGGAACTATGTGGCATAAATTTTGTATCTCCTCCTATATCTAGCACAGGGCAAGATATGGAGTAGACACTAAATAGAAGTTTTTAGAACTTGTGGTCCACTAAAACCCACAGTTCTTTTTCAAGCAAGCCTCCATGACTTCCTGTACTCAACAAGTTCACAGGTAGCATGAGGAAAGAGAGTGGAATTTGGAGTCATGAGTTCAAATCCCAGCACTGTCACTTGCCCTATGTAATGTTATTTAAATCGAACCTCATTCTCTCACAAATAAAATATAAAGTGGATTAAGAAACCTCTAAGGTCCCTTCCAAATCTAAATATATGATCTATCATGACTTTTTTTGAACCCAAGTGTGCTTTACATTTATGCCTACTTAATTTCAACATATTAGATTTAGTTCAATTGTCTAGCCTATTGTAACCAAGTCATACAGTTGTTACCTATCTCTCAAAACTTTGTGTCATTAGCAAGAATACTACTTATAATCTTTAGCTATTTGTAGAATTTTCTGCAAATGGAGTTGAACTCTAAACTGGTTTGACCTTTAATCTTTATATCTGTCCATTTTGCAAGTGTATTTTCCACTTGAGGTAGTCCTAGACTTCTTCAGTCTCCATTATCTGATGACTTTACACTGATTAAAACATCCCTAAGAAATAATCAGACTCAATGTGTTTACTTTCGTCCTTTTCTCATTTTTCAGAGTCAGCAGACTTTTAGTAAGTCATATTAGAGATCCCATCATTTTTATCTCATATTTATCCTTTATTCTATTTTGGTATTGATTTTGATATTTATTATAACCAATTAATGATATGACTATGTGCAGATAACTACTGCTTAATTGATAACCACTCATTTATATACTACTTGATAAAACAGTTTCATTGTTTTCTTGGTGTTCCTCATATTCAATTAGCCTTCTGAATCTCTTCTTGAAGAAATATTGATGATATATAGGCATGGGACTTCTGAGTAAGCTACAAGCCACTGGCTTATTTCATGTCTTAATCACAAACCATATTTTTCAACGTTTTTTTCTTTGCTGTCTTCATCTGACCCTCATATCACATTGAAGTCACCAAAATTAAGGTATGTGTTTGACTTGGTTTGGAGGATCTTACCAAGTCATTAATAGAATTTCTCTATGTTTTCATCCTCTGCAACAGACATTGGTGATAAGCTATAACTATCTTCACTGTGATCTTTCCCCTTGCACAGGCTCATCATTAGCACTGCAAGGCAAGATAATAAATTGTTCCATGAAATCATACACAATGAAACCAACTCCACTACCTCTTTCATTCTTTCTCCCATGGAAGACTATGAGCCATCTTTCTTTTTAGATGCAACTTCTTTACGTCTTCTGTTCTCAGGATATCAGTAATTATCATATTTGTAAGATAGATAGTCTACAAATAGTATGGTCCTTAACACCCTCCGCCATCTGTTCTGACAGTGAGAGGGAAGGAGTTGCATGGAACTAGAGCATTCCTTTCTGCTTCATAGGTCACTGATAATGAGATACACTATATTTAATTAGGCTGGTTCTCAGACAGCAGGAACAAGTCTTTTTCCTAGATGGTACTCACCAGTATAGTTGAATTTTAGCTTGTTCCAGAACTCAGAGTTACCTCCATACCATGAGGAGGCATCAGAGTAGACTTTATGGAGGGAGATGAAATTAAAATGATGTGAAATCATGTAGTTGTTGTTTCTGTTCAGTCATCTCTGGGACTCCATTTGGGGTTTCCTTTGACAAAGATACTGGAGGGGTTGTCATTTTCTTCTCCAGTTTATTTGACAAATAAGGAAACTGAGGCAAGCGGGGTTAAGTGACTTGTCCAGGGTTATATAGCTAGTAAGTGTCTGAGGCCAAATTTGAATTTAGGAAGATGAGACTTCCTGACTCCAAGCCCAATAATCTATCTACTGCACCACCTAATTGCTCTGTGAAATTATATACTCTGGTTCAAAAAAATCAACTGTGCAAGTTGGAAGAGATGTATCTGACAGTTCATGGGAGAAAGACCTAAGGTTTTAACAAATGGTAAACCCAACAATGTAAACTGGCATCCAAAAAACCTATCAAGTCCATGTTCTGTTTGGATGATAACAAAGGTTAATTGTTTTCCTCTTAGTTTCTTAGTATAAATACCCCCTTGAAAAACTAATCTTGTTTCAGTTTAACTAGGAAAAAAGGAGATTTTTTCCACACATTCGGCATGACAAAAACTGGAAATCAGTATACTATTAGGGACAAATAGGATTATGGCTATGAGACCCAACCAACTCAGAGGCCAGAAATCACTGGTCACACTGGGGCGTGTAAGTTGGGGAGAAGAGGAATAGGGAGGGAAAGGGTCAAGTCAGCTGTTTATATCATTCTTTTCCATACCCTGCCCTGTATTGTTTTCTTCTCTCATACTGGACAGACTCACACCCACCCCACCCTGTCTCTGTAATTCTCACCTCTCTCTTCCAGCAAGAAAGCCAAAGCCAAGTCTTCCACAGTTAGCCCTTGATGTTTCCTGAGTATTTTGATTTTGCTCAAGAACCATTTCCCCACACAAGATGATCAAGACTTGTTCTACCCCAACAGTTCCAGTATTTGTTCCTGTCTCTCAGTCTCTGCCTGCAAGCTCAGAAAATCAGAGGTAGGTCTTGTTGGATTGATTCTTGCTCCCGTGGAATTCTCTTCCACCTTCACCTTCCTGCAGGGCTTAAGCTAGGGAAAAGGGGCAGAATGGGGGACACCAAATACGAGACCACTTTAACTGGGACCTCTTCCCTCGTGCTCAGATCTGTCTCTCCAAAACAGTTAATATCTCTCTGTCTCTGGTGCCCCCAGCTAAGTCCCTATAGAGCCTACCAAAGACTTCTTGGTACACATGATCTGCAGGGACAGTCAGCATCAGCAGGAAAGGCTATCCCAAACCTGGGCTCTACAGAGACAAGCAGACATCTTAGACATACAAATGAGCACATGCTAAGTTTGGTTCATTCAATAAACATTTTTAGCATCATAGGATTTAGAGCTAGGAAGTGCCTTAGAGGTTATCAAACCCTCTCTTTCTTACGGATGAGAAAAGGGAAGTCCTAGAAGATTAGGGCTAAGATGGGAGCCAAACCTGTGTGTGAGCCTGAGGACAGACTTGTGTGCATATGACTATATCATTTTTGTGTAGAATTGGATTCAGTTCTGGACATAACATTTTAGGAAAAACATTGTTAAATTGGAGAACATCCATAGAAGGGAGAGCAGGATGACAGAGCCTGGAAAGTCTGCCATGGGAGGGTTAACTGAAGGAATGAAGCACATTTAACCTGAAGGAGAGAAGACATATAACAGTTTTTAAGTATATGAAGGGATTTCATGTGAATGAGGGATCCAGGGTCCAGGCCACATGTGGACCCCTTTCACTGAATCCAAACTTTATAAAAGAATTTGTTCTGAAAAACTTGGACTCAGTCTAAAGGCCATAGCCAAGGACCTAGAGGGCCACACATAGCCTAGCCACAGCAGGTTTCCCACCCCTGCACTATTAGACTATTCTGTTTGAAAAGGGAACAGGAAAGGGAATACGCATTTATATAGTACCTACTATACGTCAGAAACTTTACAAAAATCTCATTTGAGCTTAACTCTACAGCATAGCTGCTGTCATTATCTCCATTTGACAGCTGAAGAAAATGAGGCAGGCAGAGGTTAAGTGACTTGCCCAGGGTCACATAGCTAATAAGTACCTGAGGTCACATTCGATTTCATGTGGACTGATTCTGGACCCAGCACTCTATCCACTACACTACCTACCTGCCTATAAGCAACAGGTAAAAGTTGCAGAGAAAGATTTCAACTTGACATAAGGAAACACATTCCCTAACAATTAATTATTAAAACTTGGAATGGATAACTTGTTGTAAGGGTCTGTGCCCCTTACCACCACCACCTCATTGGACATCTGTAGGCCAAAGCTGTATGACCATTTTCTTAGATATAAATTGTCATCTTTTTTTTTTTTCTGCCATGGATCCATTTGGGAATCTATGGAGTTCATAGAATCCTTCTCAGAATGGTTCTAAATGCACAGGATAAAATGCAGAGGATGCCAAAGGAAAGCAAGTATATTGAAATACAGTGATCAAAATATTTTTTTTAAAAAGTTTGTGGATACTAGGTTGTTGTGGAAAACATTCTTTTTTGGGTAGACTTTAAAAATCCCTCCCAACTCTGAGACTATGTGATTTTATAAAGTGATTTGCCTCCAGTCAGAAGCAAAGGCAATATTCAAACACAGGTTCTCAGACTCTAAATCCCTACCCTATCAGACAATAGACATACATACAGTACAGTTCATTGCCAGGTGTGCAGCGGAAGCCTGATCAGATTAGTAATGCTTGTAAATTATCAACAACCATATGAAAGCATGCTCCAGGTCACTAATAATAGGAGAAATGCAAACCATTCCCAGAAAATTGGCAAAGATGATGCAAAGCAGAAACAGTGAATACTGTATGGGCAATGAAAACAGGAGCACTCTGCTTAGCTTTGCTGTTGGTGAAGCTGTGAACTGCTCCAGCTCTTCTAGAAAACAATTTAGAATTTTAGTTTTATGTCAAGAAAAGCCTGTAAACTTCCTATTGTCTTTGATCCTAGACATAACAGATGTATCTCAAGGGGGCTCTGAAACAGAAAGGTTCAGAGAGATGAGAAGACATCTCTCCCTGTTCCTCTGCAGAAGTGGGAGGGTCACAAGTATGGTACACTATATGTAATGTCATTCTTTTTTTTTTTAGCATATTGGTCAACTTTGCTGAAAACTCTTCTTCCTTTTCTCTTTTAAGAAAAAATTCTTTATTATAAGGGATAGCTCTCTGTCTGTGATGCATGCTTGGTACCAGTGAGGCAAGTCACTTAATATCCATAGGCCTCAAGTTTCTCATCTATAAAATGTGAGGGCTGGGACAGATATCTAAGCACCTGTAAGACACCTTCAGATTCCTTCTGGCTCTGGCCTTAGGATCTTGTGAATATGAAAATTCGAAGAAACATGTACAGTTAAATAAGCGGAACCAGAAGAATAATATACATCATGTCTATAACAATATAAATAAATATAAAACAAGAAAGGAAACTAGTCTCTGAATAGCTGAAAAACCAATCATAGAGCCAAAGATCAGGTAAGAAACACCTCCCTGCTAATATCAGATAGCAGGGAAACCATAATAGCTAGATAGATTGCAGCAGAGGTTGTTTTTGCTTAACTTTTTCTTTTGAGGGGGAGGGGAAGGCAATACAGGAGGGGTAAAGAAAGAACCTATATACAGAAATGACTGATGTGATGTAAAAACAAAAACCTACAATAACAACTTCTTAAAAAGTTATATTCAAAGAACATTACAAACAATTGTGATATGATAGAAACAATATTGAAGAATGGGAGTCTGAGATCCTCTGTTGGAGCGCCAGCTCTGCTATTTACAATCTATGTGAGCCTGGGGAAGTCACTTAAATCTTCTGGGTCTCAGTTTCCTTATCCATAAAATGTGGGATTTGTCCCAGGTGACCTCAAATCCTAGAACTACAATTCTACAATTCTATAAATAAGTCATCTCTTTTAACTGAGACAGAATGGCACAGTGGATAGAAAGCTAGCCTTGAAGCCAGAAACCTTTGAGTTCAAGACTTAGATTCAAGTCTTTCCCAGCTGTGTGACTGTTGGCAAGTCATTTAACCTTTTAGTACTCACCAAGATTATAAGTTGCAGAGAAGGTGCCAACCTAGTAGGTGGAGTTTCCTCACCTGGGAGTTCCCTATGCCAATGAAATCACAAGTCTAGTTCCTATCTTCCTGTAACAGGTTTGGGAACTTGACTTAGAGCATGGTGCTATGGCTGAACGGCACAAGCTGAGTATGGATTCTCAGAGTTGGAAGAGACATTGGAAGCCATCGTCTAAACCATACCTGAAGAAGATTCTGGTTGGTACTAAGGAAGGAGCATTGATTCTGGAATCCTGGGACCTGGGTCTAAATCCTGCCTCTGACACATTGGTTAAGTCATTTAACTTCTCTGGACCTCAGTTCACTCATCTGAAAATGAAGGGGTTGGATTAAATGATTTCTGAGGGCTTTTCAAGCTCCAGATCAATGGTCCTCACAGGTTTGTTCAAAGAACACAATCAGCTGAGGGACCGATTTCACTTTTGGACAACTCTAATTATTTAGTGTTTTTGTTTTTTTTCCCTCTCACATGATGCTGAAACTGCCCCCTGGGAGTTCTGCCTCTTGAGTCCATGCAGAACACATCTAATCCCTCATTGATCAACAAACATTTATCGAACATTTACTACCTGATCAATGGTGTACTAGGTGCTGGAGATACAAAGACCAAAACAAAATGGCTCAGGTCCTCAAGAAGCATACATCCTATCAAAGAAATAACATGTAAATGGGGTAGGGAGGTGGTACAATGAGCAGAGCTCTGGACTTGGAGTCAGAAAGACCTGAGTTTAAATGTGACTCAGACACTTAACTATCTGTGCTCTGTGTCAGCCTAAGCAAGTCATTTCACCTCTTTTTGCCTCAGTTTCTTCATCTGTGAAATGGGTATTATAATAATAGCACCTACCTCCCTGGATTATTGTATTAACAGAGATAATAACTGTAAAGCACTTAGCACAGTACCTGGTACATAGTAAGTGTTCTATATATGTTAGCTGTTGTTATTGTTAATACATATAAACACAAAATACATACAAGATCATCCTTATATACTAACTACATTATAGTTTACTTAGGAAACCCAAAGAAGCAGAAAAGACATTTATCGATAGTTAATGACTTGAGGAGAAATACAAAATAAATCTACAAAAATCAACAATATTTTTATAAAGTTCTAAGAATAACCAGGATGGAAGGAGATATGGACAGACAGAAAAAATGAGCAGGCAAGCATTTGTTAAGTGCTTACTATGTTCTAGTCTTAGGAGGCAACAATAAGAGAAATTCCATTCAAAATCATTACCAAATGAATAAAACATCTAGGAGTGAACTCATAACCCAGGTGCCATTCTCAACTATTCCCTCTTGTTTTTACCTTTGTCATATTTCTCAATATTTCCTCTCCTCTGACACCTCCACTTCTCTTAGTGTAGGCCCTCATTGCCTCCCACCTGGATTACGGCAATAACCTGATGGTCTCCTTGCCTTAAGTGTCTCCCTACTTCAGTCTAGCCTCCACTCAACTGGCAAACTGATCTTCCTAAAGTACAAGTCTGACCATCTCATCCTCAAATTCAATAAATTCAGTGCCTTCCTATTACCTCCAGTACCAAATATAAAATCTTCTGTTTGGCTTTTAATTATCTGATCCCTTTCCAGACCTTTCCAGTCTTCTAAAATCTTCCTTCTCCTCCTCTCCCCATATCTCCTGTATCCCTTGATCCAGTGATATCAGCCTCCCGGTTGTTCTGCACATAAGGATCTTACCTATCTCCCAACTTCAGGCATTTTCTTCCTTCTTATCTCTGCCTCCAGTTTTCCTTGACTGTAATGCTAATTATATTAATGTAAAGTTAAAGATCTACCCTGCCCATTAATGGGCCTGATTAGAAGAGATTTGTTTTGTAGGAAGGACCACCAAGTTTTGTTAATTTCTAATGAGGCACTGGTTCAGAAGGGTTGTGATAAAAACCCAGACGTTGGTGCTTCTCTCTCTGGTAACTATGTCTGTACGTTATAGTCAGACAGTTGGATCTGTCTGTTGATATGTGATGTATGTATTGCTTAAGGTCAGAGAGTTGGAAGCCCTGTCTGTTGGTCTTTATTTCTATGCTTGTATTTTCTCTATTGATGAATGTAATTAAAGAAGATTGTTGATCCTCACCCCTCTCCCACCTAAAACGTTGCTTTTCTTTTAGAAAAGCAGACCTAAGAACCTATACTAGCAGGCCATCCTGGATGTGTCAGGGTGCTTACTGATACACTGACTTCAAGTTCCAGAAAAAACTCACCTTCTAAAAGCAGCCTTTCCTAAGCTTCCTCTCTGCTACAACCTTCCCTTTAAGATTATGCTCTGTCTGGCATTCAAAATCCTTCATAACCTAGCCATGCCTCACCTTTTAAGTTTTCTAACACTTTTCAATCCACGAGATATTCCATCCAGTGACTTGGATCTCCTAGTTGTTCCTTGAAGGCATTCCATTTCCCAACATTTTTTCCGACTGTTCCTCCCACCCCTTACCCCTTTTACCTAGAACCCTCTCCTTTTTCTATTCTGGAAACCTTCCCCAACCCCTCTTATTTTGAATGTCTTCTCTCTATTAATTATTTCCTATTTATCCTGTACATCTCTTGCTTTGTATATATGTATCTGTATGTTGTCTCCCCCACTGGATGGTCAGCTCCTTGGGGACAGTCTTCTGTCTCTTTTTGAATCCCCAATGCACACACAGTGTCTGACATAAAGAAGGTACTTAATAAATATTTACTAATGGAATATCCCCAATGTAACCAGTATTTATCCTTGCAGATTGTCATTTACATATTGTCTTTCCTATTAAACTGCGAGCTTCTTGAGGCAGACTCTTTTTTGCCTTTCTTTATATCCTCAGTGCTCTACTGACACATAGTAAGCACTTTAAAAATGCTTATAGATTGACTAATAAGCCACGGGGCTTAGGAAATGACTTGTTTACATATAAATAAATATAAAATACATGCAAAGTAAATGCAAAATAATAGAGAGAGCAGCGTTTAACAGTTGTGGACATCTGTAAAGGTCTAATGTAGATGTCACTTGAGCTAAGTTTTGAGGGCAACCTAAGGATCTTAAGAGGCTTTGGTCCATATTCAGTCAGTCAATAAGTATTTATTAAGTAACTATTGAGTGACAAGCCCTGTGGATAAAGACAGGGAAAAGACAGTTACTGCCATGTAATAGAGGAGATAAATGAGGGAAACAACTATGTATAAATAAGCTGTTTAATACCCCCTAAAAATAGGAGATAATAGGTAGAAGGAAGGTACTAGTATTAGAGAGGATCTGGAAAGGTTTTCTGCGGAAGGTGAGACTTTTAGGAGGCACTTGAATGAAGCAAGGGAAGCCAAGTCAACCGAAATGAACAAGGAGAAGGTTCCAGGCACAGCCAGAGAAAATGCCTGGAGACAAGAGATGGAGTGTGTTGTTGAAGGAACAGCAAGTAGGCTAGCGTCACCGGCTCAAAAACCTGGTGGGGTATAAGGTTTAAAAAGACTGAAGTGGGGAGGGGGGGCGCTGCTGCTAAGTTAGAAAGGGATTTGAATGCCAACCCTCCCAATATTTAAAACCAGCTATCCCAGAGGCTTCACTCTTTTCCTCCCAAGGCTAAACATTCCCAGTACGACAGCATGATCTCCACCCCGATCCTGCCTGCCCTTCTCTGGACCCACTTCAGTTTATCAACGCCTTTCCTAAAATGTCGCCTAGAACCGAACCCAGGACTCCAGATGAATGATACAATCGAATATCCACAGGCAAGTGGGCACGGAGCGCTTGCACCCAGCCCAGAGGCTAGAGCAGCACCTCCCAAAGTCAGTCCAGATTGACGCCCGGGTCCAGCATCCCCTCCCAGGACCAGCCTGGTCTCTGACGTCAGGCCCTCCCAGCTCTGCAGGCTCCTCCCTTCTCCGAAGTCCATTCACAGCGGGAGGGCTGACGTCAGACCTACCCTGGTCTAAACCCCCACCCCACCCCACCCCCGCGGATCCCCCTCCACCCTCACACATCCCTGAGAAACCCTCTCATCCAAAACCTTCCCGGGCCATGTCCGTCTCCAGGCCGGTAACTCCTGTGGAGAATGCTAGAAACCAAGCAAGTAAGAGGAGCCAGCACCAGGGACAAGACTCACCTTCCAGTCGCCAGAAGAACAAAGAGCCGAACTCCGGATGCACGGACTACTGCGCCTGTGCGGGCTAAGCCGCTGTACTACGATTCCCAGAATCCATCGCGCTCTAGATATGCGGCCATTTGTGGAAGGCTTCCAGAAAATGGAGATTAGTCTTGGTGAGGCGAGTATTCTGGAAAATGAATTCCAGAGGTAACTGTGGGCAAGCTCGCTCTTAATGACTCAAGCAGTTAAGTTTGATCAGTTAC
The DNA here is from genome assembly GCA_028658325.1 of Potorous gilbertii. Classification (NCBI taxonomy): domain Eukaryota; kingdom Metazoa; phylum Chordata; class Mammalia; order Diprotodontia; family Potoroidae; genus Potorous; species Potorous gilbertii. The sequence continues at coordinate 207,123,390 of CM053773.1, read as the reverse complement.
TTAAGCGCTTCCTGCGTACCCAGCCCTCTTGTTAAGCTATGGGGCGGCCCTCGAGTCCGGCCTCTGACTACATTTCCCAGAGGCCTTCGCGCCTCTCATTCCCAAACGTCCGCAACAGCGTCCATTCAATTCTTACACTTGGTACTACGCATAGTATATCAAAATGAAATAACCCTTGCTCTCAAGGAGCTTGGGTTCTATTAGCGAGAAACAACACGATGAAATGAAAGGAAGGAGTACTAGCAGCTGCGGGAAGGGCTCTTCCAGCAGATGGCACTTCAACTGAGGGGGCAGCTAGGTGGTGCAGTAGATAGAGCACCAGTGCAGGAGTCAAGAAGACTTGAGTTCAAATTACACCTTAGACACTTGACTCTCACTGGCTGTGTGACCTTGGGAAAGTCACTTAACCCCAATTGCCTCATCCTGGGTCATCAAGAGTCATCCTGATGAATATCTGGTCACTGGATTCAGATGGCTCTGGAGGAGAAGTGAGGCTGGTGACTGGCACAGCCCTCCCTCACTCAAAACAAGTCAAGTTCAAGTCAAGTCATCATTTCTCTGATGGCATGGTCTTCTTTGGCAACAAAGGACGAACACAAACACACTTCAACTAAGGCTTGAAAACAGCTAGGAGGGATTTCGAGGTGGTCAAGCAGTGCATTCCAGCTAGGGGGACAGCTTAACTACATAGGCCTGTAGATAGTCACTGCCGCACCCTGCAATAACTACTGGGATAAAGGGACTAGTAACTAGTAACTGGGGACTCAGCATAGGCTTTTTACTTGAGATAAGCTTGAGCTGAGCTTTGAGAAAGCGAGGGATTCTAAAACATTAAGTTGAGGCATAAGGGAGAGTTAGCAGACCAGTTTAGCTGAAATGTAGAGGATAGGAAAGGGAAAAAAAGCAAAAAACCTGAAAATGTCCCTCTTACATGGGTCCCCTGAATTATTAGCCCAGATTCAAGGTACTTTCTAGGTCCAAATTCACTAAAAGCTATAATTCAAGTCCTCACAGACATATTCCCTTTATCTCTAGTCAGCCAGAGAACACAAATACTTCAAAGCAAAGGCATTTCATGAATTAGCATTGTAAGAAATTTTTATTTTTGGAACATTTCCCTCATAAACCTAGGTCATACTTTCCCACAAACATATGCTCCATCGGTAGGGACAATGATCATACATAAGGGATATGTACATAAGGAACATATATGGTCAGGGCAGCTGGGCAGCATACTGAATGGAATGTCAAACCTGAAATTAGGAGGACTCATCTTGAGTTCAGATCTGGCCTCAGACATTTACTAGCAGATTACCTGGGCAAGTTACTTAACTGTCTGCCTCATTTTCCTCATCTGTAAAATGAACTGGAGAAGGAAATGCAAACCATTCCAGCATCTTTGCCTAGAATACCCCAGATGAGGTCACAAAGAGTCAGTCACTACTGAAACCACTCATCCAAAACCAGGGCACACATATGAAAGGGCAACCCTTGCCTTTGATGGTATAAGTAAATTAGATGTGATATCATGGCTTTGCTCTCATTGAGTTTGCTCAGTGATGGCTGTGGCATCTTCAACTTTGCTCCATTAGTATCCTGATAGGAGTTGCTCTGCAGGTGTTCTGGTAGCCATTGGCAGCTAGATGTCTACTCTCTGCTGGCTGCTGATACCAGCTTTTCCAGATTCTGAGTTTATCCCTTCGTTGGCCATCTTAGTTCCAGGCTCCTAGAGTCTAATGATTAGTACCTAGGGTGCTAGTGATGGGAATATGCTCTGGAAACCCTCTCCCTGTTCTACCTCCAATTTTGCCCTGAACTCTACTTGAATTTTCCCATGTGGTCAAGTCTCTGGCATTCTCCGGAGGCATGGACCCATCCCAGTCAACTGGCCTTTCATTGTAGCCTATGCCCAATCTCTCAATTCTCTATTATCTCTAACCTAGCCCAGTCCTTCGTTGCCCTGGTTATTTCCCCCCTTGATCCTATCTAGACCCCATTTGCCCTTGGCCATGTGGTCCCTGGTGTTCTTGGTCCTTCTCTGTTACCTCCCAGTCATCCCAGACCACTTGGCTACTCCTAGATCCTTTCCACAGTCTTTCAGTATATAAGATCCATCTTGCCTCCACTAAAGTGCTCAGATTCAATCTGGCCCAATTTGTCAATACAAGTATCACAAATGCTCAGATTCCTTAAGAGTCTGGCCAATATGGCAGATTTTGAGAATCATGCCACCCTCTAGAAGTGTTCTAATAAACCTTGTCTTTGGCTGAAAGAAGACTTGGGTTGAATTCATTCAGGCAGGACCCCTGTGTTGCTATTTTGGGGTCCCAGCACCCGTAAACCTCAACACTAGGGTTTGACCCCTCTTTAATAAAAAAAACCCACCACACCTAGCTAACAAAAAAGAAGGCAGAGTACCCTAAAACCAAGAGTAAGTCTGTTTCCTTCCATATTCTGCTTACTCAGAGTTAAGAATGCTCCTAACATTCTCAATATTCTCTTTGGCTTTGCCTGAACATAAAATTGTAACAAAACAAAAATCTAAGGAGACAAGGTTATTGTGTATCCACCTAGCCCACATTGTAGCCTTCATTATTCCTATTGGTTGGCTACAAAGTCCTCATTGCCAGTTTGGTGGCTCAGTGGTTTGAGGTCAGGGAAATAACAAGATGAGTTTAAACCCAGAATCAGACACTTCCTAGATGTGTAACTCTGGGCAAGTCACCTAAGAGCTGCCTGCCTTAGTTTCCTCAACCGTAAAATGTAGCTAACAGCACCGACCTCCCGGGACGTGGTGAGAATTCAGTGAGATAATATCTGTAGAGCGCTTAACACCGCGCCTGGCACTTAGTAGGTGCATGATACATACTGGTTCTCTCCCCTCTCTTCCTCCGCCCCCCAGTAGTTGTGGCGCTGTTCTTTGACCAGCAGAAAAGCCTGTCTCTGTACATTATGCTGAATTGTTGCCGGGCTTCAAAGTCAAGCACAAGAGCCTGAGATCTCCACCTCTTTCCGAGATCGCCTGATTCCTCTGCAGGGTCTGCCTCCAAGGTGTGAGAGGCGGAAACAGGATGAAATCCGCTCCTCCAGCACTCTCCCCTTAGCTACAAGGAGGCAGCATCCGAGCGACTGAGCCCTCGGAGTCCCCCCTCCCCCATCTCGGCAGGGAATTCCATTTCCTACAATTAGTCCGCTTAATCCCAACCTTCGAGGCCTTCGGGAAATGTAGGCGGCCAGTCCCTCCTGCGCACGCGCATCTGCTCTCGGGCCTAGCTCCGGTGTACTGGAGCTTTGTCCCGCTGGCCAGGAGCCGCTGCGAAGGTAGTCAGGGGTGAGTCCGGCGGGGAAAGGGAACTGAGGGGAGTTGGGGAGTGGGGAGGGTCCGCAGGAGCGGACTGGAGAGATGGAGCGTGGCTCTGAAGGGGGAGGAAGAGGAGCCCGGAGGAGGGGCTGTACGGTGAGCCGGAAAGGGGCGGGAGAGGGTAATTAACAACGCCAGCAATGACTATACTAACTGGGATTGGGACGAAGCCTGGGCTTCCTTCGCTATTGGTAACTCCCATGGGAGGGAGCTCCCTCTTACCAGTGCAAATTGTCAGCATCTCTGCCACTGAGGATCCGAGGTGCCTACAGTACTAAGAGATTCAGTGATTTAGTAGCCCTTGAACTCAGGTCCTTGTGCCTCCAAGGCCAGCACTCTCTCTGTTACGCCTCTGCTTGTAATAGCAGCTCATATTTACCTACCTCAATATATAGTCTATAATTCAGTATCTCACATAATCCTATGAACAACTGGATGTATTCCAATTTTAGGGACAGCAATTAGGTGAAATGGAAAAGGAAGCAAATTTGGAACATTGCACTGAAAGGTAAAAATGACCTGGGCTCGTAATTGTGTTATCCTTAAGCAAGACACATAATCTTCCTGGGCTTCAGTTTCCTTATCTGTAAAATGGGGAGGAAGGCATTACCCTTAAAGTCTTTTCCGTCTCCAATATTTGTGAAATGATCTTATATCACATTTGATAAGTGAAGAAACTGAGTATTACAGTGTCAGAGGCATACAATAATTAATCACTATCATATAGATAACACTTTTTTTTAAACAAAGTGTTTTATGTATATTAACTCCTTTTCATTAGAATAATGATAGCCTAGGTCTCTCTTGATTCCAAGTTCCATGACTTAGTTTGGAGAAGATGTATAGAAAATGGGGGTGGAGATAGTGCTGAAGCTATTGCCTTCTATTTGGAGTCCTTTCCCAGTTTCCTATCTATCTTGGTGTTCCTTCATTTCCTGTGCTTTTCTTCTCCCTACCTCCTATCACACTCAGTCTTCTCTCCTGGTGTGTGTATTTTGGAGGGGAAAATAACTGGTCACATCCACCTTTGTAAGTAGTTATAGAGATACAGATAAGGAAACAGGCACAGAAAGTGGAATGATTTGATGTGTTTGAGCAGGAGTTTTGAGCCCAAGTCATCTGATTAGTATTTTATTTTATTTCTTTCTGTTACAACAGCTTTCCTCCTAATATGAATGTTTAATGTTTCACTAGCTATTTCCCTAGAATCCCTCAACCCCTTTACCTGTGATTACCTGTGAATATCTATAGGTAACTAGTCATCTTATTTTTCTACTCCGGCTCCAGGATTGTTGAAAATTCTCCAATTTAGCTGATACCAACCTGTACAGATTGATGCAGTATCATATAATACAGTGAATGGTAATATAACAGTGAATAATGGAGAAATATTTAGTCTGTAGACGAGTTCAAGACCTTTGAGTTATTGGGTAGTTACATACTCAACTTATTTGGGTAGGTCATTTAAGCTCCTCAGTGCCCCTCTGAAAGTAAATTACAAAAGACTTGACAGTCTATATCTGTGATAGGAGTTTCTATGTTGGCCCATAGTTCTCTTAGACAAATCACTTCTCCTCTCTGAGTATTATCTTAAATCTCTATGATAATTTCCAGTCCTAACATTTCATGAATCAAGTCATGTCTTGCAAACAAATGGAAAATCAAATAATAATATAAATGTTAAATAACAATTTAAAATAGAATCTTAAATTCAGAAATGGCCCCAGAGGCATAATAATAATCCAACCTTTATCTGAAAATTACCACTATATGATATACTCAATAAGGACTCATATGGCCTTTGTTTGAAGACCTCTAGTGAGAGGAAATTCATTGTATGTTAAAGCAGTGCATTTCACCTTTGGACAGTCCTAATTATTAGACTATAAGTACAACCCCATCATTTTTACTGATGAGAAATGTGAAGCTTAGAGAGGGAAAGAAATTTGTTCTGGGTGACATAGCTTTATAAAAACAGAGCTAAGATATCTAGTTCAGCCTACCCAGGGCTGCTCAGGAAAACATAATCTGGATAGAAGTATCTTAATACCACACAGCAGAGTCAGGACCAGACTTTTTCCACTCCGCAATACCATGTTACCTTGTGGAGTATTTCTTTGTTCCAGGGTTTCAGCCTTCTTCCAAGAACCCTGAACATTGGTCTATTGAACAAGCTGATTCCATTCTGTCTACCTTATAGTGGCCTCCAGTCCTCTAAGGCACAGCCTAAGGCTTCCGAGAGAGGACTTCTATGGTTCAGACTGAGATTAGAACCTCAGAAAAGCTCCCAATTAAGAGCTACTGCTCTTGAGGCCCCACATTCTGGCTCCACGAGTCAGACCAGATTCCTCTGAAATTAGAATTGGAATGGAGAAGAGAACAGAATGGAATTGGAATGGAGAGAGCCTCCCGGGAGTCAGGATTCTCCTCCGGACAAAGCATGCTGTTCTCCAGGACTTCTCTTCCGAACAATAGCAGCTCAACAGGGAGAAAATCAGGTTGCTACTGGTGCTGAAGTCATTCTTGTCGGAGGAGATCTGAACTTCAGTGATGTCAGGAGATCAGATGAATATCAAAGAGGAATGACTATTCTTCAAGAAAGAGGTGAGAAGTATAAGTGTAGGGAAAGGAAGTATAATCAACTTGGGTGGGGATGAGGGGAGGTGTGAAAGTGAGATTTGGAAACTCCGCCTGGGTGTCTGTCTCTTTCTGCATCTTGTAGATGTTCCCATTAGGCTCTATTGTATGCAACAAAATAGATACAAAGAAAGACTCCTGGGCTGGGGGTTCCCAGGGTGGTTTGGAAACAGTATTACACAGAATCAGGAATCTTTGCCTCTCACTGACTCAATACCACGATCCTAGTCAATGGTCAACTTCTCTCAGAGGCCTTAGAGAAGGCATCTGCTTGCACAGGACTTTACTCATGGGGAAGGCGCAAAGTGGACACACCCCTGTTGTGTGTTCTTTTAGTCTCCATTTCTCACAACCTCTTTCTTCCCTTTCCCCAGACATTTACAGTCTTTTTTTTACAACCCTTCCTTCTTCTTCCCTTTTGTCCTTCTTTTACCTAATGGGAGGGTAGGGCCCCAGGGAAGAGAAAGCCGAAAAGGATCAGAGCCCCAGGGTGGACACTTTGATGCATTCTGATCTGCCTGTGACCTGGGGCTGTCACTTCCTGTGTGTGAATCTTTATGAAACTTTGTTTAATTATGTGACTGTATCTGTTAATGAGTGTCAATTTGTACATGTATCTTTGTGTGTTATGATTTGCATAGCTGTTGGTCTTCGTGTACTTCTTGTATGTTTTTTTTATATCTATGAAACTATCTCACATAGATGCAGATTTAGATAAAGCATTCTAAACATGAATTATTACCATTTTAAATTCCATGCCAGTAGGGATTGTTTCATTCTATGTCCTTATATATCAAGTGAAATAATACAGTCAGTACTTAATAAATGCTTGTTGATTGGTTCATTCAAGAGGCATTTATTATTGCCTTTTGTATTCAAAGCCCTAATGTATTTGTGTATATACCTGTCTGGATAAATGTGTTTTTGTTAACAGACCTTACATTTTATGATATATGGGGGCCCTATACATTTTTATTGATAAGAAGATGAATCTAACTGTTTTGTGTATAATGAAACAATGATATTGAGAGAAAATATTCCTTGACCAGAAATCAGGAGACTTGAGTTCCAGGCTAGGTCTTGCCACTGATTTGATATAAAACCTAAAACAAATCACTTCTTTATTGATCTTATTTTCCTTTTCTGTAAAATGAAAGCTTGATAATGTGTCTATTTCTTTCCAGTTCTAGTAGCCTATGATTCTGTCTTTAATCATACTTTATATTATTAATCACTTCACTGATGACCTATACATAACAATGGTATCTGTTACCTCATCTTCCACCCTACTGACCTTCCACACTTGTTATCTTCAAGCATTTACCTCCTATCTAAAAGTTGCATAGCACCCCTAGAAGAAATTCTGGTCAGTTGACCAATTTTATTAATATTTATACTATCTAACCTCAACTAGGTTCTCACTGCTTTATAAGTTATTTTATACATTTCTTCTTGATTCTACATCACATTTCCCATAACAGCTATTCCAGATCTGCTCGTTCTCCTTTAGTCTCTTTTTCCTCTGTGATTTTACTTTCAACTGATGATTGTGCTTCTTTCTTTACTGAGAAGATTGATGCTGTCAGACATGAATTCCCTCAGCTCCCCATCTCGGTGATCCTCTATATATTGTCCTCGCTAAATTTCTTCTTCCCTCTAATCTCAATGAAAGTGGTGTCCTTCTTGGTTAAACTAACCCTTTTATGTGTATGATCAGTATTTTCTTCTTATATCACCTCTGTCACCTTGTTTCATTAGTCATCCCCTCTCTCTTATTCATTTTTAATTTTTCCTTCTCTGTTGTCACCTTCCCTCAAGCTTACAAACATATCTGAGTCATAGTTTTCCTTTTCCTATCCAAAAAATACCCCTTTCTCTAGACCCTGCCACCACTTCAAATTATTACTCTATTTCTTCCTTCTCCACTGCTATAATTCCAAAAAGAGTGGATTGCACTTTCTATCTCCATTTCCTCACCACCTCCCTACCACTCTAAGGAGCATTGGCTTTGGTGGATGAAGGAATAAAGGAGAACAGGGATCCATGTGTTCAGTTCAACCACCATGAGGATGATTCTCAAATCTGTATCTTCACGTCAGTTTCTACCCAATGTTTCATGCCTGGAATTCCCATTGCCTTCTATATATCTTCACTTGGATGTCTCAAACTGAGCTCATTATCTTCTCCCCAAAGTCTACCCTTCTACTTAGTCTCTCTGTGTTAATAATGTCACTGTCTAACTCATCTCCCATTCCTCTAATTTCTCCCTTAATGTCTCATGTGCATCTTCTCAATATAACTCTCACCCAGGGCCAGATTTCCACTATCATGTCAACTTTCTTCTACAGCATCACCCCAATTTTTCCCTTTTCCCACCTTTTCCCCCCACCACATACTCAGTCATATTCTGTGTAACCCAGACTGGAATCTCACTATCCTCAGGTGCCTTCTTGTCCTCTCTTATCTTCCTACCTTTACTCACACCACTCGCTATACATCTAATAACCTTCTCTTGCCCTTCCATATCCACCTACTGGAGTCTTATTTCTTTTTTTCTTGGATCAGTTTGGATGCTGCCACTTTCAGGAAACCTTCTCTGATATCCCTGAATGGGGTTTGTCTCTTAATTCTTTCATATCTATTTGACTTCTCTGCATGTTTCATATTCTGGTTTCTAAGCGATTTTTTTCCCCATCTTGTCTTTCCTACTAGATTGTGATGCATAACACAGCACTTTTCATGCCATAGTCCTTTTCATGAATATTTGTTGAGTAACCTAAGTTGAATAAATAGTAATAGATTGAACTTGCTGGGACTCCAGAGCAGAACCAGTCACAGTGACTGTGGGCCTCATTTCTGACCTGAAGAGGAGCCAAGGGATGGGTTACAAATAGGTGTGAGGGGATTTTTGCCTTAGGGAGTCTGGAGGCATAAGGCTAGAGTGTTCTCTCTCACTATAACTTTTATCTCCAATAGCTCCATGGCCTCTGAAGTCCTCCCTTCCCCCAAAGTGGAACACAGAAAAGGAAGCAATGGTTGCCAGGTCTGTCACTTCTGGGGTAAGTTGGGTTCTCCCATCATCTCTCCTGGAACCGTGTCCCAGATCCTCAAGCATGGACATGTTTCCCTTCTGCATTCTTGAGTGTCTCTTTCCAATTTCCTAAGTCTCATCCAAGTTCCTGAGGCCCCAATCTTTGTCTTCAACTTGGAGAGACTGGGCTTATCCTGATGAACCTTGATCTCCATAGAAGACAGTATGTTTAAATGAAAAAAGTCTAGGACTTGGGAGTCAGGAGATCAGAGTTCAAGGCTGTCAATGATAAGCTTTGTGACCTTGAGTAAGTCAATTTCCCTCTCTCTAGTCTATATTTTTCTTCTTTTTAAAAATGAGAGGTTGAATTACAGTATATGATCTCTGAGAGCCAGTCTAAATCTCAAATGTAGAATTTATGTTGTACATTGTATATCTGAGGGTGGTAGGAGGGAATAGAAGGCAAGAGGGCATTCTGGCATGTTAGCTTCTTTGAGGAAAGGGCTCTGATAAGATTGGGCCTACACTACCTGCCTAGATGACTGCCTGAGAATGTGGCTTTGAGCTCCTCTCTCTGTCAGAAAACGAGGAAGAGATTTCTAGTTCAACACCCTTATTTTATTGATGAGTTTGCTAAGGCAGAGTAAGTCAAATGATTGCCTAAGTTTACCCAATAAAGCAGTGATTATCTTGAAAGAATTTACAATCCTTCTAGTCATGATCTGCCTCAGGTCACTCTTCCCTAGTGAATGCTTTTAGATCTAATTCTTCTCCATCCCATAGAAATAATCATAGTGACTGATGCTTACATGAGATTGTAAGGTGTGTAAAGCATTTTACATATATCATTTCATTTGAACCTCTATGAAAGGCATTTGAGATATTATCACCATTTTACAGCTGGGGCTCAAAGAGATTAAATACTTGCCCATGGTTGCCCAGGATGTATCACAGGTGGAATTCAAAACCAGATGTTTCCTGACTCCAAGCCTCAGCACTCTTTCCACTATGCCATACTATATTACATCTATCTCCCCTGCCTAAGGGGAGTTCTGCTAACTCCAGCCTACCCCATTAGGGGCATGTTGGGGGATGACTCCTGGGCCAGCAGGAATCTGGTGTTTCAGGAAGCAGTGACATTCAAGGAAGTGACTGTGGACTTTACCCGAGAGGAGTGGGAACACCTGGACCCTCTTCAGAGGGACCTGTACAAGGATGTGATGTTGGAGAACTATAGGAACCTGGCCTCCCTAGGTAAGACAGCCTTCCCTTTGTGAATCAGGTCTTCCTTTGAGGGCACCTGTTACTTAAATGTTTTGGGGCTTCCACTGTACTTAGTCAAAGCAGTTCAGTCTTCTAAGAATTGTAATCCTCTTTGTAGTCAGAGTCAGTGCTATCTGCTCCTTGTGACCAAGAAAAAGAGATCCCAGAATAGAATTAGAGACCTGCAACTTCTCTTTCTGGCCTTTCCTCATCTCAGCCAGCAAGGGACTTTCTGGCAAGTCCCCAGGGCAGAAATCTCTGAAGGGGAGAGAATGTCTCAGGCTGGGAAAGGCAAGCTAGATTTCTATGTAATACCTTACCAGTCTTAGAGTCAGAAAGGCACCTTGAGATCATTTAATCTGATGTGAAAGTTGAAGCTCAAGGGAGAAGAAAGTCATACAATGGGTCACTGCAGAGTAGGAATTTAAACCTGTGTCTCAGTTCAGTGTTACTTCTACTATACCATGTCCCTTACAAATATGAATGGGCTCTGATTTGGGGGTTTTCTTGGTAAAAAAGGGACATAGCCAAGTAAAATGGACTCTGAGTCCATTTCAACTTTCCAATTATTAGGAGTCTTCAAGTAGAAGGTAGATTAGCTGCTTGTGATATGGGATTTAGGGGAAATTCATGTTTTGGGGTACGTTTGAATGAATGAACCTCTCATGCCCCTTCCATTTTCCAAATATTGTATGATTCTTTGATTTGTCCAGGTAGCACATTGAGCTGGTGACAGAGCCAGGACTCAAACCCAGGTTTTCTAGGTTCTAGGGCAGAGCTCTCTGCAGTATGCAACTCTGCCACATGGATCATTCCATCATCACTCTTTGACACATAATCCTGAAACATTTTATTTTCTGCTTTTTACATATACGGAGTTCTCTTGTTTCTTTCCCTTCAAATAGGACTTGTAGATTCCAAACCAGTCATGATCTCCTGGTTGGAGTGGGGGGAAGAGTTGCAAATGCCTTATCCCCAAGAAACTGAAAAAGGAGTAGTGTTAGAAGGCATCTGTCCTGGTGAGTATGTTCTATACACATATGAGTCACTGCAACTACCAGCTTACCTATTTATTCATGAAATACCATCTTTGATATATTAGATGTGCTTGATGGGCAAAGATTTGAGTTTTGACATCTCCAAATTGAGAACAATCTTTACTTAGGATTCTATGACCTTTCTACCAGGGGAGGAGGATAAATATTACCACAATAGTCTCTTCTGTGCCAGAAGGCACAAGGTAACTCAATATGTGGCCTTGCATAAGTCAGGTAACCTCTTTGGGTTTCAGTTTCCCTATCTGTAAAAGGAATGTGTATAGTACTTTGTTTTAGGTACTGAGAATAAAAAGATAGCCATGAACTTTGAACTAGATAATCTCTAGAAGTCTTTCCCATTCAAATGAGATGAACTCCATGTTAGAAATGAAGGATTGCTTCTTTCCATAAGGGTTGGATTAAGCTTCTGAAGTCTTTCCATCTATTCATTCCAACATTAGAATTCTTTTATCTGTATTCTCAAATTTTTTTCAGACTGGAAAACTAAGTGCCAGGCCCAAAAATCACCTCCAAAGCAAGATTTTACTAAAGAAGTAAACCAACTGGAGAAAATAGTGGAGGCACTCAACAGAGAAGTTTTCCACCAAGGTTGCATGTTTCGAAAAGCTGCTAAAGAGGGGAGCATGTCTTTGAACCAAAAGGAGAACTCTGCAGAAGAGACCCAAAGAAAATCTTATTCTCAGGAAAATGATTTCCTACAAGTCAACATCTCTAATAAAGAAAGCTTCATTGCACAGAAAAGCCATGAATGCAATGAATTTGACAGAACTTTCAATCAGGGCATTTGCAAAAAGACAAAATATTGGAATCACAGTGAATGTGAGAATTTCTTTAGTTATCACACAGCCCTTCCTCAACCCCAGACACTTAATGGAAAAGAGAAACTCTGCCAATGTGAGGAATGTGGGCAACCCTTCAGTATTAACATAGGACTTGGTGAACATTATCAAATACATACTGGAGAGAAAACTTATGACCTCAGTGAATATGAGAAGGACTTGAACCACAGTTCATTTCTTATAAAACCACAGATAATTAATACTGGAAAGAAATACTGTGAATACAAAGAATATGGGAAAGCATTCAATCAGAGAGCAAACATCACTGTACATCAGGGAATTCATGTAGGAGAGAAACCCCATGAATGTCAGGAGTCCTGGAGGTCCTTCAGTCAGAGGTCTGATCTTATTCACCACCAGAAAATTCATCCTGGAGGGAACCCATATAAATGTAATGAATGTGGAAAGGCCTTCAATACTGGTGGAAGTCTCGTGGAACATCACCGGAAGCATACTGGAGAGAGATCCTATGAATGCAGTGAATGTGGGAAAGCGTTTAGCCACAAACCATACCTTATTCAACATCAGAAAATTCATACAGGTGAGAAACCTCATAAATGTAATGAATGTGGGAAGACCTTCAGGACCCGAACACAACTTAATAGACATGAGAGATTTCATACTGGAGAAAAGCCCTATGAATGCAGAGAATGTGGGAAGGCCTTGAGCGATAGCTCATCCCTGATTGAACATCAAAGAATTCATACTGGGGAGAAACCCTATAAATGTACAGATTGTGGAAAGTCTTTCAGTAAGAGAGCACGCCTTACTCCACATCAGAGAATTCATACTGGTGAGAAGCCCTACGAATGCAATGAATGTGAGAAAGCCTTTCGAGATAGCTCATCCCTAATTAACCATCAGCGAATTCATACTGGAGAGAAGCCCTACGAATGTAAGGAATGTAGGAAAACCTTTAGTCGGAAAACAAACCTTACTGTTCATGAGCGAATTCATACTGGGGAGAGACCTTATGTATGTCATGAATGTGGGAAGACCTTCAGTCAGAGGTCTAGCCTTATTCACCATCAAGTAATTCACCATGGAGAGAATGGCTATAAATGTAATGACTGTGGAAAAGCCTTCAGTATTGAAGCCCACCTGATTGAACACTGCCGGAGACATACTGGAGAAAAGCCCTACGAATGCCATGAGTGTGGGAAAGCTTTCAGCCGAAGTTCATCACTTACTCAACATCGGAGAATTCACACTGGTGAAAAACCCTATAAATGTACAGAATGTGAGAAGGCCTTCTGTAGGCGCACACATCTTACTCAACATCTAAGAATCCACACTGGGGAGAAGCCTTATGAATGTAGCAAATGTGAGAAATCCTTCAGTGACCGATCATCCCTTAGCCAACATCAGAGAATTCATACTGGAGAAAAACCCTATGAGTGTAAGGAGTGTGGGAAGGCCTTCAGTCAGAGAACACAGCTTAATAAACATCAGAGAATTCATACTGGAGAGAAGCCCTATGAATGTCATGAATGTAGGAAGGCCTTCATTCAGAAATCTGGTCTTACCTACCATCAGAGAATGCATCCTGAAGGGAACAATTATATATGTAATGAATGTGGGAAAGCTTTCAGTCGGAATTCTTGTCTTATTTATCATCAGTTTATTCATGATAGGAAGAAACCTTATGAATGTAAAGTATGTGGGAAAACCTTCCCTCATAAGTCATCTCTTATTGAACATCAGTTCATTCATGTGGGAAAAAAATCTTTTGTATGCAATGAATGTGGAAAATCCTTTTTCTTGAGCAAAAGCCTTAAAAGACATGAGAGAATTCACATGGGTAAAAAGATCTTATGAATATGATACATGCAGAAAATGTTCAGTTATACATGTTCCCTTATTTAAAGAGAATAAATGGTGAAAAAAATACTGCTGATGCAGTGGATATGGATAGTTCTTCTGTTATAATTTAGTGGGCTATAGTAGGAAGAACACTGGCTAAGAGTCAGAATACTTGAGTTTATGCCCTGACTTCACCATTCATTCACTATGTGACCTCAAGCTATCTACCTCATTACTCTTGTACCTCAAGTTTTGGTTTTTTCCCCTCATCTTTCAAATGGGGCTGCACTGAAGAAAGGGTATCTGTTAGAATTAGACTTAATTTGATGAATTTGTCCTCTATATATAGTAGAAGATACATGCCCCTATAAATATATATATATATATATATATATGTATTCTTTAGGCACTGAGAATACAGAGATGACAAACATTTTATTATCAAAGAGCTCACAGTCAAATGATTTGAAGGATAAGCTAAGCACAAGTAACTGATATAAGGCATAAAAAATGCCAAGGAGAAATCTGTGTGAAGTAGGAAATTTGATGAGAGGTGACAGAACTTTCTATCTCTGGGGTTTTAGGGAATATTTCATGGAAGGTAGAGAAGGGAGAATGGAGTTGATTCTTGAAGGAGGAAAGTGGACTTCAAGAACTGAAGATGGCAAGTCAAGGGGTCATTTCTAGGCATCAGGAATGACACTGACAAATTCAGAAGAGGACAGAATGAGAACAAGGAACAGTAGTAATACAGTTTGACCGGATCATGTAATATTTGAAAGAGAGTATTGTGAAACAAGGTGCTAGTTTTACTCAATGGGCGGTGGCTATTCACTGAAGGTTTTTGCATGAAAGGACAGTAAGAGAAATCCATTAAAAAGATTATAGGATCATAGATTCAGAGCCAGAAGGGATCTTAGAATCTATCAAGTGCAATCCTCTCATTTTATAGATGAGGAAATTACAGCCCAAAGGATCTTGCTCAGGGTCACACATCTAGCAAGTGTCTGAGATGGAATTCTGGTGTGAAATATGTATTGTAGAGGATAAATTAGAGACAGGAAGACCGAGATCATTGCAGTAATTACAGGAAAAGAGCTGAGGACCTGAACTGTCATGGTTGCGGTGAGAGAGGATGGATGAGAGAACTGTTGGAAATATAGAACTGACAGGACTTGACAAGTTAGATATGGTGAATGAGGGAGAGGGAAGAGTCAAGTTGATCCCAAGGGTGACCAGGAGGATGATGGTGTTATTTAAAAAGAAATTCCTAAGGGGATAGATTTGTAGGAAAGATAATGAGTTCAGTTTTGGACATGTTGAGTTTGAGGTGTCACCTAGATAGTAATTTCCCAACTCCATGACTGCTTAAGAAATATCATGTAGATTGAGAATTGCCTTTGGATTCAGAACCTGGATTCAGATTCTGCCTCTGACACACTAGAAGTATAAAAGAAGTATAATCAATATCTCAGAGCTGCCAAGCAACTTAATGCTGTTTTCCATACCAGGACTTCCTCATGTCAGTGAAATTAGGTTTGAACAACCAAAAAAGACTTCTTGCACAGTTTCCCCTACCGCTTTTCAGTTGTCTTCATCCTACCCATGTTGTCAGTAAGGAATACTCTGCAACTGACTCCTGTTTTTTGACTCATTCATGGGCGCAAAAGCAGCAAATTACACCCATGGTGTAGCCATTACCTCTATCAGAAAGCAGTATCTGACATTTGTGGATGGCAGTGTTGGGGATTTCCAGCTCTTGGTGATTCTTATCGCCCTTTTTCTATTCCCTTGTTTCAAACTCATTGAGAATAATGGTGCTGTGTTTGAATAGAGCAAGAGAATCCAGGTACGACCAAGTACCTTAATAGGGTCTCCACTTCTGTATTGTTTGGTGGTCAGCTAAACGTGATCATGATGTATTAGTGTACTTCCAAGAAACACTTCTCTCAGAAACTGCTCCTAGGAAGGTAGGCTTTGTCTTCTGTATCTGTGAAGAATAGGAAACCATGCTGGCCTTCTCTTTAGTCTTTGTATGAGATAGTTACATAGAATGTTGGAGGTAGACAGGAAATTATCTGGCCTATTATGTTGAGTTTACAAACAGGTCCAGAGTTTGAGTGACCAACTCAAGTTCACATGGTAATAGAAGAGCTGGAACTTGAACCCAGGTCTTTAGAGTCCTAGTATTTGAGGATTCCCTCCTCCAGACCTTACCTAGTACTACTTGAACTTAATTAGTAATCTTTCTGTAAAACAGACTTGATGAGTTCAGCTTCCACTTGAAAACCTCCAATGATAGGAAGCTTGCCTCCTGAGAACATTTAGTCTGCTGTTGGACAGCTCTAAGTATTATATCAAACTTGATTCTGCCAAAGCCCATTTCCATATAATAGCATATTTATTTTTTTCAGTATTTTTCTCCCACATAACAGCATATTTATTTTTTTCAGTATCTCAAGTTCTTGAACACAGCTATCATTTCTTCTCCATATTAAGCATTTCTGATTCTTTCCATTGATCATTGAATTGCATGCTATCTAGCCTCACCTAGTTCCTTTCCTCTCGACAATTCTGAATATATCAATATAAATCCCTAAAGGGGTGGGGAACCTGTTGCCTCTAGGTCATGTGGCCCTCCAAGTCCTCAAGCTCAGTCCTTTGAATCCAAACTTCACAGAACCAATCCCCTTAATAAAAGAATTTATTTATGATCATACATGTATAGCCTATATCAGATTGCATGTCATCCTGAGGAGAGGGGAGTGAAGGTAGGGAGGGAAACATTTAGAACTCAAAATCTTATAAAAGCGAGTGTTGGAAACTAAATATTAATTTTAAAAAAAGATTTGTTCTGTAAAATTTGGACTCAGTTGAAAGAGGCCACATGTGACCTCGAGGCTGCAGGCTCCCCAGTCCTGCCCTAAACTGATGCCCTGAATTCAATGTAATACCCCAGATATGGTCTAAACAGTGTCAAGTACAATGATGCTACCTCATCTTGGAATATAGCTAGATTAATACAGCTTTTTAAGCTGCTATATGACATCTCATTTCCTTTTTCTATAAGGTTACTAATTTAATAGATCAGAGAAATATTGTAAATAAAAGTTTTCTCATTCTTGTGGAAAGAATAGAGAGAGAGAGATGGGCAAAATGGTGATGTAATTGGATGAATTCAGAACTTAATTGATAACTAGTCTCCACATTCAGTCAATAATGCTTCCATATTAACTTGGCAAAAGCTCTCCAGTGGAGTACCCCAGGGATATAAGCTTGGTCCTGTGGTGTTTAATATTTTTATCAGTTATTTGCATAAAGGCATATAACATGGTTATAAATTACTCAGATGATAAAACTGGAAGGAATGCCTAATATGATTGGATATGATTGGATTCCAAAAAGTCTTGGCAGATTAGAACATTGAGTTGAATATAAGATGAAATTTAATAGAGAGAAATTATACTTGGTTTAAAAAATGGTTTCACAAGTTCAAAATGGGGAAGATTTGACTGGACAGTTCATTGAAAAAAGATCTGATGGTTTTAGTGAACTGAAAAATTAATATGTTAGTAGTGCAATTAAGGCAGTCCTCCTCCCCCTCAAAAAAGCTAATTCAGTTGGAAGCTGCATTGAAATAGGTACAGTGTCTAGCACTAGGGAAACCATAGTCCTCATATACTCATGCCTTGGTCAGACCACATTCTGAAATACTGTGTTTAATTCTAAGCACCATGCTTTAAATGGAATATTGAAAAGATAAAGAATATCCAGAGGAAAGCACACAGGTTTGTGAAGGGTCTTCAAGTAATACCATGTGAAGATTGAGTAAGGAATGGGAAGTGTTTAGCCTGGAGAAAACTTAGATCAGAAATATGATTGCTGTCACATGGAAGAGAAAATTACTTTGCTTCCCAAAGGTCAGAGCTAGGAGCAATGGGGAGAAGTTGCAAAGAGATCAATTTAAACTTTATTTAAGGAAAAGCTTCCTAACAATTAGAGCTATCCATAAGTGGAAAAGGATATCTTAGGAGGTTCAAGGTCTTTAAGCTAAAGTTGGAATGCTACTTATTGAATATGTTGTAGAGGAGGTTCTGATTTGAGTGTGCATTGGAATTTCCTGCCTTGAGATTCCATAATGTTAAGTTGCAGTGTGATCTTTTTCATACAGACTTGTCTAGCCATTCCTCTGCCATCAAGTACCTAGCCAGCTATGTGTGGGTTTGGTTTTTTGTTTGTTTGTTTTTTTAATTCAAATGGAGGTAGACTTTCCTTTTACCTCTATTAAGTGTAATGTTCCTAGCTTGGCCTAGGGTTCTAATCTGTTGGGATCTTTTTCAGTCCTGACTCTGTCACCTAGACTTAGCTTCCAGCTTTGTGTCGTTTACAGATTTGTTAAGTATGCTGGCCATTTCTTTATCTAAGGCATTGATAAAATGTTGAACACTTTAAGGCCAAATCACTAGGACATTAAACTAGAGACCTCCTTCCATATTGACTTGAAGGAAGAAAACCAGGTAAGAGTCTGAGTCTAAGTGATTTGGGAGAGGGGAAAGAAAGAGTAGAATTGGTGCTCACCTCTGAATTAGGGTGACAGATGCAGACCCAGATTAGCCTAGGTAGTTCTACAGGGAGAGTGGTTCTTCCTCCAACTGTTGTCAACCTATTTGGATTCATAAAGGAACAATACATTGATTCCTCCTCTTTGCTTCAATATCCCGATCTAGAAAAGTGAGATTGGATTAGTGCATTAAGAGTGCAAGACTAAGGAAAAAAGGTTTGAGTGTCACTTACATCATTTACTGTGAGTTAGCAAGTCAGATTTTATTTTCCTCCTTTTAGATTGTATGTAGGTTTTTGATATGTCTCTGTAAATTTGTGTAGGTTTTATAGCAGATTACTACGTATGTATAGAATGTAAGTATATAGATTCTGATCAAGTAGATTGATTTTGTCTGAATGTGGGGATTGTGCCTTTGGTAGGTAGATTTGTATGTATAAATTCTATGCATGCATATTAAAATCAGCTTGTATATTGTAGATTGTTCTGGGCAAGTATAGATTGTGAGAAGGTTGTTGATATGGTGAGTATGACTATATAGTTTTTTGTAGATTTTACATATGTATGAGTTTGCAAGGCCATAAAGATTGTGTGTATGTGTGTATAGGTCATGCATGTGTGCTTGCATGTTTGG
The DNA here is from genome assembly GCA_028658325.1 of Potorous gilbertii. NCBI lineage: Eukaryota > Metazoa > Chordata > Mammalia > Diprotodontia > Potoroidae > Potorous > Potorous gilbertii. The sequence continues at coordinate 207,104,203 of CM053773.1, read as the reverse complement.
ATGGACACTAGATTTTCCATCCTCAATACCCTTCATTACATATCATATCACCTTTTGGCAATAAATTCATGCCATTAAAAAAAAAAAAAACAGAACAGCAACAAATCAGTGTCATTTTGTCCAACAACAATACCAAAAACTTAAGTTTTTCTCTGGGGTAAAGCATCCATCCCTTGACTCATTTCTTGAAGAGGCCTATTCACTGAAACCTCACTCAAAGTGAGAACCAGAAAAACCCTTGCATCCTGGATCATCTCCAGTTGTCCTGATGAATATCTGGCCACTGGACCCAGATGGCTCTGGAGGAGAGAGTAAGATTGATGACATTGCACAGCCCTCCCACCCTCAGATCAAAGTCAACTATAAGTCATGTCATCATTTCCCTGATGTCATGGTCTTCTTCGGAAACAAAGAACAAACACAATTCTTAATCAAGACAGCCTTATAAAAGTTCCTCCCTTATCTTATTTCCTTACCCTTTTATTTATTTATAAATTTAGAAGACTTAGACTAACTATATGTTGTTCCCTCTCTAACCCATTTCCAAGAGGGTAGGGTTCCAGCACTACCAACCCTTCCACCCTCACTTGCTTTTTCTCTATCAATTCTTCTTTTCACACCTCATTTGTATAAGATAATTGCTCCTTTTTACCTCTCCTAACCCACTTTTATCTTTTAGAATCATCTCATCATACTCAGATCAGCCTAAACCTTTCTTTCAAACTACCCAAGTAATAATGAGGGTCTTAAGAATATTGATAACATTTTCAGATATAAGAAGTAAACAGTCTGACCTTCTTATAACTGGTTTTATAATTGGTCTTTAATATTTACCTTATATTACTTCTGGATCGTATATGTCTAACGTTTCACGGAGTTCTGGTCTTTTTGTCGCAAATATCTGAAAGTCTTTCAGTTCATTAAATATCTATTTGTTGTTATTGTTGTCCAGGATTATACTCAACTTTGCTAAGTTATCTTTGGTCACAGCCCCAGCTCTTTTGCTCTTCAAAATGTAGTGTTCTAAGACCTATGGTCTTTAAACAAAAAAGCTACTAAGTCTTGCATGATCCTGATGGTAGCTCTGTGAATTTAAATTGTTTTTTTTGTTGCTTGCAATATTTTCTCCTTAACCTGAGAGCTTGAAACTTAGCTATGATATTCCTGTATTCTGGAATCTCTTTCAGATAATGATTAATGGATTTTTTTTCTATTTCCACTTTACCTTCTTGTTTTAGAATTTCAGGGCAATTTTCCTCAACAATGTCTTATAATACTGTGATTTGTGTCAAGTGATTTGTATCAAGATTCTTTTTTGATCATAACTTTCAAGTAGTCCAATAATTCTTACATTGTCTTGCCTCAATCTGTTTTCCAGATCAGTTATTTTTCTAGTGAGATGTTTCATATTCTTTTCTGTTTTTCATTCTTTTGATTTTGTTTTATTATTTCTTGGTATTTTATAATGTCATTAGCTTTTCCTTGTCTAATTCTAGTTTTCAAGGATTTATTTTCTTTCTTAAGTTTTTGAATCATCTTTTCTAGTTGTTGGACTTTCTTTTCATAATTTTGTTGATTTTCTTGGATTCCTCTTATTTTTTCCTTCTTTTTCCTTGATATCTCTTATTTGATTTTAAATTCCTTCCAAGAATACTTTTTGGGCTTGTAACCATTTCATGTTTTTCTTTGAAAAAAGGAGCAGCTCTTCTGACTTCACTATCTTCCCCTGAATATGAACTCAGATCTTCTCTATCCCCATAGTAGCTATTAGTTGTTTTTTTCTCCTTAGCTTACTCATTTTAATTTTATTTTTATTTTAAGCAGCTCATTATTTTCTAACCCTGTGGTGTGGGGAATGGTGTCCCAGGCCTCAGGTTCTCCTTACTCTTTTTTTTCTGAACTCTGTCTAGGCGACCAACTTCAGGCACTCCTCTTTACCCTTGTGCCACAGCTAGGGCCTCCCAGCTAGGCTCTCCTCCAAATGCTCATTTCCTGCAGTCCCTCTTATGGCTGCAAACTTTAGCTAATCCCCCTGGCCTGGAACTGAAGCCAGGGACTCCACTCTCCTGCAAGTGCCCATATCCAGCAGGGCCCCCTACCCCTCTGCTACTGCACTCACCAGGCCTATGCTTGCTCCTTCTTACCTGCAACCTGGACTTTGTTTCTGGTCAGCCCAGCTGTGCCTGGCATCCTGAGAAAGCAGAGCATCCTTCAATAGTCATATGGAAAAATGCTTTAAATCACTATTTATGCAAATTAAATTCAATTTAATTCATTTTAATGCAAATTATTGATTAAATGCATATTAGAAATACAAGTTAAAACAACTCTGAGGTACCACCTCACACTTATCATATTGGCTAATATGATAGAAAAGGGTAATGATAAACATTGGAGAAGATGTGGGAAAATTGGAACACTAGTGTGTTGTTGGTAGAGTTGTGAACTGATCCAACCATTCTGGAGAATAGTTTGGAACTATGTCCAAAGGGCTATAAAACTGTGCATACCTTTTGATTCCATGATGCCAGTACTAGGTCTGTATCCCAAAGAGATCATAAAAAATGGGGAAAGGACCCACTTGTACAAAAATATTTATAGCAACTCTTTTTGTGGTGGCCAAGAATTGGAAATTGAGGGAGTACCCATCAATTAGGAAATGGCTAAGTAAGTTGTGGTGTATAAATGTAATGGAATACTATTGTGCTTTAAGAAATGATGAGCACCAGAGCTGAAAAGAAAATTTGACTTTCAAACACAAGAATCAAGAGAAACATGAAAAGGTAAACAGGAAAGAGAAATCACAAGGGACTTACTAAAGTTGAACTATTTACATTCCTACATGGAAAGATAATATTTGTAATTCTTGAACTTTTTCTCAGTATCTGGGTAGTTGAAGGGATTACACACACACACACACACACACACACAC
>CM053773.1:207067889-207100771 GCA_028658325.1 Potorous gilbertii | reverse complement strand
CTGGAATATCTTATTCCACGCCCTTCGATCCCTTAATGTAGAAGCTGCTAGATCTTGTATTATTCTGATTGTATTTCCACAGTACTGGAATTGTTTCTTTCTAGCTGCTTGCAATTATTTTTCCTTGACCTGGGAACTCTGGAATTTGGCCACAATGTTCCTAGGAGTTTCTCTTTTTGGATCTCTTTCAGGCAGTGATTGATAGACTCCTTGAATACTTATTTTGCCCTCTGGTTCTAGAATATCAGGGCAGTTTTCCTTGATAATTTCTTGAAAGATGATATCTAGGCTCTTTTTTTGATCATGGCTTTCAGGTAGTCCCATAATTTTTAAATTGTCTCTCCTGGATCATTTTTCCAGGTCAGTTGTTTTTCCAATGAGGTATTTCACCTTGTCTTCTATTTTTTTCATTCTTTTGGTTATGTTTTGTAATTTCTTGGTTTCTCATAAAGTCATTAGCTTCCATCTGCTCCATTCTAATTTTTAATGAACTATTTTCTTCAGTGAGCTTTTGAACCTCTTTTTCCATTTGACTAATTCTACTTTTTAAAGCATTCTTCACCTCATTGAGTTTTTGGACCTCTTTTGTCAATTGATTTAGCCTATTTTTAAAGGTATTATTTTCTTCAGCATTTTTTGGGGGTCTATTTTAGCAAACTGTTGACTTGCTTTTCATGATTTTCTTGCATCGTTCTCATTTCTCTTCCCAATTTTTTTTCCACTCCTCTTTTTTGATTTTCAAAATCCTTTTTGAGCTCTTTCATGGCCTGAGAGGTTTTATTTTGGAGGTTTTAGATGTGGAAGCCTTGACTTCTTCTGACAGTATGCATTATTCTTCCTCATCCAAAAGGATGGAAGAAAATACCTGTTCACCAAGAAAGTAACCTTCTATAGTCTTATTTTTTCTCCCCTTTTTGGACATTTTCCCAGCCAGTTACTTGACTTTTGAGTCCTTTGTCAAGAGGAGAGTATACTTTGGGGACCTGTAAGTTCTCAGTTCCTCCAAGGTAGCACAATCAAGGGAGAGGAGTTTACTCCTTTCTTGGCCTGGGCACTGGTCTGGGAGCAACCAAAATGTTTTCTGCCCAGAATCTGTGAGAAGAATTCCCTCACCACAACGACCTCCAACTCCACTACACCAGTGCTCCTCTTTAGGGCTGAAATTTAGATCAGCTGCTCAATTTCTTTGGGGCTCTAGGCAGAGGGCTCCAAAAATGGATGCTGCCACTGGAGTGGCTGCTGCCAGCTGTCCAGACTGCATTCCCCTCTCCTGGGTGAGGGAGCCCTCCCACTGACCTTAGAAGCCGTCTGTGGCATTTGTGGATTGAGCAATGTGAAAGCTGCTGCTGTTGGTAACTCCCTGAAGCCTATTCCAGGTCCTGTCCCTGCATTCTGCTCCATTCCCAGTGCAATAGACCTTTCCTGTCAGCCTTCCAGGCTGTCTTGAGCTCGAAATCTCCTTCACTGTCATTTTGTGGTATCTGCTGCTCTAGGATTTGTTTAGAGTCATTTTTTACAGGTATTTTGTGGGCTACGTAGGAGAGCTTCTACAGGTTTGTCTTTCTACTTTGCCATCTTGGCTCCCTCATCATTCCTTATGGCACAATAGTATTCCATTATATTCATATAGCACAACTTGTTCAGCTGTTCCCCAATTGATTGGCATTCCCTCAACTGCCAATTCTTTGCCACCACAAAAAAGAGCTACTATAAATGATTTTGTATATATTGGTCCTTTTTCCCTTTTTTATGATCTTTCAGCGCTACAGACCTCGTAATGTTATTGCTCAAAGAGTATGTACAGTTTTATGGCCCTTTAACCAGAGTTCCAAATTGCTTTCCAGAATAACTGGATTGGTTCACAACTCCTCCAACAATGTGTTAGTGTTCCAATTTTCCTGCATCTTCTCCAAAGTTTACCATTTTCCTTTTCTGTCATATTAGCCAATCTAATAGGTGTGAGGTGGTACCATGAAATTGTTTTAATTTGCATTTTTCTAATCAATAGTGACTTAGAGCATTTTTTCTTATGATTATAGATAGCTTTAATTGCTTCATCTGAAAACTGCCTGTTTATATCCTTTGACTATATTAGGGAATGACTTGTATTCTTATAAATTTGATTTAGTTCTCTATGTATTTGAGAAATGAGGCCTTTATCAGAGACACTGCCTATAAAAATTGCTTCCCAAATTTCTGCTTCCCTTTTAATCTTGGTTGGATTGATTTTGTTTGTGCAAATTCTTTTAAATTAAAATTATCCATTTTGCATTTCAACAATGTTCAGTAATGGTCATAAATTCCCCCTTTCTCCATAGACTGACAGACAGACTGTTTCTTGCTTTCCTAATTTGCTTATGATATCACCCTTTATATCTAAATCATGAACCCATTCAACCTTATCTTTGTATGGGGTGTAAGATGTTAGTCTAATTTCTGCCATAGTATAATTTCCAGTTTTCCTAGCAGTTCTTGTCAAATAGTGAGTTCTTTATCCTGGGAAGCTGGAGCCTTTGGGTTTATCAAATAGTAATCCACTATCATCTTTTACTACTGTTGTATGAACCTAACCTATTTCACTGATCTATCACTCTAACTCTTAGCCAGTACCAAATAGTTTTGATGATTACTGCTTTATAATACAGTTTTAGATCTCATACAGCTGGGCCACCCTCTTTTTCATTTTTTTTTCATTAATTCCCTTGGTATTCTTGACTCTTTGTTCTTCCAGATAAATTTTGTTATTATTTTTCCTAGCTCTATAAAATAATTTTTGGTAGTTTGATTAGTATGGTACCAAATAGCTAAATTAATTGAGGTAGAATTGTTGTTTTTATTATATTAGCTCAGCCTACCCATGAGCAATTGATATTTTCTCAAATGTTTAAATCTGACTTTATTTGTGTGAAAAGTGTTTTGTAATTGAGTTCATATAATTCCTGGGTTTGTCTTGGCAGGAAAAGATTTCCAAATATGTTGTCTACAGATATTTTAAATGGAATTCTCTTTATATCTTCTATTGCTGGGCTTTGTTGGTAATATATAAAAATGCTGATGATTTATGTAGGTTTATGTTATATCCTGCAACTTTACTAAAGTTGTTAATTGTTTTAAGTAGATTTTAGTTGATTCTCTAAGATTCTCTAAGTATACCATCATATCATCCACAAAGAGTGATAGCTTTTTTTCCTTATTGGCTAGTCTAATTCCTCCAGTGCCTTTTCTTTCTTTTATTGCTAAAACTAAAGTTTTCTAGTACAATATTAAATAATAGTGGTGGTAATGGGCATCCTTGTTTCACTCCTGATATTATTGAGAAGTCTTCTAGCTTATCCCCATTACATAATGCTAGCTGATGGTTTTAGATAGATACTACTTGTCATTTTAAGGAAAGTGCCATTTATTCCTATACTCTCTAGTGTTTTTAATAGGAATGGTTATCATAGTTTGTCAAAAGCTTTTTTTTACATCTCTTGAGATAATCATATGATTTCTGTTGGCTTTGTTATTGATACAGTCAATTATGCTAAGAGTTTGCCTAATATTGAACCAGCCCTGCATTCCTGATATAAATCCCATCTGGTCATAGTGCATAATTCTTGTGATAGATGGCTGTAATCTCTTTGAAAATATTTTATTTAAAATTTTTGCATCAATATTCATTAGGGAAATTGGTCTATAATTTTCTGTTTTGGCTCTTCCTAGTTTAGGTATCAGTACCATATTTGTGTCATAAAATGAATTTAGTAGGATTCCACCTATTTTTTTCCAAATATTTTATATGATATTGGAATTACTTCTTTAAATGTTTGGTGGAATTCACTTGTAAATCCTTCTAGCCCTGGAGATTATTTTCTTAAGTAGTTCATTGATGGCTTGTTTATTTTCTTTTCCTAAGATGGGGTTATTTAAGTATTTTATTTACTATTTTATTAATCTGGACAATTTATATTTTTGTAAACATTTGTCCATTTCATTTATATTGTCAGATTTATTGGCATACAGTTGGGCAAAATAGCTCCTAATTATTGCTTTAATTTTCTCTTCATTTCATGGTGAATTCACCCTTTACATTTTTGATAACAGTAATTTGGTTTTCTTCTTTCTTTTGTTTAATCAAATTAACCAAAGATTTATCTATTGTATTGGTCTTTTTTTCTCATAAAACAAACTCTTAGTGTTACTAATTAGTTCAATAGTTTTCTGACTTTCAATTTTATTAACCTTTTCTTTGATTTGCAGAATTTCTATTGGTATTTATTTGGGGATTTTTAATTTGTTCTTTTTCTAGCTTTTTTAGTTGCATGCACAATTCATTGATGTCCTCTTTCTCTGTTTTATTTACTTAAGTATTTCGAGACATAAAATTTCCCCTAAGAACTGTTTTGGTTGCATCCCATAAGTATGTTATCTCATCATTGTTATTCTCTTTGATGAAAGTGTTGATTATTTCTGTGATTTGTTGTTTGACCCACTCCTTTTTTTAAAGATGCTATCCAGGCTCCTTTTGATGATGGTCTTCTGCTAGCTGAATATGAATATTTCTTAAATTGTCTCTTCTGGATCTATTTTCCAGGTCAGTTGCTTTTCCAATGAAGTATTTTACATTTTTTCCCTATTTTTCATTCTTTTGATTTTGTTTCACTGATTCTTGATGTCTCATAGAGTCATTAGCTTCCACTTGCTCAATTTTAATTTTTAAAGAACTATTTTCTTCACTTAGCTTTTGTAACTCCTTTTTCATTTGGACAATTCTATTCTTAAAGGAGTTGTTTTCAGTGGATTTTTCTCCCCAATTTGGCCAATTCTATTTTTTAAGAAGTTGTTTTCTTCAGTCAATTTTTGTGCTTCTTTTTCCAAGCTGTTGACTCTTTTTTTCATAATTCCCCTATATAATTCTCATTTCTTTTCCCAATTTTTCTTCTCTCTTATTTGATTTTTCAAATACTATTTGATACCACCTGAAAGAGATCCTCTAAGTAAAATGCACAGAAATATCATAGTCAAATTCTGAAACCCCCAGCTCAGGGATAAAATATTATGAGCAACGAGAAAAAAATTTAAATATGGAGGTGCCCCAGTTAGTATCACATAAGACCTAGTAGTGGTGACATTAAAAGATCACAGGACTTGGAACACTATATATTGAAGAGCAAAAGAACTGGGGTTCTGGCCAAAAATTTCATATGCATCAAAGTTAAACATAATCCTAAGTGGAAAAAAGGACATTTAATGCACTGTCAGACTTTCAAGACTGTTAAAAAGAAATAAAACCTGAAGATTTAGCATGCAAGAGTCAAGAGAAATATAAGGTACATATACCAATGACTAATTACAAGAGACTCAATAAGGACAGACTTCTCACCTTTTATATATGTAAAATGTATGTTTAAGATTGTTGTTAGTAATTGGATAGTTGATAAGAAAGATTGGGGTAGACTTGAGTATGATACGGTTTCAAAAAGTAAGACCATTTAGGAACAACTTAAAAGAGTAATTATCTTATACCCATTGGTCTTGGCTCAGCAGGCCAGCAGAGATGCATCTAACTGCCACCCAGAGGGCAGTTTGCAAGCCCTGGAACCCCAGCACAAGAGGCTTGCTAAGCTACCCTAGTGCAGTATGTCAACCTCAAGCACCTGAGGGCCTGGAGAAGAAAGCCAGTGATCAGGCCCCTGGCTCCCAGCACAAGAACCTTGGAACCCCAAGAGCACAGTTCAACTTTAAGTCACAAAATAGATTGAAAAATTAGTAAGAAATGGACGAGAACCCTGACCATAGAAAACTACTATGGTAACAGGGAACATCAAAACCCAAACTCAGAAGTAGACAATAATGTCACACTGCCTACATGTGAAACCTCAAAGGGGAATATAAATTGGTCTCAAGCCCCCAAAGTCCTCTCAGGATAGCTCAAAAAGGATTGTTTTTCTTTTCAACTTAAATATACAGTAGAAAAATAGAAAAAGAAGCATATTATAAACTTAAATATTGAAACTTAAATACAAAATAAGAAAAGAAAAAAGCATAGTCATGTACACAACAGAACATAAGAGAGAATTCAAAATATACAGCAATAAATTTTCATTTCAAGAAAGCCTATCTAATAAATACTGCTTATTGTGTGGAGAGCTGTCCATCTTTTCTTTGCTTCTTTGTAAGTTTTCTTTTGTTCTCTGCTGTGCACTTTTTACTTTATTCTTTTTCCCCATTCTTCTCCCTCCTCCCAGAAAACTAAAATTAAGCATAGATATATACAGATAGATATAAATATTCATACACATATACATATATACACATACATACATATATACACATTTGTACATATATATATATAATTTCCCAAACAAATTTTACTTCTGATTTTGGTTTTTATGTTTGTGCATATGTCTTATTTCCTATTCCTCCTGATTACCTGTAAAAGCAAACACTCTGACATACACAGAAGGGCCTGCTATCACAGATCCTTAGATCTGCTTTTCTAAAAGGAAAGGCAACTTTTGAGGCATCAACAATCATTTTAATCAAGCACATGTATATCCTTTACTTAATTCTGGGGGAAAAGTCAGCACCATTAACTTCAGAGAAAATACAGAGGAAATAAAGATCAACAGACAGTGCTTCCAGCTGCATGACCATAAGCAATACATACATCACAGATCAACAGACAGATCACTGTTTGACCATACATACGTAGTTACCACTGAGAGAAGCACCAACATCTGGGTTTTCAAAGCCTGAGGGCTCCTTAGTGGCAACCCAGAGTCTCATCTGGTCAAGCAAAGACTTACAATGAGTAAACCCCAAAGTAAAACCTCACCTCAGAGTATTTATACACTTTTTAGAGCCATAGGACATCACAACCCTTGAAAACCTTGCCTCATTAAGAAAAAGTGTGGACCTTCCTACAAACCTCCCATAATTGAACTCTCCTTAATGGGCAGGCCCATTAATGAGTGGGGAAGAGCTTTAATCTCAGTATTACACTACCTCTACTTTACTTCTACCCACTACTTTGTCTTCCTATTGCTTAGCCTACTCCCTTACTCCCTACTCCCTTATGCTTCCATTCCCATAAATCTAAGTAGTCTTCTACATCCTAAGTTTCAAGAACTAACAGCCCTCCTCCCCCATCTAATTCCTCTGCATTGGTTCTTCCTCTTACACCAATGGGTCCTGGATGATGATCTGTGCCATGGCTAAGAGCCTCCCTCTGACTTGCCAGGGCACCACCTATGCTGGACTGTGCTCTCCTTTCTCCCAAGTGAGATGAACTCTTTCCTAAGTCCTTCCAAGCATACTCAAGCTGGAAGACTACCTCACTCCAACATTTTGTGGCTTCTGTCACTCTAGAATCCATCTATAGGCTTGTTTCAACACTCTTTCTGAGGGAAACAAGGGAGAGCTCAGGTGCCTCCCTGGCCTCTCTCTGCCATCTTTCCTCCACCCCACTGAGGCAGTGAGAACATCAGAAAAAGGTGGAGAGGAAGGGGGAGTTAAGTAGTACAGGCCTTTGTCCCACCCCACAAAAAACAGAATTGGTCTGGTACTTGGAGCTGCCCATTCTTAGGACAGGAGCAGACTTCTACATAGGTGACTGGTACCTGCTAGCTCTGAGGCCCTCCTGCCCACTGAGCTTACTTGGTCCAAAGGTTTCTGAAGTTCCTTCCAGCAAATTTAGCCCAGTTTTTCCTCAATTCTGAGAACTTGGTTATACTTAGCCAGATGTTCAGATTATCACAGTGTACCAATCTTGATCTGCCTGGTGCAGAAATCCACCACCAGGTCTGCAATGAAGGTATCTTCAGTCTTCCCAGAATGATGGGAAACCATTATTCCTCACCCAGTAATAACCCTAGAGATGCAAGATGTTGCTCTTTGTTCTTGTAGAGTCTCAATGACAACATGAGGTACCTTTTAAACGCCTGTCTTTTCAGAGCTATATTTCAAGAAATCAAAATATGCAAACCATGCAGGACAGAAAGTAAATTGTCCCAGCTTTTGGGGAAAAAAAGGAGTAGGAAGAAAAAGAATAAAGAGAAGGGTGAGGAAGAGGAGGAGGAGGAGAAGAAAGAGAAAAAGAAGATTCACTCCTTTTCACAAATACAACTTTTATGGGAGGAGTAAGCTTAAACTTATACTACCATAATTATAGTACCATATACCATATGGTACCATATAATACCATATACCATAATTATGTGTGACAAGGTTTAACTTACAACACCTGCTCTGAAAGTCCTTCTCTCTGTAAAGACTTCATTCAGAATCCTTGTCGTTATTCTTCTTCCTTTGTTCTTGAAAAGGACCAATGACATCATGAGGGTAGCCTCTTGTCTTGTCTTGAGCATGGGGCCAAGTTGCACAGAGTTGTCAGCCTTACTCTCTCCTCCAGAATCCTTGAGTTCATTGGCAAGACAATGGTCAAGATGACTTGCAATGGCTCCAGAGATACAAGATAAAGTTCTCTTTAAGACTAAAATGAGACTAAAATGGGTTTACCAGTGAGGACTTTCATATAGGTACTATGGAATAGCAAAGGAAAATTATTGTTTCAACCATGAAGAAGGGTACAAAGAAAAAGGGGAGATGGACAAAGAGAAAAGAACAAGCACGCAAATGATCAGCACCTTTTCCCCCCACTCTCTATATTCTGTCTCATCAGGTTGTATCTCAGATGCCTTCTTTCTAGAAGGCATTCTTTCTAGAGTTCCCTGAAAGACCAGAAGCACTATATCAAAGCTTTTGCATTCTAAACCTTTTGCCAGATCTGAGAGTGAGTGGGTGTCTTCCCCCCACACATACCTTTTCAGAGGATGTTAGTTTTCGAACCTGTCCCAGTCTGGAAAAATCTCTGATTACGGCAGGAAGGTCTGGTCATTCTTGTGTAAGATGTGTGGGTGCCCATGTAAGATATGTACATCCACATGGGTTGTCATGAGTAGTATGGATAGATCACTCTGGAATCTTGTTCACCCCTCTCCAATGGAGACAGCAATTTCTGCTTTGAGAAGAATAGGAGTAAGATCACAAGGTTAACTCTTATTTCCTCAAGTCTTTAAGAAGAATACTACATTAGAATTAAATACCCTCTCACCCAATATTTCTGATGTAGAGGCATGTTATTTTAAGGTTAGAACAAAAATCTCCCACTAGATCTTAGCTTCCTTTTGGCAGTCTGATTCCTTACCACCATCAAGTAGTTACACAAAAGACTCTCTGAGAACAAAGGACAAGCAACAACAACACAAAAGACTATCATATATAGTGAATAGCAAGTAAAATCATTTATTTAAGTAGCAAAGAGAAATAGGAAAAATCATACCAATAAGAACATACCAGAAAACACAGAATGAATGCGTTTTTCCACTGGGAGTGAGATATCTCAGCTCAAACTAAGAGAAAGGTCCCAAACCAGGGGACCTGCAGCCCTGAGGCCACATGAAGCCTTCTAGGTCTTTGGGTATGGCCTTTTGACTTAGTCCAAGTTTTACAGAAAAATTCTTTTTATTAAGGGAATTTGTTCAATGAAGTTTGGATTCAGGCAGAGGGTTGCACTTGAGGACCTAGAGGACCACATGTAACCTGGAGGCCACAGGTTCACCACTCTTGTCACTCAAGCAGAAAAGTTCCTAAAGTTTCTAAGGAGACAAGAAGGTAATCAGAAACATATTGAGGAGACTGCAGCCCCTATAATTTCCAAAGTCTTTCTCTTTTTCTTCTCTAGTTTGGGTCTCAAAGAATGTCTTGAACCATGTATTACTTGTAAAGAAAATCTCCCATCTGAAGTTTTTGAACCAATTCTCCTAACAAAAATCCAAACTCTTGCATCACCATTCTCTTCAATAATCCAGAATCATGCATAAATAGCAGCATACAAAATACCCCAGTGACTTGGCTGGTAACCCTGAGTACATTTGCAACAACATGTATAAATACACTGACATTCTTTTTCCTGACACTCCTTTTTTAATGTCAGGAACAGTCTCTGTTAGAAAATTCAATCTTTCATCTCTCAATTTTGTTGATTGACATTCCTGTTGTTGAAAAATCAGAGGTAGGAAACTAAACAGAGGTGCCTGAATGAGACATTGTCCTTCCTTATAAAAAGTGTAATCCTTTTTAGCATTCCTGAGCTTAATCATGGGAGTGCCAAGATCTTAATACATTCTTCAGTTTAACAAACATTTATTCTTGTTCCGTCATTTTCCTGTCGTGCCTGACTCTTTGTGACTTCCTTTGGGTGTTCTTGGCAAAGATACTGAAATGGGCTATTTCTTTCTCCAGCTCATTTTATAGGTGAGGAAACTGAGGCAAACAGGATTAAGTGACTTGCCAGGGGGTCACCCAGCAAATAAGTGTCTGAGGCCAGATTTGAACTCAGGAAGATGAGTATTTCTGATTTCAAGGCTGGTCCTCTACACACTACTTAGCTGGCCCCAACAAACATTTATTAAGTACTTATTATATCCAAGACAGCATATAAGGCACTTGGAATGCGAAGGAAAAAGAAAGCCCTAAACATTATCTACCCTGAAGGAATGTACAATCTACATCATAAAAAATAAAAACATAAATGCAATGGGTATATGCAGATAGAAGTTGAATTAACAATTCCCTCCCCTACCCAAGATGGATAGGAAACTGAAGAGTTTAAGAAGAAGAAACTTGAAACAGGGGCTTCTGGGTTGATAACTATGCAGGAGTAAGACCAGAAATGGACTGGAATAGCCTAGGATGTCATATGAGAGAAAAGAACTAACTAGTTCCATGCTTTGCTGTTTTCTTCAATACTCCCTCCCTTCCAGTCCCTGTTGTATATTATCTTCCTCCATTAGAATTGTGAGTTCCTTTTGGGAGCAGGGACTGTCTTGCTTGTATTTGTATCTCCAGGACTTAGCACCATGCTTGGCACATGATAAATGTTCCATCTACCTACCTAACTACCTATCTACATATCTACCTTATCTATCTATCTATCATCTGAGAACTGTGCCATGAGAGTTAATAGGAATTGTGGGAAATAAAAGGAATTCTGTTTCCACATGATTAAAACTCTGTTTGCACATGATTAAAATGAAGAGTGAGGTGTGAGATTCAAATCTGGAACAGCATAAAAAGACTTGCATTGGTCTGAATAATTGTAATAGTCCCTTAGGAGCTACCTGCTCATTCAAGGGGAATGAACATAAAAATTAATAAAAAGCTTTCCTGATTTCACAACAAGTATTTTTCTTTGTTTAAGGTGAGTGTGTTTCTCACAGCCAGGGGCTTTTTTCTCATATTTAGGGACTCCTCCGGGATCTCTAGCATCAGAAGAAGGGAAACTCACTACAGAGTGTGAGAGGTGCACCATTTTGGTTTTCAATGACCCAAACATCCACAGACAACCATCCCCTCTTTGAACTGTTACCTTCCCCAGGAATGTTCAGAATTGTTGCAAGCCCCGGAACGCAGTTAAAATATTGAACCACCAGAGGGAGTGTATGTTGGGTCCCTTGAGCAGCATCAGGAAATATGGGATCTGAGTACTGCTTTGTCTCACCTGGAATTCTGGGTTCAGAAGTGAAGTTTGCCTACAATGGGAAATGAGAGCTTTAAAAAGTTTGGTACTAGTGGGGATGAAATCCTGGAGTATTTGTCCAAAACAGCTCATGGGGACAAATACTGGTTAAAACCCTCTTCTTATTCCTCCCTGTCTGCTCCCAAGAGAACGAAGGGAATGAAGGGAGAAGGGAAGAAAATGGAGGAGGAAGATTGAGTCTAGATTCTGGGAAGGATTGACTATAGAAATCAGTCAGAGTAAAAAACTCATGAGTTCTTGACCAATCAGAATTCAATTTGAAATTGGTGTGCACTCCGTAATGCTTTATCAAATGTCTGTTTGTGAAGTGTTTCATGTTTGTTGTGTAAAGTGAGCAAAGAATGCTGCTTTCTTTTTATCTCCCACTTTTCCTTCCTTCCTGGCATTTGTATCAGAGGAATGAGTGAAGGAGAGAGAGAAAGAGAGAGAAAGACATTTTGCCGTTTGGCTTAATTTGTTTGAATGAACGTTCTTAATAGAGAGTTTGAGAAATTTTAAAAGTTGTTTTAAAAAATCTTTCTTTCCTTTCTGCATTCTAAACTCTGGCCAAATTTTTGAATGTAAAAAGAAACATAAGAAAGATAGAGGGGAAAATCTTTTCCCCTCAAATGGGGAGGGTCAGGCTCACTGGCATTTGACCATTTCTTGCCTCCCCTAAAGGAGAGGAGGTTTTTCTGTGAAATGGGACACAACGAAAAAGTGACTGAATTTCATTCTGGATTGAATTCATTTTACATTTGGAAGTGTAAAAAGTGAAATATCTCACTTTTAATTTAATGCTTAAGATAGGTTAGAATTTATTGAAAACTCTGCTGGAAGAGTTGGTGAAAATTAGGAAGCAAAAAATCTCAAACAGATAGCCTAGAAGAAGGCTGAGAGTTTAAATCCAGATTGGATTAGATCTCAAAGCTAAAGTTTGTACTTTATGTTCAAATTAAGTCAATATATCTGATACCAGACAATGTGTTTAAAATTGCAAAAAAAAATAATAATAAGGGCTTTTCTTTTTTTCTGTTTAAGACACTTCACTCATGGCTTTTCCATCATACCCTTAAATGTGATTCACTTTAGAATTTCCTTGATTTGTTTTAAATGCATGTTTTAACTTTACAAAAGCTGTTTGTGAAAGGTGTTAGAGAAATATAACTCTATTGATTTGTAAATTGTTAAGCATTAACACTCTCCAGATTCTAAAAGTTGAAGACAAGTAGGACAAAAAAGGGAGGGTGAGTACTTAGACCGTCAATTATTTGGTCAATATCTTTGGAAGCTATAGAAGCTCCTGCCTAGGGAAACTGGCAACACCCTGTCAGCATTAAATTAAATTCCTTAGATCTCTTTCCTGGGCCAGAAGTAGCAGTAATATTGGCCCAGCATGTTTTAAACTCACCTGAGAACAGGAGTGATTTCAAACTCTTTTTAAAACCTTATATGCATTTCCTAGCATATACAGCCTGAAATTTCCAAAAGGTTGAAATGGGACACTGGAAAGCTTAGGAATTCTCTTTATCTGATAAAGCTCAAAAAGGAGACAGGATTTCAGTTTTTTAAGGAAGTAGAGGGAAAAGGTTATTCAGAGCTGGGATTGTCACCATATATTTCTTTAAGGGAATATGTTAAGGATAATGTTTTCTTTTAAGTACCAAGAGTATTTGACATTTAAAAGTGGGGGGGTGGGGCTTAAAATGTTTATCATGAGTGATTATAAATCCAGATTTGATATGATTCAAATAAAAATCTACCATGAAGGAATAAAGAACAGCATCCAAGAGTGCTCTTCCCATCAGGATTAAGTACAAAAAACATATTATTATTTGGCATTTATCATTGTAAATTTGAGAGTCCGTTGGGAGGTAGATATGAATTGGACTTTTAAAAGTATGTGACAGAAATTTGATAATTTGAGACTTATATTTGCTTATAAATAAGGATAACATTTAATATCATTTTTGGACTTTAATAAGGGTCAGAGTCTGAATTAATCAATCAGTAGAAGAGCCTGGATCTAACAGTCTCTTTGTTGTCTGAAGTAAACTCAGAGAATACCTCTTCTTATGTCAACAAAGCCAGATGGGGTTGACTTAGCATACCTTATGAGACCCTTAACCCAAGACACTATCTTGAATAATGGGACTTTTTCCATATCTTAATATTTTGTGGACATATATACTATGTTATGGCATGTTAATGGTAAAGAAAATACAGATATCTTGGGTTGTAATTTCAATTGATTGTCAACTCTCTTATCTTATTGTATTTACAATCTATTCATCTAAGAAAATTACTTTCTCATGATATAGTTAAACACATATAGAGACCATAAATCTGAGGGACGCAGACATCCTTGGATTGTCCTAAAACAGATTTAAGCCTGGTCATTCTTCTATCAGGCAGTCAGAGGTTTTCTTCTGGCTCTAATGGCCATGTAACTGCTAGCTTTAAGGGAATAAACCATATGTTTTTAGCCTACTTGCCTTTTTTAACCAATCTTTCATGTCAACAATAAGCAGTGATAATACTACTGATATTTGCTATAATGGTAGATTTTCGATTTGAAATACTGGCTATTATGAAAATATGGATACAGTGGTTTAGGGTGATAGTTTCTACATATTGATGATGATATGAATGACTCTCTGTGCAAGGTAATTTAGAAATGCATTCACCACAATTGATGATGGGTTGCTTCCAGTTTTAAATATATTATATTTATTGCTGAAAAGGCAATTTCTCTTATCTAAATGTTGTTATATTAGGAATTGCATTGTTAAAAATGATGGATGGGCTAATGTTAGTTTGAAGTATTGTAATTTGAGAACCTATAAAGTTTCAAGTTTCTGCTATTTAAAGGAAAGTTTTAATTAAAATTGTTTTTACTATAAATCAAACATTTACAAAAGTATGTTTCTGAAAGGAAACTTGGTAATTATGCAAGGACCTTTGTTTTAGATCTTTTCTTATAATTTTGGTCTATTAAGTTCAAGAGGTTTTTGTGATAAATTGTAAACTTTGCAAGAAAGGGAATTTTTTTTGGTATTATTTATATTCAAACCTACTGTGAATTAGGTTGTATGGGGGTCAAAAGATAAGGGACATAAGGAATTTTTATGGTTCCAGGATGGGGGAGAGACAAGTAATTTTATACATATATATACATGTGTGTGTGTGTGTGTGTGTGTGTGTGTGTGTGTGTGTGTGTATGTGTGTGTGTGTAAGTCAGGGGCTTGTGAAGTTAGTATACTTAGTTAATATTATACTTGCCTCAGTTAATGTTAAAAGAAGAATGATTTATGGTCTATTTTGTAAATGCCTTTAAAAGAAGCATAGCTTGACCTGAAGTTGGAACTGTTTTATGACTTGATATGTACTGTGTTAAAAAAAAAAAATTGATGATTTATGTATATACTAGACCCTACTATTAATTCCCTAATGAAATCTCATCCTCCTAATGGGGGAATGAATAGTGGATTAATGTAAAAAACTGGGTTCTAATGTCAATTTCTTAAACATAACAATTGGCCAAGATTCCAATTTTGATTTGATAAGAGTAGCAGTTTTGTAGGAGAATGGACATTTGAGTTTCTACAGAAAGGTGATGGGAAGATGCTGAGATGCTGTGCTAAAGACTGCTTGAATGAGCATCCAGACCAGAAAACTGCATCAGATGATGTTCCTCCCCAGATTGCTGTATGAGATGAAATTTCTAAATGGACAATTCATTCTTTTCCTTTTGAGTCTCTGTATCTGTACTTATAAAAGGGGACTGACCCCTTGTAATTTGTCAATGTGTTGATCAACTTTGCTCCCTTCCCATAGTCATTTAAAGAGCAGATAGGTAAGGTGAAGAATTCATATGGGAAGGAAAGTGGAGAGTTATTGGTTGGATTTAGTTGTGGAAACAAAGATTTTGATTTAAAAGTGGCAAGGGGGAATTTGTGGAAAACGGAAGAATTAATTCTGTTTCCACAGGGTTAAAACTCCTCCTAGCTTTAAGTGACAGAAGCTAATCAAAATTGTGACCTAGCATGCTCAGGTAAAAGGTCAGAAACTTGTGCACAGGCTTTATGAGTTGTTTTTTTGGGGGGGAGAAGTGTCAGAGAAGTGATGTGTTCAGGGGACTTCATCCAGCCCATAGATGGTAAGGTGGGAGATTCGAATTTCAGACAGTATAAGAAGGCTTGCATTGGTCTGAATAACTGTAGCAATCCCTTAGGAGTTACCTGTTCATTCAAGGGGAGTGAATGTAAAAATTAATAAAAGCTTTCCTGATTTCACAACAGTTATTGTTCTTTGTTTAAGATAGGTGTGTTTCTCACAAGTAGGGGCTCATTTCTCACAGAATGAATAAAACTGTCAAAAATCAGAAACTCATCAGATGCTCATCCATAGGTGAGGGCACCTAGGTGGCACAGTGGATAGATTGCCACACCTGGAGTCAGAAGGACCTGAATTCAAATTTGGCCTTAGACATTTACTAGTTGTATGACCCTGTTCAAGTCGCTTAACCCTATGGGTCTCAGCTCCTCATCTGTAAAATGAGCTAGAGAAGGAAATGGCAAACCACTACAGTATCTTTGCCAAGCAAACTCCAAATGGGGACTTAAAGAGTCAGACATGACCAAAACATCAACAATATCAACATGTATAAGGGAATGACTAAAAATGATGGTATGTGAATGTAATGGAATATTGTTTTACCATAAAAAATGAGGAAATGGCCGGTTTAGAGGAAGCTAGTGGAACTATAATTTATACAATGACAACATAGAAAAACAACTTTGAAAGACTTTAGAATACTGATCAACACAATGATAAACTTTGAGTCCAGAGGTTCAATGATGAAATAGATGACCATTTCCTGTTAAAGAGCTTATGAACTTAAAATGCAAAATGAAACATAGTTTTAGGCAAGGCCAATGTGGGAATTTATTTTCCTGGACCATGTGTATTTGTACGGAGAATTTTCTGTGTGTTTTCTTGTTTTACTGTTCAAAAGGGAGAATAGTGCTGTGGGAAGGTGAGATAATAAATGCTCCTAAAATAATTTTTAAAAAATGTTTTAAAGAAATGAATGAGGCTGGACTAGAACCAGTAAAGTAACTAGTACAGGCCTCTGGATACATGCAGACACACTATGTACTGAGGATACAATGAAGATGTGCTTTCTTTCCCCTCATGTAGGAGGGACTTCATTAAACGACCTGTTGTAAGTTTGTGAGTCTTGTACTGAAGCTCTGGGGAGGGAAACAGCTTTTTCAGAGAGATGGTTTCCCAAATATTTTGCTAGATGTTTAGAAACATATCTTTTCTGTGTTTCTCAATATTTAAAATGTCTGTTCTATGGTTAATGCTTTTTTAAATCTTTTTGTTGCTGTTTAGTCATGTACAACTCTTCATGACTCCCATCTGAGGCTTTCTTGGCAAAGATACTGGAGTGGTTTGCCATTTCTTTGTCCAGTTCATCTACAGATGAAGAAACTGAAGTAAACAGGCTTATGTGACAAGCTCAGGGTCACACAGATAGTGTGTATTTGAGGCCAGATTTGAATTTACAAAGATGATTCTTCCTGACTCCAAGCCCAACTAGATGCCTTAAGTACTTCATTGCCCTAACTGCTTGCAAAGGTGCTCAGGATTATTTCAGGTACACTTCCTGCATCCCCTCCAGGCAGGAAAGAGTGTCCTTTGGAGAAGGGTCAGGGGAGAAGAGGCTGAAAATGTCTGTTCTGTCTCCCTTTGAGAGGCACAAAGATACTTCCATGCTACCTGTGGGCCTTGATACGCTATGTATACCAAATGTAGGGGTGGTACACAAAGATAGATGCAGACATTCATAAAAGATTTTTGTTTTGAGAGTATCCATCTATGGACTGTGACATTTGAACAGATTTTTTTATGCTGCTATAAACTTTTGTGGAGTTATGTGTGTGTACATACAAATAGTTATATAAAGTTTAGGGTTAGAATTGAAGGTATTCAGGGAAGAAAGAACGTAATGACATGACTGTGAGTGAGCTGCCTGACATAGTGGAGACTGCTGATCTTCAGAGAGGTACTTGGAGAAGGTGGCAATTTGAAATTAATTAAAATCCTTGCTTCCAAGAGAATAGGTTCTGTTCATTCTAAGGCTGGGTTCTTAATCTTTTCTTTGACAGTTTGGTGAGGCTGATAGACCCTTTCTCAGAATAATATTGGTAAAATTTAAAAATACATAGGATTACAAGGAAACCACTTATGCTGAAATAAGATTGTGACAATATTTTAATAACAAGTTTCACAGGCCCCAGATTACGAGTGTCTGATCTAAGGAGTATGGTTAATGTGTCTTAAACCAACCACAGTTGCTCCTGTCTCTCATTACACCCGGAAAATACAACTTACTTTGTGAATTGGTTACATTCCATGGAACCCTTCCAGTTTTTTGGTCTTGGCACAATGTAGTGGGTGTACTTCCACCCCCCAAAAAAAGACTCCTAAGTGTAGATAGAATCAATCCAAGAAATAAACTTGGAAATATATTTATTTATCCATCTCAGGCTATGCTCCCCTCAACTTCTTACAGGAAATATTGCAATGCAATGCAAGGACCTAGGCTTCACTGGCTGCTGTCAGTTGGGGTTGGTCGTGGGAAGGGAGGGGATGTTCCATTCAGTAAAATACATTTCTTTACCCCAGTCTTTAGTGTTCTGTTTATGGTAGAGGCTTGCTTGTTGAATTCAACAATGATTTTTTTCATCTTTGAGTTTATCCAGTGCCTCATATGGTAAGAGAAGAGGCAGAGACTTTTTCCAGCTTCTTTATTTTTTCCAGTGGTAATCAAAGTTTGGGTTGGTTTGGTTTAGGTGATGCAGCCTTGTAGAATTCAGGAACAGGGCCACTTTCCAAGGGATAAATGCATGTTCCTCTCGGAAATGTAGCTTCAAGTGTCAATGCAACAATCTCAAAGAGTAACCTGGAGGGACAGAGGGTGGGGATGATAAGCAAGACATGGAATTGATGCTGAGCACAGGTCTGTCTGCTTGGCTAGGAGTAGAGTTGTTTGGAGGTAGTCTGGGAGCAGGGCCAGCTGTGGCAGCATTGAGTGCAGCAAGACTGAGACGCAATTTCTCCTTCCAGGCTACTGACAGAAGGGAAGACTAAGGGGAATCTTTGCAAAAGAACTTTACAAATATTCTCTTATTTTATACTTACAGGAGATAGGCACTGTTATTATCCTCCATTTTACCCTTGAGAGACCTGAGGCAGACAGAATTTAGGTTGGGGTGGGGAATCTGTGACCTCAAGGCCACATAGGCTCTTCTAGGTCCTAGAGTGCTGCCCTTTGACTGAATCCAAACTTCACAGAACAAATAAGTCAAAGAAGGCCTAGAGGGCCATATGTGGCCCCAAGGCCACAGGTTCCCCCCATCCCTAGATTAGGGGTTTGGCCTAGCACCATGCAACTATTAAGTGTCCTGAGGTCAAACTGAAACTCAAGACTTCTTGGTTGCTAATCTAGTGCACCATCCATCTATCCATTGCATGAGTTAGCCCACTAACAAAGTCATACCTCTGAGCAGATCCCATGAGGTGGAATCACATCTTTCTCAGACTTGTCTCTTTCTGGTTGGGAGAAGAAAGTGAGAACACAGACTTGAATCTGCTCCCCCTGAACAACATTTTGTCCCGGCCCGAGGGACAAGAACGGGGACCTGGAGAACGAAAAGAGGGGGCAGGGGACAGGAGACTTGGAGAATGGAGACAAGACAGGCTTTCTGATCAAGTCTCGTTTATTGAAAGGCAGAGTAGCAGTAATTATAGTCGTACTAGAGGAAGTAGGGGGTTTCCAGAAGGCAGAAGCAAGGAGGAGCAGTAAAGATTAAGATAACCGAGGAATGTTCCAGATCCGGGGTGGCATGTCGCAAGGCCGGATGTTTGCTGCGATGGGGTAGTCCAGATAGCTTTTGGCTTCCCACAACATTTGTTCAGTAATAACTCTCATCTGGCATTTAAGGATCTCTACAATCAGGCTCCAACCTGCCTTTATTGGCCCATCTTGGCATCCTATATTTAGAGTCAGAAGGGACCTGAGAAGCCACCTAGTCCAAACCTGCACACTTTGTAGATAAGCAAAGTGAGTCCCAAAAAGATTACGCAATTTGTGCAAGCTCCCACAGGTACTGAACACCAAAGGCAAAAGCTGAACCCAGGCCATCTGACTCTAGAGATGAGGCCCTCCTTTCTTTGTGATCACCAAGAGATTGATGGCTCAGGAGAAGAAAGTGATGCTGGTGACCTTGCACAGCACTCCCTCATTCAAACCAAAGTCAACTGCAAGTCATGTCATCATCTTGATGTCATGGTCCTCTTCAAGAATGAGGACAAACACAATCAAGAGATTAGTCTAAAAGTAGCATGAAAGGGAAGATTGGAGGTAGAGGTAAGGAAGAAAGTGAAAGGTGTGTGGAGGCTATTATCTGAAGGTATATTTGAACTCAGATATTCTTGACTCCAGATCCAGGATTCTATACACTGCACCACCTAGCTCCCTTACTTCAGCTGTCAGCAGGTGGTAAGAATAGAGAAAGGGATGGATACAAGAAGAGATTATGGAATTAGAATAATTTATGACTAAAACTGGGCAATTATTGACCATCCATCAAGAAGCAATGTTAAGAAAAAGAAAGCAAAAGCAAAGCAAGGCATGTGGGCATATTTCAAACCATCCTGAATATTTTAGCATATGCATAGGTTTTAATTGCTTTCATCACAAAGAATTTATTTAGGACTATACCAATGGAATCCATTCATTATACATTCTGGTTAGACTGACTTCTTCATCTAAGGAGTGACAGTCTGGCAGAAACACAATAGAACAAGTGTAGAATCACAAATTTTCAGATGGCAATCTACAATTTAAGCAAAATAAAACAATACAACTATTGTAATCTATCTTTGGTTGCATTCAAAGTACAGTGCCCAGGTTTAGGGAGGTTGTATGTCCTCTCCACCCTGGTCACATCCCAAGTGTTTAAATCTGGGTGGCACATTTTTAGAGGGATATTGACAAGCTGACCCCTAGTATTTACAAAGGAAGCTACTGAGAGGGTTAGGACCCACAAATCACAGCAATGATTGGTTGAAGGAGATGTAAACATTTAGGCTAGAGAAGGGAGGTGTAGTAGAAATGTGATCATTTCCCAGCAAAATTAGAGCTGTCCAAAAACTAAATGGGCTGCTTTCAAAGGTAGTATGTGCTGGTCAACAGAATTTGTCGACCTAAAAGTTTGATTAAAAAAGAGGAAAACAGACTAAATGCACATTGTTTATTCCCTTAAAACTAGCAGTTACATGATCAAGGAGTCAGAAGAAAACCTCTGACTGCCTAATAGAAGAATGACCAGGCTTAAATATACTTTAAGACAATCCCAGGATCTCTGTGTCCTTCAGATTTATGGTCCTCATAAGTTTTAGTTATAGAGTAAGATTAAGATCCCAGGATGTCTGTTTTCCTCTGTCTTTGCATATCAAGATGAGAAAAAAATCCCACCACTCTGGTTGTAGGCTTCCTGTCATAAACAGTTTTGAAGTTGCTGACACAGGAAAGGGCATTTTTAGAAGAAACCAAAGCAGTCTAATTGATTAGTTCAGATTTTGGCCCATATTAAAAGTCCAGAAATGATATTAAATGTTATCATTTCCTCCTTTTGGCCAAGGGCAAGCTGAAGGCTTTGCCTATAGACAAAGGAAGGTATGGAAAAACTTCTAAACAAACAGTCCTGGCTATGCAAGGGCTCAGGTAAGGTAGCTCCCTAGCTGTTCTTCATGAACAGCTGGTCCAGACTCTTGGGAAAGCTATCTATGTCTGATATCATCTTTTTCAGGTCCCTTTGACATAGGAGGGCCTATGAGCTCAGATGTTCACTCAGGAGCAGGGGCAATGGATGTGAGAGATGGATCTAAGAGTTCATACAGTCAGAAAAACCTGACAGGGGCCCCCAGAAAATATATGATTTGATAATTGAGAGGAAACAGTCCAGCATAGCTAACATAGCTAAAGACACATAGAAATGGTTCAGTTTCCCAGCCATGAAGGGTTTGCTTCAAACAGTGCAATAAATGGTTCAGTTTTCTAGTCACACAGGGCTAGGTTCAAACAACTCAAAGTTTTTCTCAAAATTTACAAAATTCCATTTTTACATTAAGTCAAGTAGAGATTAAACTTAGATGGTTCACAATAGGCTAGTTTTGAGAAGGGAGATTTACATGTCACCAATATAAATAAGAAAATTAAACATGAATCATACAAATAAATGCAATCAGTATTCCCAGTGTTAACTAATATCAAGTTCCTTGTAAGCCACTTCCTTATTCCCAATGTCCATTTAAGTAGCACTTTTTCTGAATCCCAGATGTCTTATGTAGTTATCTGATTCCTAGACAATAGATTTTATTCTTGGGACAATTGAAAGACAGAGTTCTGCTTTTCTGGTTCAGATCTAGAACTTCCCATTCTGAAAATATAATTCTGAAAATATAAATGAGTACAACCACTTAAAATTAGTTCTCCATTTTTTGAAACTCAGAGAGTTTCAGTTTATATATCATCTACTGTTCTATCCTTACCTAAATCCTGTGTGTGGTATAAGAATCTTTTAAAATGAGAGAGTTCAACCATAAAATGAGTTCATCTGCCATTTGAAATTATCAGACAGATACTTTAATAAAGGAGAAATAATTTAACTTACTTTTACCACTGTCTTATAAAATTTTTGTGCAAAAATCCAAATTTGAGATCTTATTATCAAAACATGATAAATTCTAGAAGCCAATCATATACATCTATATATAATTCTTTTTTTAAATTAATCTATTTATTTTCAACATTCATTTCCACAAGACTTTGAGTTGCAAATTTTCTCTCCATCTCTCCTCTCCTTCCACCACAAGACTCCATGCATTCTGATTACCCCTATCCCCAATCTGCTCTCCCTTCTATAACATCCCTTCCTTCTTTTATCCCCATTTTCTCTCTGTTCTTGTATGGAAAGACACATTTCTATACTCCATGACTTGTATTTCTTATTTCCCAGTTGCATGCCAAAACAATTCTCAACATTCATTTCTAACACTTTGAGTTCCAATTTTTCTCCCTTCCTCCCTCCCCTCCCATCCCCACTGAAAAGACAAGCAATTCAATATAGGCTATATCTGTGTAGTTATGCAAAAGATTTCCATAACAGTCATGTTGTGAAAGACCAGCTACATTTTCCTCCATCCTATCCTGCCCTCCATTTATTCTATTCTCTCTTTTGACCCTGTACCTCCCTAAAAATGTTTATTTCTTATTATCCCCCCCATTTGCCCTCCCTTCTATCATTGCCCCTCCACCCCACTTATCCCCTTCTCCCCTACTTTCCTGTAGTATAAGAGAGATTTTCATACCAACTTGAGTATGTTATTCCCTCCTTAAGCCAAATGGGATGAGAGTAAGCTTAACCTTTACCCTCTCAGCTCCTCCCTTTTCCCCTCCATTGAAAAAGCTTTCTCTTACCTCTTTTATGAGATAATTTGCCCCATTCCATTTTTCCCTTTTTCCTCCCAATATATTCCTCTCTCACCCCCTTAGTTTTATTTTTTTATGATCCCTTCCTACTCAATTCACTCTGTGCTCTCTGTCTCTGTGTGTGTGTGTGTGTGTGTGTGTGTGTGTGTGTATGTGTGATCCTACCAACTACCCAGATACTGAAAAGTTTCAAGAGTTAGATATTGTCTTTCCATGTAGGAATGTAAACAGTTCAACTTTAGTAAGTCTCTTATGGCTTCTCTTTGCTGTTTACTATTTCATGCTTCTCTTCATTCTTGTGTTTGAAAGTCAAATTTTCTTTTCAGCTCTGGTCTTTTCATCAAGAATGCTTGAAAGACCTCAATTTCATTAAAAGACCATATTTAGTTTTATTTTTTTAGCTATCATTCCTTCCTATTCAACTCCTCCTGTGCCTTCTGTCTATATTTATACAATCCCTTCAACTACCCAAATACTGAGAAAAGTTTCAAGAGCCACAAATACTATCATTCCATGTAGGAATGTAAACAGTTCAGCTTTAGTTAAGTCCCTTATGATTCTCTTTCCTGTTTACCTTTTCACGCTTCTCTTGATTCTTGTGTTTGAAAGTCAAACTTTCTGTTCAGCTCTAGTCTTCTCATCAAGAATGCTTGAAAGTCCTCTATTTCATTGAATGACCATTTTTTTCCCCTGAAGTATTATATTCAGTTTTGCTGGGTAGGTGATTCTTGGTTTTAATCCTAGTTCTTTTGACTTCTGGAATATCATATTACAAGCTCTTTTATCCCTTAATGTAGAAGTTGCTAGATCTTGTGTTATCCTTATTGTATTTCCACAATACTCAAATTGTTTCTTTCTGACCACTTGCAATATTTTCTCGTTGACCTGGGAACTCTGGAATTTGGCTAAAATATCCCTAGGAGATTTTCTTTTAGGATATCTTTCAGGAATTGATCAGTGGATTCTTTCAATATTTATTTTATCCTCTGGTTCTAGAATATCAGGGCAGTTTTCCTTGATAATTTCATGAAAGATGATGTCTAGACTCTTTTTCTGATCATGACTTTCATGTAGTCCCATAATTTTTAAATTGTCTTTCCTGTATGTCTTTTCCAGGTCAGTTGTTTCTCCTGTGAGATATTTCACATTGTCTTCTATTTTTCATTCTTTTGGTTTTGTTTTATAATTTCTTTGTTTCTCATAAAATCATTAGCTTCCATTTGCTCCATTCTAATTTTTAAAGAACTATTTCCTTCAGTGAGCTTTTGAACATCCTTTTCCATGTGGCCAATTCTCCCTTTAAAAGCATTTTTATTCTCATTAGCTTTTTGGACCTCTTTTGCCATTTGGGTTAGTCTATTTTTAAAGGTGTTATTTTCTTCAGTATTTTTTTTTGGATCTCCTTTAGCAAGCTATTGACTCACTGTTAATGATTTTCTTGCATTGCTTTCATTTCTCTTCCCAGTTTTTCCCCCTCTCTTATGTGATTTTCAAAATCCTTTTTGAGCTCTTCCATGGCCTGAGACCATTGCATATATTTTTTGGAGGTTTTAGATGTAGAAGCCTTGACTTTTGGTATGCTTTGTTGTTCCTCATCCAAAAGGATGGAAGAAAATACTTTTTCTCCAAGAAAATAACCTTGTTTAATCTTATTTTTTCCCCTTTTGGGGGCATTTTCCCAGGCAGTTACTTGACTTTTGAGCCCTTTGTCAAGTGGAGGGTATACTCTGGTGATCTGTATGTTCTCAGTCACTCCAAGATGGCAGAATGAAGGGAGAGGAGTAACTCCTCTCCTGGACTGCACTCTATTTTGTGAGCAACCACAAATATTCTTATCTGCCCAGGATCTGAGAGTAGGATTCCCTCTCCATAGTCCCTACTATCTCCACCAAGCCAGCTTGCTTCCTCACCCCAAGAACACCACTCAGGACTGAGCCCCAGATCAGCCACTCAATTCCTCCAGGGTCTTTAGGTGGAGGGATCCAAAAATGGATGCTGATGCCACAGTAGCTACTGCTGCTCTGGGGCTGGGGCCAGATGGTACTCCCCTCCCACCCAGGTGAAAGAGCTTTCTTACTGACCTTTGAAGCTGTCTTTGGTGTTTGTGGATTGAGATATCTGAGAACTGCAGCTACTACCCACGATTACACACCCTGAAGCCTGCTCCAGTCCTGTCCATGCCACACTGTGCAGTCAAGGCTGGGCTGTGCTCTGGTCCAAGACTGGCATGATAGACCTTTCCTATAGGCCTTCCAGGTTGTCTTGGTCTGGAAATCTCTTTCACTCTGTTGTTTTGTGGCTTCTGCTGTTCTAGAATTCACTTAGAGTCATTTTTTACAGGTACTTTATAGGCTGCAGGGGTAGAGCAAGAGCAGGTCTGTCCTTCTACTCTACCATCTTGGCTGCACAACTGTATATAATTCTTAGAGGAATCAATCTGATCTTGTTGCTTTTCTCAAAATTTGCTATCCTTTTTAATTAGACATCTATCACATTACATCTTTGCCTTATTACTTTGTGTAATCATTTCCTCCTTTGGAGGATATTTCTATAGTAAATTTATTTATTTGACCATGAATATAGGTTGAATTTGTAAACTATTCATTCATGCATTCTATTATAGTAATTCAGAGATGTTCCAATTTCCATTTATTATTTAATAGATTTAGCCTTGTACTTACAGAACTTCTTGCTTATAGAAATTTACTATAAAATAAAAAGGACAATGTCATATATCTTAACAGAAGGAAAGAACTTTCTTAGCTCTGTTTGATTCCAGGAATGAATCATTATCTGACGGTCAATCACGTGGTTGCTCAGTGCTGAAAACAGGGCTTAGGAGTAATCATGTGAGGAATTTTCCTTTTTTGAGAAAGGAAATAGTGAAATTGGGGAATAGAGTTACAAAGATCCCACCCAGGCTCTGTCAAGGTCATCTTCAAAACCTTCCTAAACATCTACCATTAAAACTTAACTTGCAGCATATGCCATTTGCCTTTATGATAACCTAGACTATTCCTGCAATCAGATCTTAAAATAATAGTAAATTGCAGTCACATAAAGTCTTAAATAGCAAATAAATATTGACTGCTATCCTTCAGATATGTGAACCTGAAATTTGAATGAGCTATTAATTATCAAACCAAGTTACATAATATTTCCTGTCTTCTTAAAATACTTCCTCATACTCTCTAAACCTACTTAAACCATCTGAGACTGACACAAAGGTATCAAGAACAACCATCTAGGGACAAGAGGGCTTTGGATAACCCCGATTTGTTCCCAAACCTTATCTGTCTTCCATATTTTCAAGCAGACCTTTATTTATCTTTCTAAAGCTCTCGATCCTATTCTTCAGATTATCCAACTTTCCTTTACATTTTATCCATAAGACAAGATAGCTCATAAGCTATTGCTTTGTACTAACATAATTGTACTGGCAGTCCATTCCAGCTTAAACAAAGCAAAGAGGTTCATGGCTAATTTTACAGGCAGATGGGTTTATGTCTTAGTTTCACAAGTTGGTTATTCTTTCCCTAATTATACTCACTCTAGAAAAATAAGATACTTCAGAAATTAAGTCTTTTACATATGAAAAGTTCAAACAAATTTTAATTCTTGCTTAGGCCATGGAATGACTACAAATTCAGATAAAAAATGCAAAATCTCTTCTGATTTACAACTTAATTTAACAGTAAATTATTTTGGAAATTTAGTAGGCCTTCTAAAAATCACACAAGATCTTTTAAAACATTTCTTCTAAAAATATTTCCCTTTCTTTAAAAATAGTTTCAAATTTATTCTGATGTTTGTTAAACTTTTATGAATAAAATTAGTTGGAAATCTTAAAAATGATAGATATTTCTTTCTCCCTCCTTAAAGCAAATAAATCTTTAAAATTGGAATTCATTTAACTATATTTGTATAAAGTAACTCATATACACAAAGTATTATAACAAAATTAAATTCTTAGTTACTACAGAATTCCTAGATACTACAAAATTCCTTAGTCAAAAAGGTTTTTGTAACGGAGAGGAGATTTAGTTTCTATAAGTCAAGAAGGACATATCCAATTAATTTTGCCTTACACAATAACAAATTTTCCTTGAATATATTACTTAAAATTAAGTACATTCTCACATTTCACATAAATTATCCATAAACCTTCAAATTAACATGCATAAATATATCTTTTAGATGAAACAGGCTTCAAAATCACATCCCTATTTTTTTTAAAAGATTTTCATTTGCCCAGTAGGAATTCTATAACCAGAAACTTTTACACAGAACTTTATAAGAACTTTAGGTCAATGCATTTCTAAATCACCTTGCATAACATGTGGAAACTATAGCTTTAAACCTCCATATATATATTTTAATAATAGTCAATATTTCAAATGGAAATATCTGCTATCATAGTAAATATAAAATTATCTAATTATATTGCACCCTTTTTAAAAGCCCAATTCATAACACAAGATCCAAATTCAAATTGCTTTAACAACATTTCTACCTCATAGTGGTCTCTCAAATTTCACAATCTAAGAGAAATTCAGAAATAGAAGAGAATTTTAGAAAAAACACAACAATAATTTCAGATGATCATTTGCATCTCCAGAAATTATTTAACTTATTACTTTTCATAATTAAAACCACTTCAAAGTTAAAAATGACATTAGAGAGAGATAATATTATGTGTAACATATGCCAATTATTACATTAAACATTTCACAATCACTATATCATTTTAATCCCATAACAACAACCATAATTATTTTCCCTTTAAAAATCAGGAAATAGATTAAACAGAGATAAAATACATTTTTTTGCAATTGGAACATAGAAGTGTGAAGTTTACCAAGAGCCGGAAAGTTGATGTCCCAGTGGTGATGATTCCTGTAGGCAGGTCTTAGGACTGACCTATTCACCTCTCCCTTCCCCCACAGTTGCAGAATTTACTAAGCCTGGGATGGTTTGCTGCTGCTGGGACAGAGTGGGCAGAATGGAACCTTGGTGACATTTCCAAGCTTTATCTAGAAGGATGAGCTACAAGGTGCCCAAGGGCACAGGACTGTTAGAATCACTACCAGTCTGCGAATTACTGCCTCTACACTTCTCCTGCATTCTCTTCTGTCTAATTTGATCTGGGATGATGGTTCTGGAGGAGAAGTGAGGATGGTGACCTTGCACAGCCCTCCCTCATTCAAAACAAAGCAAGTACAAGTCATGCCATCATTTCTCTGATGGCATGGTCTTCTTTGACAATGAAGGCCAAACACAACAATCTGTGAGTAGACACAACTGCCTGAATGGGGACCCAGCTAAGTGGGTAACTCAGCTCTTCCTCCCCCTCCCCTTCCTTCTCCTCTCCAAAGGAAGGTAAATTTGGATGATCAGAGGATTTACAGTTAACTTGGGGTTTACTGGTTAGATTTATTCCTTTCCTTCCCTTTTCCTTCTCTTCCATTTTCCTTTCCTTTCCTTCTCTTCCCTTCCCTTTCTTTTCCCAAAACCTTAAACCAACTACCCTCTGAAGTCCATAGTTTGGACAATACTAGTTCCCTGTACAAGTTTCACTTTAGGGCTGTTTTCTGTACCCTGTTGGCTTAAGAGTGATTATCAATAGTAACTGTTGCTGTTTCCCTCCCAGTCTGACGTAGTTATTTTTCTTTGCCTCATTAAAGGAGCTATCCCCTGACTACTTCTTAAATAGGCCTATTCATTGAATGGTTGTTACTTCACTCTAATTGAGTACCTGAATAGACCTCGGCCTAGAGGAGTCAAGGTCTCCCATTGCATCTTGAGTCATCTCCAGTCATCCTGATGAATATCAGGTCACTGGATTCAGATGGCTGTGGAGGAGAAATGAGGTTGATGACCTTGTACAGCCCTCCCTCACTCAAAACAAAGTCAAGTGTAAGTCATGTCATCATTTCTCTGATGGCGTGGTCTTCTTTGGCAACGAAGGACGAACAAAATTTGAACTGAGATGAGAGGGGTTAACATGAACCCTTGTGACTGTTAAAACTCCCCATTCTGAGATACTCTTAACTCTAGGAAGGAGTTGGAAATGCTAAGTGATCAGGATTGGGAGGGGGTGTTTTAGCAAGGTGAGCTCCTGGATCTACTTATGGTCTTAAGAATTTTATTTTCCAGTAATTCCAAATGATCAGTTTCAAAACTTTTTAATGATTAATGTCACAACCTACAGAATCTGATAAGATGTTTTTAACTGCATCCAACTTTCCATTGTAATTCCACGTTGGTCAGACTAGAAAAAAACAAGGAAAAGTCTTACAGTTTTGCTTGTTTGTTTTTCTAGCTGCAGCCTTTAGAAGTCTCTGGCTGCCTGCATTTTAAATCTTACAAATAGACTTGTTCACAGCTCACATAATACAGACAGACACACACTGACAGACAAATTGACAATTAATGACAGGACAAATACAAACAGAACTCACAATAAGAGAGAGAGGGAATTAGAAGCATGTTAGAAATCCCCATCATGAATTGGCTATTATTATTCTGAGGAAAGGGGGCTGCAAGGATTCAAGACCTGACAAAATAAGGGTGGATCCTGCAGACCTTTGCTTGGCGCACTCCTATGGTCGTTGGAGGTAGGGAGCCTTGGTGCCCTGAAGTTTCTGACTATCTTAAAGGGTTAAGCCTCATGGAAATAGGTTCGGGACTCTTGTCTGCAGGTGAATTCTAGCTGTCCTCCTCAGGACCAGAGCCCTTAAGTGGAAGCAGGTAGGGGGAAGGAAAGGAGGCAATGAAGGCTGAACAAACTTATCTTCCTCAAGGCTAGAAGGTAAGGGAAGGTGAGGAGGGAGGAGGTAACAGCAAGGTGCAGTCATCTTCCTCAGATCAAAGTCCTTAAGGGAAGGAGTAGGAAAGAAGGAGGTAAGAAATAGGGCAGAGGGAATAAAAAGGAAGGATAGACTGGGGCCATTGGACAAGAGGGGAAGGTGGGGTAGAGGAAGTTAGTTAATACTGGGGTGGTGCTGAAGCAGCTTTGCAAGCCTTGAGGGAAGAATCTCCTGCCTTTTGTTCTCCCTCAACCATTTCGGCAAGCCCAAGATGAAATATTTCCACTCCTGATTAGATATTTTGTTGGCCTTTAAACTTAATTTGGTTTTAAGATGAAGTAACTTTAACCAGCCAAAAGAGCCTAAAGATGGCCAACATAATTTGGGCTATCTTTAGTTAATTGACACTAGTACTAGCAGTACTTGTACTAATTTTCCTAAGACCAAGAGCCAATGGAGACCTCAGTAATACAAAGTGATTTAATGTGAATTGGTCCCTAATGCAAAACTATCTTAAAGGAAATTTGTGGACTTAAAACTAGTGGGATACCTTTGGAAACTGAAAATAGGAGGACTTACTCCGACCCTGTCAAAGTCAAGGACTCCAGGAAAAACAGACCCTGAGGTGCCTGAGTCTTTTAGAGTTGGTGAGGTGGGAAGCTGTTCTCTCTAGCTCATCAGTTCCATCTGTCTGTCACGGTACCATACCTG
Organism: Potorous gilbertii; assembly: GCA_028658325.1. Taxonomy (NCBI): domain Eukaryota; kingdom Metazoa; phylum Chordata; class Mammalia; order Diprotodontia; family Potoroidae; genus Potorous; species Potorous gilbertii. The sequence continues at coordinate 207,070,122 of CM053773.1, read as the reverse complement.
TTGACCTGAAAGTTTGGTTTAAAAAGAAGCAAACAGGCTAAATGCACATTGTTTATTACCTTAAAGCTAGCAATTACATGATCATAGAGTCAGAAGGAAACATCTGACTGCCTGATAGAAGAATGACCAGGTTTAAATATGTTTTAGGACAATCCCAGGATCCCTGCATCCCTCAGATTTATGGTCCCCATATGTTTTAGCTATAGAGTTTAGCTATAGAGATTAAGATCCCATAACGTCTGTTTTCCTCTGTCTCTGCATATCAAGATAAGAAAAAAATCCCACCACTCTGGTTGTAGGCATCCTGTCATAAACAGTCTTTGAAGCTGCTGACACAGAAAAGGGCATTTTTAGAGCAAATCAAAGCAGTCTAATTGATTAGTTCAGGCTTTGACCTTTATCAAAAGTCCAAAAATGATATTAAATGTTATCAAAGTCTTCTAGAAGAGGCTTCAGAAGTGGGGACACTTGGACCTTGGAAGTGCCCTTGAGGCTGCATGTTCTCCACCTCTGGCCATTAGATGATGATTTATCAGGGATATTGTAAAAGGACTTTCTGCTCGCACAGGTGCCTTCTCTAGTCACTTGGATGTTCTCTTTCTGCTTCATCAATGAAAGGATTTAAGTAAAAAAAAATTAGCTGAATGGTCAGAAATGCTGTGGATTCTCATTCCAAGTATAGGTTGTACTAGATGACCTTTGGATTTCCTTCCAAATATGAGATTCAGTGATTCCAAATAATTGGGACTGGGGTGAAAAGGATTTGAAAAAGTTTTGGCATTGAAATGTGGATGAAACATGAAAGTTGATTAGATCTGACACAGAAGCCTTTGGAGCCTTCTATCTTAATCAAATTCTTGAGTTGAGTGATAGGGATCAAAAAGTCCCTGGATCTGGCTTCTACCCCATACTGCAAACAGAAACCCAAAGAAACAGGAAACCTTAGGAGGAAATAATCAATTACCTTCAGATGGAGACAAGAGTTCTATTGTTTGCATAGTGACTGCTTACCTAGTATTAGTCAACCTACATTGTAGTAGGCAGTGCTTTTTTGGAACCCATTGTAAGACAGGAGAGACATCGGCTCAGAGCTGCCCAGCATGATGTGCCCACATTAAGGAAGGCACTGCACTGTATGAGCAAAGCAAATGTGCTATACCTCAAAAGAAATCTGAAATGCACAAATTTAGAGACATGTCCTCTTCAAATGTTCGTATGGACATATTTGTGCCTGACCTATGGTAGAGTCTTCAAAGCTCATATTGGTCTGATCAGCCACAGTTAGAAACACTGTACCTGGACCCCAACAAAGTGATCCTCTTTGAGAATGAATGACAATAACCACCACCATAGGTAGTACTTTCACACCACCCCTTTTCTTTCTATCTCTCTCAGGGGATACTAATTCTTTTTCTCTTTGTAGCTCATTTACCCTTGATCTATCTCCATGATGGCAAGTAGGGATTTCTCCAGAGGACCTATGGTTTCTAAATTCAATGCAATAAATGTCCTAGGGGCAATCCTTATGGGTTATTATTTCTAGTAAAACTGTAGGTCATGAGCCCTCACAGGTGTATTTCCCATTTAATAAATCATCCATTAATACTTAAGTTTACTGAAAATGCAAAACAAGCACATACTTACATGACAGTTCACCCACAAACATGGATTAAACTCTCCCCCTAGTGCACACAATGTCACTGGGGGTGGGGAAACAGATACATACTTAAAATCCCAGATAGTGTGCACCCATATAGGGAACACATGTGGCCAGGATAACTTATAACTCTGGAACTGTGGACTTTGCTATCCTTTTTTTGTGTAAGCAGTTGCCCCAAAAAAAGTTCCTTTATAACTTCTATGTGAACAAATGCTTCCACTGCAAAATTGAGATGATCTATGATATGTTGGATTGATATCTCACTACACACTCAATCTCAGCTAGATTTAAGCTGGTCCACTCTGTGGCTTCTTTGATGATCAATTTTTGAGATATTTTTCTGCTCAGTTGGGTTTGTTCCTTAACAGCAACTATCACATGTATCACTTCCAGTTTGCAGCTGATACCTTTATCTGAAGTTGTGTTACGTTCTCTAAGGCAGTAATCCTTATCCTAAAATTGACAAAAGTCTGTCCGATTCTGCTTCTTTGGAATGACTATTCTTTTCTATCTCTCAGCAATAACAGGTAAAATACAAAGAATGTTTTCTATTTTTTCTTTTTTTTCAGGTTA
>CM053773.1:207048580-207067789 GCA_028658325.1 Potorous gilbertii | reverse complement strand
TAAATGAGCTACAAAGAGAAAAAGAATTAGTATCCCCTGAGAGAGATAGAAAGAAAAGGGGTGGTGTGAAAGCACTACCTATGGTGGTGGTTATTGTCATTCATTCTCAAAGAGGATCACTTTGTTGGGGTCCAGGTACAGTGTTTCTAACTGTGGCTGATCAGACCAATATGAGCTTTGAAGACTCTACCATAGGTCAGGTACAAATATGTCCATATGAACGTTTGAAGAGGACGTGTCCTAAATTTGTGCATTTCAGATTTCTTTTGATACATACATATACATATATATATATATTTTTTTATTTATTTATTTTTAAATTCTAAACATTCACTTCCACAAGAATTTGAATTCAAAATTTTCTCCCCATCTCTCCCCACCCCCCACCTCGGAGAGCATGCACCCCATCCACTCCTTCCTTCAATCTGTCCTCTTTTCTATTATCCACCCTTCTTCCATTCTCCTTCCCCTCTATTTTCCTGTAGGGCAAAATAGGTTTCTATACTCCATTGCCTATATAGATGAATTTTCAGTTACAAGCTACATCAATTTTTAACGTTTATTCTTAAAGCTTTGAGTTCCATATTCTCTCTCTTCCTACCCACCCTCATTGAGAAAACAAGCAATTCAATATACAGCATACATGTGTAACAATGCAAAGCACTTCCATCATAGTTTTGTTGTAAATGACTAACCACATTTCCCTCTGTTGTATCCTGCCCTTGATTTATTCCATTCTCACCCTCCCACAATAGTGTTTGTTTCTAATGATCCCTTTCCTCAATTTAGTATGCTTTCTATTATCTTCTCTTTCCTATCCCCTTCCCCCTTGTCTCCCTGCAGGGTAAAATAGATTTCCATATCTAATTGAATGTGTGTTATTCCCTCCTTAAGCCAAATTCCATGAGTAAGGCTCAATTATTTCCTTGCATCTCCCCCTCTTCCCCTCCATTGTAAAAGTTCTTTCTTCCCTCTTTTAAGTGATATTATTTGCTCTATTCTACCTCTCCCTTTCTCTTACTCCTAGTACATTCCATTCAACAGTAAATTTAATTTTTCTTAGGTATTCTTCCTTCATATTCAGCTCACCCTTTGCCCCCTGTCTATGTACACACACACACACACACACACACACACACACACACACATATATACACACATACACCCATGTACATATACATACATAAAATACACATAATACCTACCCATACACACCTACATATATATATATTCTCTCTAACTACCCTAATATTGAAAAAGGTCTCATGAATTACAAATAACATCTTTCCATGTAGGAATGTGAACAGTTCAACTTTAATGAGTTAAGCCTTCTCTTTCCTGTTCATTTTTTTAGATTTCTCTTGATTTTTGTATTTCAAAGTCAAATTTTCTAGTCAGCTCTGGTCTTTCAACAAGAATGCTTCAAAGTCTTCTATTTCATTTAAATTCCATTTTTTCCCCTGAAGTATTATACTCAGTTTTACTGAGTAGGTGATTCTTGGTTTTAATTCCAGTTCCTTTGACCTCTGGAATATCATATGCCAAACTCTTCAATCCCTTAATGCAGAAGCTGCTAAATCCTGTATTATCCTGATTGTATTTCCACAATACTGGAATTGTTTCTTTCTGACTCCTTGTAATATTTTCTCCTTGGCCTGGGAACTCTGGAATTTGGCTAAAATATTCCTACAAGTTTTCCTTTAGTAATCTCTTTCAGGAGGTGATTGGTAAATTCTTTCCATTTCCCTTTTACCCTCTGATTCTAGAATATCAGGCAATTTTCCTTGATAATTTCTTGGAAGATGGTGTTTTTTTCTCAATCATGGTTTTCAGTTGATTGTGCACTCAGTGCAGCTTCTGAGACTTAAATGCATCAAAGTATGGATCACTTCTCTGTGCTAATTTTGGTCTAACAATTAGCCCCAAAAAAACACAGGTTCTTCACCAGCCAGCACCGCACCATCCATACATGTAACCATCAGTTACAACAAATGGACAAATTTTGGATGCTGTGGTTAAGCTCACTTACCTTGGCAGTATTACTTTCCAGGGATGTAAATATAGATGATGAGGTTGACTCAAGCATTGACAGAGGTAGCTCAGTGTTTGTGAGACTCAGAAGGAAAGTGTGGGAGAGAAGAGCTATTAGGTTGCCTAGCAAACTGTATATCCCCAGAGGCATTGAGTTGACCTTATTGTCATATGCCTCTACCAATGCCATGCCAAGAAATTGAATTACTTCCATTTGAATAGTCTTAGGAAGGTTCTGCCTAAAGACTATTTTATGGAGAACTCACAAAATGCAAGCACTCACATGGTGGTCAGAAGAAGTGATACAAGGACACTCTCAAGATCTCTCTGAAAATCTTTGAAACTGATTATGTGACATAGGAGACATTGTCCAGCATGTTGTGCCTACATCAAAGAAGGTACTGTGCTCTATGAGCAAAGCAGAATTGCAGTAGCTCAGAAGAAATAGGAGATGTGCAAACATCTTTTAGCATTCTAACAATGTGGCCAGCCCATCAGAGCTGTTCTCTCTGCAGTAGAATTTGAATGCTTGGCAGTTTTAGCTCAAGAAGGATCTCAGTGTCTGATACCTTTTTTGGCCAGGTGATCTTCAGAATCTTCCTAAAACAATTCAGATGCTAGGCAAGCTAACATCTCTTCTCTGCCATGTTTTCTTTCTGAGTCTCCCCAATACTTAGCTATCCTTGTACATTTAAATAACAAGCAACTTTGGGTCATATGAAAATAAGCAACTATTGCCTCACAATGCTAAAAACTTTTCTCACATCACTGGAGTAGGCTTAAACCCCAAACAAATAGACTGTTAATGGTCACTTCCTTATTACTTCCACCTAGTAATTAAGAACAAATTATTTTTAATGATCACTTATGTCAATAATGAAAAGCTATTTTTTTAACCATGAAGAAAAGGTAGGAAAATCCTTGCCTTTAATGTTTTAAAGATTCATGATCTCATCAAAATGGGCACTCTCTCAACCACAGTCAATTGCAACCCCTTTGTCTCCCCTCCCCCATCCTGAGTCATAGGATTCTCTTGTCTTCCTTACCCTGTCGTGATAAAAAACAAGCTCTGTCCATCTGTAAATTGCTAGTCCTTCTTCCAGGGCAAATCTGCTGCTTTTGCATCAATAAAGCTCCCTTTGGCTAAAGAGGAAGTTTAAGTGAATTCATTCACATCTGAATCAGCTCTACCATACTTCTCTCTCTTCAACATTATGGTGCCAAAACCCAGAAGTCCAAATACTAATTAGACTCTGATGATCTTCTCCTAACCACTGGGACAGGAGGTAAGTGAGCTTTCCTTTGCTTTCCTCCCCCGAACTTTCTGCTCCTCCTGTGACTTGTGGGTGGTCAATCAGACTGTGGACCCTTATATATGTGTATGCCTTTGTGTGGAGTCAGTCACATTTTTTTCCTCCCCTCTTCCTGGTATGCTGGGAAAAGTGGCCACAGGCTACTTGGAAAGTGCTGGGAGGGGAATTCAGGGAGGAGATCTTAAGGACAATCAGCTAGTGTTCCATTGTAACAAAGCCTGACCTCAATATAATCTAGAAAAGTAATTTGTGAAGGGGATTTCTAAAAGGCACCTTGCTCTGCTTGAGCATACCTTCTACACTGTTGTTCCTTTGCACCTTGGTTTACCCTGTGTTGTTCCTTGCCCTCCCCTGTGGGATGTTGGAAAAGGTGGGGAGGTGGGCCTCTGTACCTGGTATTCTTTGGGGGTCCCTGCACCCTGGTTCAAGGTCTTTGTGCCCTGTGGGCCTGTGTGTCTGGTTTTCTTTGGGGGTACCTTCACCTCCAATTTCAGGGTCTCTGTGTCCTGTGTTGTTCCCCTCCCCTGGGGGACATTGGGAGAGGTGGGTTGGTGGGCCTCTGAGTCTGGAAAAACTCCTAAATATAACGCCCCCCCCCCCTCCATATCTGAGGGATATGCATTTCCTAGTCTGATAAGTCTCAAAGGTAAAAGAGACAAGGAACTACAGCTCCTACAGACAAGACTGGAAGGTATGTATGTTCATACTTTGTTGCCAAAGAGGACCATGCCATCAGAGAAATGATGACATGACTTGCACTTAACTTTGAGTGAGGGAGGGCTGTGCAGGTCACCAGCCTACTTCTCCAGAGCCATCTGAATCCAGTGACCAAATATTCCTCAGGATGACTGGAGATGACCCAGGATGAGGCAATTGGGGTTAAGTGACTTGCCCAAGGTCACACAGCTAATGAGTGTCAAATGTCTGAGTTGAGATTTGAACTCAAGTCCTCCTGACTCCTGCACTGGTGATCTATACACTGCACCACCTAGCTGTCCTGGAAGGTATGTAAGGCTCCCCTCTTTCCCTAACCCTTTCTCTCCCTGCAATTGGGGTCATTCTCCAATCACTTGGGAAGTCTTGGAGGTACCTTTTGGACCTGACCTTTCAGGTTCCATTAGAGCAGACAGTTTCACACTGAAACTGTTTCACACTTGTCCTGACATTCCTAGGCTCTGGGTTCAGCAGTTGGAGGCCATGTATTTGGGTATACCTTCCAAAGCTCTATCTGGAAGCGTAAGTCCACTTCTCTCAAGTATCTTGTCGTTAGGGAATTGGGAAAAGTGCGCATGCTCTCTTTCCTCTGCACCCCAACACTCCCTGTCTCCACACCCATGCCTATGGAATCACCTTTCTCTCACAGCCTGCTGGCCACCAAATCCTTGCAGCTGGTCTCAGCAGGACTTCCCTGAGAGTTGCCCCTAGATTAGTAAAACAAGTGCATTTATGGACAATAATCTTTTCTTTTAAAGTGCTAAAAGTACTGGACCTTAGAAAGTAAAATGTTACCACTAGTGAGTATGAATCCAGATTTGATTTGCTCATTCAGCTAAGTTACAGTCACCTGACTGGTAATTAATTGGTTCTGTTTCAAGTTTTAAAAACATGCTTGTGGTAGGTAGAATTTTCTTATGTTGTGTAATTTGGAAGAAGAAAGGAGTTGGGGAAAGGGGCAGCAGCTACAGCCTGGAAGTATCCAGGTTTAGCACATAGTCAGCCCTGGGGAGAGGGTGAAGGGGGAATGGGTCAAAATAAAGAAGCCAGCTAGTCGCAGTCTATACCTGGTAAGACAGCCCATCCTTCTGTCAATAATTTTTATATGATCTGGAAATGCAGTTGATGTCATCTGAAGTTTATTGTCTGTGTTGACAGCTAAAACAATTTGGTTATCACATATGAAAATTGGAAGTTTTCTGGTTATATTTTTAATGTTAAAATCTAAAGTTGGTATACTGTGTACGTATGTGTGGAAAGGAGCAGTCCTCAGGGCTAGTCAAGAAGTACAACCTCAGCAGTTCTAAGGAACTTGTTTTGAGTCTTAAGAGTTCCTAAAGAAAGAACTTGTTTTGGTGAGAATTTGAAAATATATAAAAATGATCTCTAGTAATTGACTTTTGTACAAGGACAGTTTTAAAATTTGAGATGAGTCCTAGTAAATTTCTGATTAGTGAAATTTGCCATCTGAAGTAAAAGCTTTTAGGACTGTAACTGTTTTGAGTTATCTGATGGGTAATAAAAATCCATCATTAGTCAATAATCCACCATTTGAGAGAAATGCCACAAGCTACTCAGAGAAAATGTGACTATTACAGGTAGATATCTTCCTCTAGAAAAGCATCTGCCTAGAATGGGATCCTCCTGGCTCAGTTTCCTCATTGTGCTCCTTTGAAAAGAAATATTTCCCACCTGAGTCTGGCTATGAGGTAGAATTAATACTATATGTTTGCAAAACTATGATGCTTTATCTAGTCATGTCCTTGCTTTTCCTTTTTATGGCAAATTTCTGTAATTAAGGCAAGAGGTCAGTCTGAATGGGTAGTTATTTTTTTACCCCATTTGGGTAAACTAGGTACTCCTGCATAGCCATGTGAAAGATTAAATCTCTGGAACAGAACATTCTTTCTGAATATGGAAATAATTAGACAAAGGGAAAAGAAATTTGTAAAACAAAAAGTGCAAACACAATGTTGAATCATTATCGCATAAACTAAGGCTGGGATATATCTGAGCTACTACATTAAAGTGTGTATTTAAGATCTGAGCTATTCAGTCTAAGATTATATTCCATTTTATACATTAAACAACTTAGTAAATGGGTACTGGCCCTACTCATCTGCCTGTTACTAGATATATGTCTGAATGGAATAAGGTCCTTAAATGTTTTAAAATGATGTTAGAATAATTGGGTATTGGTACAGCTGATTGAGGGACCTTCCTACTAGTCTGTTAATTACTGAAACTAGATCAGAAACATTTTTTTCTGTTTGAGGAAAAGAATTTCATGGAATATTTTTGTATTAATGGAAAAGTCACCTTCATTCAAAGTGTGTTACTATTGTGGAAATAATACCTGTCTATACATGTGGTACAAACATGTTTTATTATAAGCGACTTATTGATATTCACTGTTTTGGAATTAATTGGTTATGGATCTTCCCAAGTCTTTTATGATAACTGGAGTTAAAGTCAGTCTGTTATAAGTAAATTCATTTGTATAATTATTGAACTTAAGGGTAAAAAAACTTCTACCTGCAAAGTGTTGTTACTTATATTTACATGTATAGCATTGGATCCTCAATAGCATCTGATCTTCCTAAAGGAATTGGAATCAGACTGGAAACTTTTGAGAAAATAATAAGATCAGAAAATCTTGTACATCAAAAGTGAATATCATGGGGCTCTTGATTTCTTTCTTTGTTTTTTCTCTTTTCTGACATCACTTTTAATGCTCCTTCTATTTGGGGCCTGCATATTGAACTTGTGCTTGTCAGATTTGTGTCTCCTAGACTATGCTGTGGATGGTCATGCAACAAGGATACCTGTTCTACACTCTCCTCATCTCCTGGATCCTGCTTTAGCCTCATTTTACTCTAATCCACATCCCCACTCAGTCAGGGACAGTTCCTCTGTCCCTCTCCCAAAAGCATTTGGGTAGATGGTGAGGCAGACAGGAGCATTGAGGCATAGAAGCAAGCAGGAGGCAGGATGTGAGATGTGAAATAGGATGCAGAATGTGACTAGCCAGAAAAGACCATGCATTGAAGACCCTTGAAAACCAAGGGGACTTGCTTGTGTGTTTTCTAGCTATGCTGTGTTCTGGGCCCTACCTTGAACCACTTATCTTGGACTGAAAGTCTAATGCCTTAATTCAAATAGGGAACTTTGTGGAGTGGGGCAGAGTACATCATTGCTGGGTGTGTCACCATCATGTCTAGGATACTAACTTACTCCTCATAGTTCTCCCCCTATATTCCCTGAAGATCCTACACGGAATATTTCCTTTGAGCACTCAAAGGATAATCCAGGCAGTTTCTTGGATGTGAGACATCCACTCTAGCCTGATATCTCCCCCTAGCTCTTCTTGAGGGTCGTGGTTTCTTTCCCTTCTTTCCTCTTATTGTGACTCTGTTATTGGTCATTTATACTTGGTCTGTGCTTGTTGAACCTCATGGTTTGCTTTGTGTCTTGTCACCCACAGCAACTTTTAGGATACCAACTCCTTAAGTTGATGACCCCAAGTGGCTTGCCTCTCTCCACTTTGGACTCAGTTGGCACCACATTCTGCACCCATGCTGATCACCTCTGTCCTCAATCTATTCTGGCCCCTGAAGTGGACTCTTCACCCGTGTTCAGCAAGAAGCAGCTACTGAAGACAATGACCTTCACCCCTTTTCCCTGAAGAATTCTCCTACCTAGTGGTTGAGTGGGGAAATGATGTGGATAAAAAGGTACCTTAAATGTTGAACTGCCCTCTCCCTGGTTCATCCCCTAAAGCTGCCCTAAAATCTCTTGATTCAAAGGCACCCTAACAGTTGTGTTGCTCTTTCCCTGGCACCTTAAAGTCTCCCCTTATCTTGGAATACCTAAAACTTCCCCCTTATCCTGGACCATGGAATTCCTTGCTTCCCCTTCGCCATCGTAGATCGTAAGATTCCCTTGCCTCCCTTACCCTGTCCTTATAAAAACAAGCCCCTGTCCCTCTGTAAATTGCTAGTCCTTCTTCCAGGGCTAGCCCACTGCTTTTGTGTCAATAGAGCTCCCTTTGGCTAAAGAGAAGGTCTAAGTGAATTCATTCACATCTGAAATAGCTCTCCCATATCCTTTTCTCTTCAATACTTTTGGGAAATAATATACACTTGCAGAGGTCATCTGTGGGCCCCTACTTGAAAGTCTTTCCAGTTTGGCTGGTCCTTCTAAAACTTTGAGTTCTATTATGATATTATGATAGTCTTCCAGAACTTAATGTCATCATCAGTGCCACGGTGAGGCATAAAACAGTGATTTTAGTTAGTAGAGGTGATGGAGTGATGGGACCTGAATCCCTGAAAGGAAAAGGCCATGTCTTTGAAAACAACTCAGTCCCTGAATTTTCCCACATATTGCAACTGCTCAGATCACATGGGTCATCCCAGCCCATGTAGATACTTGATAATCCTTTCATAGTTACTCTTGGCTCACTTCAGACACTTAATACTCCTTTCACTATTGCATCTGGCCCACCCCAGAAATTTAAGACTCCTTAATCCCATCAAGATATTTTTGTATGTAAATATCAGTCTTACCCCCTCTTATTTGTAGATTCATTAGGAATCTTGTCTGCACTATTGGCATTACAATAAACCTTGGCACTTTGACTGGAAGGTTTGAATGTATGAATTCATTCCAGGCAGCCCTCCCCACTACTCTTACATTTTGGGGTTCCCAGCAACCCCAAATCACATCATATTTTGGTGGCCATGTTGCTGGGAACTGCCTGATTCCCTTAAGAGCTTCTTCAGTCAAGACCTGAAGGTAGTTAAGCCTTCTCTCTCTCTCTCTCTCTCTCTCTCTCTCTCCTCTTCTCCCCCGCCCCCCCCTCCCTTTCTCACTTTGCAATTGGGATCACTCTCCAGTCACCCAGGAAGGTTGGAGGTGTTTTTCAAGCCTGATGCTGTCAGGCTCCATTTGGGTCCATTGCTGTCGGCTTGAGTCCTTGGGTCTGGACCCACCCTCCATTACATAGAGGATTCTCTATCTGGAAACATATGCCTATTTCTCTCAGTTCTGAGGATGTTAAGGAATTGAGAAACTGAAGGAGCTTTGTGTTTTCCTGAGGTTTATAGGCAAAAATGGGCCAATCTTTTTCAATTCCCAAAGATTTGCCTCTGACCAAACTTTCCAATTCTTTTTAAAAACTGGAAAAAGTTTGGTTTCTTTCAAGTCCTCAAAAAGAAATGGCTTGTGTTCTTTTGCAACATAGCTTTGCTTCTGTATCACCTGGAGGACCAAGAAACATGGCCTGTTTTGGGATCTTTGCAATATAATATTCTCTTACAGCTAGATTTATATTACCACCAAGAAGGGAAATGGACAGAAATCCCATACATCCTGGTCTTCATGGCTCTTTCACAAGATTTTGCTATCTAGAAAAATTGTAGAATGCTCATAGCTAGATTCACACAAAAAAGGGGGAATGGGAACCAACATAGTATGTTAGGTGATTCTCTTCTTGTGGCCCCCAGTGCTTTGGCCCCTAGGTCACCTATGCAGCCCCCTTCCCCACCTCCCAGTCCCTGATTCCCCCACCCCTTCCCCCTAAGCTTCTCTCCTCTTGGCTTCTATTCCCCTTCCTTTCTTCTCTGCCTTGGCCTTTTGTGGCTCCTGTCCTTCTCCCTTGTCCCTTCCTGTTGCTGCTCTGTTTCTCCTGCCCTCCCTCTCTGTCCCAGTGCCAAGTGATTCCTACCATGAACCTCATTGTCCCTGGCATGAGGATCCTTCCTCTTACCCATGAGATCCTGTGGCCTTGCAGTGGAATGTAGTTCCCCAGTGGCCCACACCCCTAGCTCCTCAGTCACAAGGAGTGGGTGGGACCTCCTATCTCCCTTCTTACCAAGTCCCCAATTCCACTACACCTTCAGGGCTTTTTCCTCTAGGGGAAGCAGCTGCCTTGCCCAGTGGGATGATTAGAGTCCATGTCACATTCTCAATGTGTGACCTTACTCAGATTAAAGAGAAACTGGGTTGGTACTCTGAAGATCCCACCAAGTTTACCGAGGGCTTTAGGGATGACTCCCTTCAATTTGAACTTTCATGGGGAGATCTCCATATCCTCTTCTCCACCTGTTGTACCACTGATAAGAGGAGAATATAGGAACAGGCCTAGAAGTTTAGGGATGGTTTGGCTAGCTCTGACCCCAATAGATACTTTCCAGGAGTGCCTGCCATCCCCACCAATGACCTCTGATGGCATTATCAAGAGAATGAAGATAGGAGAAAGAGAATCCCTATGGTGATTTGCCTGTAAGAAGGCTTAAAAATGGCATTCAAAAGCAAGTCAATTACTATAAAATTGTGATCATTCAGGGAGCAAATGAAAATCCTGACCTTTTCCAGGACTAACTGGTGGAAGCTATCAGGAAGTACACCAATTTGGACCCTGCCTCTACAGAGGGAGAAGTACTTCATTAGTCAGTCTGCTGCAGATCTTTGGAGGAAACTGAAAAAAATGGCAATGAGACCCCAAATACCTCAGGTGCAGTTAATGGAGATGACCTTTGGAGTCTTTAACAACAGAGATCTAGCTGCAGCAGAGAGGAAAGAATGCAGAGCCAGAGCTAAGAAAAGAGAACAGGCTCAACTCTTAGCTGCTGTTATAGCCGGGAAAAACCTGATGATTCTCCTTGCAACTTGGGCAGTGAGGAAACCTGCTTTTGATGCAACAAGGAAGGCCATTGGCCCAGTAAGTGCCCCTCCAGGGCCCCTCCAGAGGAAGCTCCCAGGACCATGCCCAAGATTGACCAGGAGGGACATTGAAGGAAGGATTGTCCCCAAGGTTGGAAAAGTGGTGGAGCTGTCTCCCAATACCCTGTCCTCCTGTCTTCTCAAGACTCAGAATGATGGGAAAGCCTGGGACTCAGCCATACTCCCTCCTTCATAATCTCTCTGTCTGAGCCCTGGGCAAAAATCAGTGTTGCAAGTAAAAGTACCCACTAATAGATATGGGAGCTATGTTCTTCATGTTAACCCAATGCTCTGGCCATTCCTCTACCCACTGGGTCATGGACACTGAAGGGAAACTTAAGGGTTCTCAAGAGACATTCCTCCCTCCTCTGCCTGTTTGAGGATCTTTTGCTTGAAAACTCCTTCCTTATCCTCTCCTTTTGCCCCACGCCCTTGTTGGTAAGGGATCTGATGGTGCAATTGGGGAGTCAATTTTCTCTAGTTAAGCCTTTCATCTCCCTTTTGCCTCTGCTTACAAGACTTCCCCATGTTCCCCCAGAAGTGTGAGAGACAGTTGAGCCAGTTGTTTGGGATCAGGGAGTTCCTGGGCAAGCTACTTATGCCACTCCAGACATCATTCTCCTCATCATCAATATCCAATTAAGCCTGAGGCCTGGAAGGGACTGCAACTACTGATTGAAAAATTCCTTAAGTATGAAATCCTTGTCACTTGCCAGTTCCCATGCAATACTCCCTATCCTTCCCATGAAAAAAAAAACCCTAATGGAGAATACCTAATGGTTGAAGATCTCAGGGCTGCTAATGAGGCTGTTATTTCAATACACTCCATAGTCCAATACATTGTACTCACTCAGATCCCTGGGGGAACCCAATGATTTTCCACTCTGGATCTCAAAGATGCCCTTTTCTGTATACCCTTTCACACAGACTCACTATTTATTTTTGCCTTTGACACCCCTAGGGAAATTAAAACCATGCCAACTAACATGGATGATTTTGCCCCAAAGTTTTCAGGATAGCCCCATCTATCTGGCTAGACCTTGCGAAAAAGATTTAAAGGACCTGGAACTATCAGACAGTAGCTTAATTCAGTATATGGATGATATTCTCACTTTTTTACCCCACTTGGGAGGCTTCTCTGGCTGCTGCCACAGGAGTGCTTTATTTCTTGGGCATTCGAAGCTCTGGGGTCTCTACGAACAAAGTCCAAATAGTACATCAAACTGCAAAGTCTCTGGGTCATGAACTAATGCTCATCTCTTACTACTTAAGTTCAGAGAAGAAAAGGATAATCCTGTTTATTGCTGTTTCAGCCACTAAAACACAACCCTGCACTTTTCTAGGCATGGCTGGATTTTGTAGACTCTGGATTCCGAATTTTGGTCTTTTTACTAACCCCCTGTATGACTCTACTCAAGGCCCTGACTTACTACATCTAGAGTGAGGTGCTGACCAGGCTAAGGCTTTTGAGACTCTGAAAACTAAATTGGCTACCATTTCAGCATTAACTGTATCCAATTAAGACAAACCTTTCACCCTGTTGAGGAAAGAAGAGGGCAGGCTTTGGGAGTCCTAACGCAGTCCTTAAGATCTGACCTCAGACTGGTTGCCTACTTCTCAAAACAATTAGCCTCTGTGGTTGCTGAATGACCGTCATAATTCCATGCAGTGGTTGCAATGGACATTCCAATTGAGGGAGCCTCTAAACTTATACTTGGCCAATCCCTGGAAGTTCTCACTCTCCACCAAGTTCAGAGTATCCTGGAAGCATAAGGCCATCAGTGGCTGACTAGCAACAGGCTCATCAAACATCAAGCTGTAATGTCACCGGAATGGGAAGATCTTTCCCATCCATTAATAGGCCAACATGACCTGCTTTGAGCTGGGGCCCAGATGACTGCTGTGATGGAGCCTGAGTCACACAGAACCTGAGTCCCATGGCATAGAGAGAAGAGTTGGCCAAACAGGCAGAACAGGAAGTGAGAGTGAAGCTGGGAGAAAGCAAGGCAGAGTTGAGGCAGAGCAGCTAGTATGAGTGAGAAAGGGAGGAATTTTGCCTAGGGGACCTTGTTTGTGGGGAGGCTTAATGGAGAGAAGGCGTGGGGATGTCGGTGCTCCCTGGATTGGTGGTGTGTATAAACTTCTTTGTTACCATGGTGGATTTGGCTTTCTGAATAAATATTTTAGCTTTGTCTTTGAGGAAAAAAGTTAGTTATATTTTATATTTTGAGAATTTACCCTGGAAATACTCATGCATATATTCATGGTGACTGCTATAGGTATCACATTGGTGTTACACAAATGACTCTGAGGATGGGATCACAAAATACAAAACCCTCTCCTTGAAGACAGAATGGCTCTAGGGAAGGAAATGGGTATCCTGGGATGGGAGGATTTACCTTATTCCTCCCTGGAGAGAGAATGGGCTAAAAAGCATAGGAGTCTGTGAAAACTGGGAGCTGAGGCTACAGAAATCTACTCAGAGATTTAGAGAGATGTTTGTAAGGAATACCAATAGAACCAGGGAAAGAAATGGCAGGGGTATGTAGAAGAGGATAGACTACTAAGGTGGATTTGGTTTTATGGTAGCTGAATAAATATCTTGGTTTCATCTTTGAGGAGGAGAGTTATTTATATTTTACAAATTTACCCTGGAAATACACATGCATATTCATAACACCTACCAAGGGTATCTGATTGGCATTATACAAATCTTGTTCTTAGATACCCCTGACCTAATTCTCCAGATAGCCACTGACTCAATCCAGCAACCTTCCTCCAAGACAGCACCCACTCAGATACCCTGGTTCATGATTGTGAGGAGAACTTGGACTCAGTTTATACCAGTCGCTCTGATCTCAAAGATCTTCCTCTTCCTAACCTGGAGGCAGAGAGGTACAAGGTACAAGGTACAAAATCTAGCTTTATTGAACAAGGGGTAAGGAGAGGGGGGTATGCAATAGTCAGCCTCCATCACACCATAGAGGCCAAACCCCTGCCCTCTGGGACCCCTGCTGAGAAGGCAAAATTAATAGCACTCACCAGAGCCCAAGAGCTAGGGGAAAATAAAAGAGTAAATGTTTTTGCTGACTCAGGGTATGTCTTCCATGTTCTATGCCCATGGAACAATCTGGAAAGAAAGGGAATATCTGACAGCAAAAACTATCAAACATGCACAGGAGATCTTACATCTCCTCCAAGCTGTTCAGAAACTGTCTGACTGAGATAGCTGTTATATTTTGCAAAGGCTACCAGAAAAGGGAAGCAGATCAGATCATAGGAAATTGCCTGGCAGACACTGCAGCAAAGAATGCTGCCCACCAGCTAACTATACTGATTCCTTTACTGCCACAGCCCCCTGATTCCTTCATACCTTTCTACAGCCCCCAAGAACAGGCCCTTGCTAAAGAAAGGGAATACTCTTTCTCTCTCTCTGGGTGGTTTCAGACACCCTCAAGCCAACTTATTAACCCAGAGGAAAGCCAGTGGAAGCTTCTTTTTGGTTTACACCAGGCCCCACACCTGGGGAAGAATGCTTTCCTGTCTCTGATAAAGTCTGTTTTTACTGGCAATAAGCTAGGAGAAACCATTTGGCCAGTGTGTTGAACTTGCCTAACGTGCTCAAATACTTTGGAATATACCGATGACACCTTGGAGGACCTCAAACTACTGTTTAGAAAGGTCCTGTTCCCCTCAAGGGGTGGAATTATATGTGCCTTACTATGCTTTGGCCTTGTCATAGCCATCTTTAATTTCCTCCAGAGAAACTGCCTTTTCTCTACCTCTTGGAATCATTTCATCTGTGCTGACAATGATAACACTAATCCTTTTCCTCCCCCTCCCTGATACCTCAAGTACACTTGTCCTCTGCAAGTGGGAGAATAACTCTGTAGTTAAACTAAGAAACTCATTAGGAAGGTGGGGAGTAGGAAGGAGTTCAAGATTGTTGGGTATGCCACTCACACCTACAGGGCAACTCTTAGTTCCCACCATATACCAACCAGACCAGGTCCCACAGAGTTTTCCCACTGACCTTCTATGCTGTCTGGCATTTGTGGGTTGAGAAGTCTGGAAACTGCCACACCTGTCCATGATTCGGTCCCTAGAGGCCTGCTCCAACCCTGTCTGTGCTTGTGCAGACTGTGCGGGACTGTGCTCCACTCTGCTCCCAGGCCAGTGTGATAGACACCTCCAGGCCGTCTTGGCCTGGAGATTTGTTTTACTCTGTCATTTTGTGAGTTCTGCAGCTCTAAAATTTGTTTAGAGTCATTTTTTACAGGCATTTGGAGGGTTTTGAGGGGAAAGTTCTAGCAAGTCATTGCTTTTACTCCACCATCTTGGCTCCCCATTTTTACAATTTTGATATTAACTATATTACTTTTGTAGTTTGACTCAGTCACTCTGTGTTAGTTCATATAAACTTCTTAAGTCTCTCAGAAACTCTTCATTTCTTATAGCACAATACATTCATATATCATCATTTGTTCAGCCATTTCCTAATTGATGGGTACCTCCTTAGTTTTCAGCTCTTTGTCACTATAAAAAGAACTGCTATAAATATTTTCCGGTAAACTTTTCCCTCTTTGATCTCTTTGGGGTATAGGCATATTCTGGGTCAAAGGATGTGTACTGTTTAGTAACTTTTCTGGAATAGTTCTAGATACCAGTTCATGGTTCCACCAACAATGTGTTTTCCCAAAAGCCCTCCAATGTTTGTCATTTTCTTTTTGTCAACTTTGCCAATATGATGGGTGTGAGATGGAACCTCATAGTTGCTTAATTTGCATTCCTCTAATTATTAGTGATTTGGAGCATTTTTTCACATGGTTATATATTGTTTGGATGTCTTCCCTTGAGAACATCTTGTTAATATTTTTGACCATTTATTAGTTCTTAATCTTATGAATTTGAATCAATTCCTTATAGATATTGGAACTGAGACCTTTGTCTGAGAAACTTGCTACAAGCATGTTTTCCCAGGCAATAGCCTTTATTATATGGCCAGTAATAAGCCTATCAGGCTTTGGGGTACCCTATATATGGTCTCAATTGTCTAGAGTTTTTGCTTATTGAGCAAAGGAATGAGTGCCATTTCCCTCACTTTGACTTTAAGCTGAGAGGAGGAGGAATGCACCATACAGAAACATAAAGAAATTGAGTAACTTGTAAGACCAGCTGACAATTTTTATTTATATTATCATAGTTTAGTTGACTTTTAGTTCATAATCAAAAGGAAGTGTCTAGAAAAATCTAAACGGTCATTTAATTACAATGTTGTCTTCATCCCTCTAATGTGGTTTGGAGTTGCTGGGAACCCTGAAATGTCAGGGTATAGGAGTGGCGCGGGAGGGAGAGAGAGTTCATTCTTCCTGGAATGAATTATTCTGAACTTGCTTCATTTGGATTTTATCTCTGACTTGCATTTTCTAAATTTATGAGTCTAGGGAATGATGATATAACACTATGCCCCTGGGCTCATCTCATATTGATGAGAAATAGTATGTGGTAGAAAAATATACTTTTTATTGTGGGCATAAGCCTGTCAGAAACAATTTATGTTAATTTATGATGATTCTAAATCTAACATTTTTGCCTAGATAGGGAAATGTTCAAAGTGGCAGATGCCCTTGGACATCTCTCCACACAAATAATTTTGAAGTCTAAATTTATAACAGCCTTGAACAAGGAGTATTTTACATCAAGATTGAACAAGTTTCCATAATTCAAGTAATAATTCATTGAACATATTGTTGAATATTTGGAAATACCCTCTTACCTAGAACTAAGGCCTAGTAAGCAGGTTCTGCCCTGAGCCTGGCATAACAACAATCCTTTGCATTCTGGATGTTCTCATCCTCTGGCTAAGTATATTGTTCTGACCAAGTGCCAGGTGTTCAGTGAGGAATTTATGCTTTTCATATTAATAACTGATTAGGTTTGTTGGAGCTTCCCCTTACTTCCCAGGGACCTGAAAGTCAATGGGCTGCAGCCTAAAGCCATCTATCAAAATCTCCTGATGTGCTAACAATGCCTAAATTCTGGTACTTATGTAATGGAACAGATACTGCATTCCTGTTCCCATCATGCTCACTCTGTTTCTATACCCCACTGGATAATTACAAAATTCACCAACCCTTAAGACTTAAGACAATCAACTTAGCAACTATTCCCACAGGACCCAGGAAGACCTGCATTGTCCATGCATGAGCCTACCATGGGAACTGCTAAAAATGATTAATATTGTGGTCCAGCCCACTTGTGATTTTTTTGTGTATATGAGACCTGTCTTTGCCCCAGCATGTTAAGCCCTCCTTCTTAGGAGATGGGGCTTCTACTTCCAAGCTAGAATTACTTAAAGTTCAGTTTAATCCTAATACCTCATTTCATTGTCCCTTCTTTTTGCTATCACCAAGCAAAAAAAATGAAACCTAAACTTGACTTAAAAAAAGCTCCTGTCACATAAAGTTGCCATATAAATGTTTATTTCCTTCTCCTAGTGGACATGATACCCTCAAGCACACTGAAACCATTTCTCTGTTAACAAGGATTCTCTATTTAATTCTACAGAAAATTTTTTTTTATTAAAATCAAGGAGGAAAATTGAACAAATCTTTGAATGAGCAACTATTAGCCCCAAAGGCATATGTGTCTTGAGTCATTAGCAGTGCCAAGTGTGAAGGGTTCATTAATAGAGCATTTGCCAATAATTACTTGTCACTGCTTAACATATTTGAAGGTGGGGAGAAAATTGTAGTGGAGTTAGAGGGAAGAACAGGTAATTCTCTCATTCCATAAGTTTCTCAGACAATGCAGAAGGCACAGAATCCTGCCGTCCTTCAATAACACACTTAATAAAATGGACAGGTTCTACTTTGCAAAGTTACTCAAAAAGAAGATGAGAAATATCTCCACACTGGAGACTTCTCTACGCATGATCAGTACATCCCTAGTATGATCAGTCCTTCATCTCTGGGTGCCTCAATGTCTTCTAATGGATCTTTTCTCCTCCACTCTTTCTCTTCTCCCATCTATGGTTAATTATATCTATCATGAAGAGACATATTCCTTATGCACAAAATTGTTAATACTAATACTTTATTGATGAAAAATGTTTGTAGAAATACTAAACTCTGTTTTAAGCCCAAAGCTGCCAGATATATTCATTTTTCTTAATTAATATGAATCTAAATCCAAGTATTTCTAGCTTAGAGAGAGAAGTGTCCAAATTAACACAATCTTCACATGCCCTCTTACATTTCTCTTTCACAAAACAATTTGTAGCAGCATTTGTAGGAATCTTGAGAAGACAAGGTTACCAAGATTGACCATATTGTAATATGGTAAAATCACAGTTTGGAGTTAACTTTCTACTCCAGATCTAATAGAACAATAGTCACTTAGTCTTCTAAAACTGATCATTTTTTCAGTTTCTTCTTTGATCCCTCCCTATGATCTATCAGAATGGGAAAGAAGGTATTGCCCTTAGACGGATCATGACTCCAATCCCTTCAGGGATTAACTAGGAGTATTTCTGGTTTCTAAATTTAGTTACCTTCTTTAATTCTTCTCCTCTGCCCTACTCCAACCACCCCCCCCCAAAAAAAAACCTTGACCTTTTACATACTTCCTAAAGCGGAAAGTCTAGAAAAGACTCTAAACTAGAGAAATATTTATTTCTTAATATTTTTGATTGAACAACGAAGGAACTTTTTAATATTCTTCTATGGCTTTTAATGTAACAACAGTAATACTGTTGAACCTCTCAGGTATCTCTGTAAGATAAATTGTAGAATACCTTTTGATATGCACTGGTAGAGGGAGCTTGCTCACTAGGAGTTTCCTAATACAATGAAACCTTGGGTTCACCAATAACAATGGAATTCCTCTCCGCAAATGCCTTTAAAAATCCTGTCCCCCCATAATGAGTCAAGCTGAAACTCCATTGCTTAGGATTTAGAACTCTCCACAAGTTGTCCTTCATCTCAAGAACTTATTTCTTACTAATTCCTTGCATGCTAGAGGTTCTTAAACTTTTTGGTCTTAGGATCTGAGGATGACTGGAGAGATAGAGGTACAGGAACTCCCAAGACTAGAGTTCTCTGCATGGGCCATCTGGGAAAGAATTCATGGGCATTGTTGAGGTCAAGGGGGTAAAGATTTATTGCCCTTTTCAGTGGGCAAGAATTCTTAGGGAACTTGCGATTTGAATTGGGTACAGGTAAAGTTTATATAGGACAAGCTATAATAAAATATGCACCAAATATACTAACTAGGTGATTCAATGCCGGGAGCTAAGCCTCAGGAGGAACCGCCCTTACCTCCCCCACCCCAACCTCCCTGTATGCACAGACCATTGTGAAACCTGTTTTTCACCTCCCCCTCCTTCTTTCCTAACTGAGCTATAGATATAAAGGCAGCTTGTAGA